>OW203766.1:34801226-35372153 GCA_934045905.1 Leuctra nigra
AGACCTGGAGTGGTGACGTATCTCGGCAAACCAATCTTGTAATGGTGATCCTGTCTGCCCCCAGTGCGTTGTGGCAATGGTAGATGACTCCGCAGATCCGCCCAGCCTGGGTGGTTTGTTACGGCTTTGTACATACCGCACATGAGGGCTTTGTTTCTGCGGGTGGACAGAGGTTCCCACTTAAGGTGCTCCTGTAGCAATGTGTTACTTGTAAACCTATCAAAGTTCCAACTTACAAATCTGGCAGCTTTACGTTGTACTTTGTTTATCAGGTCGATGTGATTTTGTTGATGTGGTGACCATATTATACTGCCGTACTCAAGGAGAGGCCGAACAATTGAAAGGTATGCCTTCTCTCGGGCAAGAACTGACCCACCTTTAAGATTGCGCATCACAAAATACAGAACTTTAAATGATTTTGATACAATATTTCTTATATGGTTATCCCATGAAAGCCTAGAACTGAATGTTATTCCTAGATATTTACATGTGCTGGACTTTGGGATTACTACATTATCTATTTTGTATACATAGTCTATTGATCTTGTACTGGACAAATTGAATGATACAAATTGTGTTTTTTTAACATTTAACCTCATGCCATTTGCTTCTATCCATAACAAAGTAGTATTTACATTCTCTTGAAGGGTAACACAATCAGCGATGTCTGTTACTTCCTGGTACAAGATACAATCATCAGCGTATAACCTAATATTACATGGAGCATTGTCTGCAATATCATTTATGAACACAAGGAACAATAGTGGTCCTAAAACACTTCCCTGGGGAACACCGGAATTTACTGGAGTTGAGTCAGATAATATGTCCTCCACACGCACCCGTTGAGACCGGTTTGTAAGATATTCACGTATCCACTTGACAACCCGCATATCCACATTAGGAATGTTTTCAATCTTAACCATGAGCTTGTCGTGTGGGACAACATCAAAAGCTTTTGCCATGTCCAGTAGCAATGCATCCACCTGCCCACCTCTGTCTAATACAGTAGTCACGTTTTGGACAAGACCTGCCAGGCTCGAGTCACACGAATACCCCGGACGGAATCCAAATTGGCAATCAGACAAAAAGTTGATCTTTTCCCATAGGATCCTGAGGTATTTGCAGATCAGGTGTTCAAAGATTTTACATGAAATACAAGTTAGGCTGATCGGTCGATAATTTACGGGGCTGCTCCGCTTTCCACCTTTGAATACAGGTATAACCGTAGCTGTTTTCCATTCTTCTGGAAGGCTGGAGTTATTTATACAGATTTGGAAAAGTGTCAGGAGATACGAAGTGGTTGGTCCGGCCGCAACTTTCAGTAGTTGGCTTGATATGTCGTCAGGTCCAGGGGCAGAGTGATTTTTCATGTGAGAAATCGCTTTCAGAACATCTCGCCGTGTGATCTCAAGTGCTGTATATTCTTCTACATTGTCCCCCGGTGAATAATGTTCCGCCTGGTCAACAAGAGTGGGGACACCAAAAGAACTTCTATAGGTTTCATTCAGAAGGTCGGCTGTCTCTTTTGGTGAACCAGTTGTTACTCCATCAGTGCGAACAAGGGGAGGCACGCCACTACTGCATTTCTTCAATTGCTTTAGATGCGAGTAGAACTTCTTCCACGTCTGACTAGGTTCGCCATCGCATATCTTCATGATGTAATTGTTGTACGCCTTAATTTTGGCCTCATTTAGCTTCTTTGTTAGTTGCCTGAAGCTTGCGATGTTTCTTTTTCTATGTCTGTAAGCCTTTCTGCACTTTTTCTTGAAATACCGAACCGACGCATCATAGTACGGAGGATCAGAATTAGCTTTGATTCTCTTGCAGGGTATGTTCCGCTCTCTAGCTTCATGAAGAATCTCCTTGAAGGATTCCCATCTGCTATTTACACTGCCTGGAGAAGAAGCCCAGTCCACGAATTTGCTTTCGAGGTAGTCCCTGAAGCCATCTCGGTTCGCTTTATGGTAGATCCATATCTTCTTCATTTCAGGTAGTTGAGATTTATCCACAGTAAGTTCCAAAGATAATACCACACCTTTATGGTCACTTATACCATCCACTACTTCACAGTCGACAATTATTTCTGGGGGACTAACAAGGAAGATGTCTAGTACTGAGGAAGATAATTCCCCGACTCGTGTTGGATCCATTACTGGCTGAATCATGTTGAAATCATCCAGAAAGTTCTGTATTTGCGTCTGAAGATGATTTGGCCTATCAGTATTTGACAATTCACCATCAGCAGATGGCCAAATCACTGTGGGAAGATTAAAGTCCCCGCCTATAATAATGTTGTGATTTTGGATATCTTGATGAATATTTTCTACCCAAAATGCCATTTCTTGAAAGATGGAAATGTCAGCATCAGGTGGTCGATAACCGCCAACAATATAGCCATACTGCTTCCCCGTACCGATCTTTACACCGATTAGTTCATAGGTGTCGGCCGACCAATCCAAGGAGCTTGGATATTTCGTTTTCACACCGATCATGACTCCTCCACCTCTTTTTTTACCACCTCTATCTCTGCGGTGCACATTATACCCAGGAGGACAAACCTCGCCATCATGGATATCAGAATTGAGCCATGTTTCGGTTGCTATGAAAACATCTGGGTCATGTTGCTCAATGAATGTATGAAATTTCATAACCTTTTCAGGGTTTCTTATGCTCCTTACATTTAGCTGAACAGTTTTAATACAGAATCCTTCAATTTCATCTTGGGTACATTTACCAGTCTTTCTTCTCTTTCTCTTCGTGACAATGTCTTCTATGACTGGTTCAGCCCATTGATTCTCATCCGTTATGTCACCGTCGTTGACGGGGCTCGGTTTTGAAAAAACCTATCAGGCAAGAAGAATCTACGGACAACAGAACCAGAAGGCCAGAAACTTGGATCACTGAGAGACTCTAAGAGGGATGAGTCCGCCCCTATTTTAAAGGAGCTATGCAAAGCTTCATCCTTGTTCAGTTGTTCCACGTTGAAATCACCATTTGGTAGCTTCTTCTCCAGATAACTCTTCACTATGTCTGTTGTGACAGATTTACTCAGTCGTCCTAGATGCAGCCATACTCTCTTCTTTGCCACTTCGAGACCTTTTTCGTCAGCATCGCCAGTTCCTATAAACTGGGTCTTGTGCGGTTTCTGAAGACGGCGTTTTCTAACTGGAGTGAAGGAGTCTTGTGAATCGGCAAAGTTATTATCAATCCCGGATGACACATTGGGATTGACTGTTTTGACAGTAAAGTCATTTAACCTTCCTCGATTTGCATTACTGTAACGTGATTGATGTTTACTCGGAAGGTCATACACTTCAATTGCAATTTCTGTTCGTTCGAAAATTTCAGAGATCATTGGCTTAACTTCTTCTTCCCATCTCATCCGATCCAGACCACAACCCAACTTTGGGAGTGCCAGCTTTTTTATGCGCTTTTTCACGCAAAGTTTTTGCAGGTTGCGCAGGCACATAGCCATTGACTCCATAGTTGGTTTGCCAGAGGATTTTTCTTTAGTGATTAGGTAGAAAATAGTACGTGGACCTGAGGTGAGCCACGCAACTTCCCCAACTTTCTTGTTTTGTTTTTTCAAGTATTCAACTTGCCCAAATTTATCCTTGAATTTCGTTGCGATGCCATCTTCCATTAAGAAATCGCGCCCAACACAGTGGGCAAGGGCATTTGAGTCATGTGACTTGAAAAGATCTGCCGTCTTTTCAAGTATAGTCATTCTAGTTGCACCATCTCCTTCTTTATTGATCTCCGGTAGATTTGCAGTATTACGGATAGGTTCATCGAATAGGTCGTAGTTTGTCAATGTTTCGCCGAAGACAGTGAGCGGATTTCCATTAATTTCGTCATTTTCGCGGATCGTTTGCGCCACGGCCAAGGTTGAGTGTGAAGGATGTGGCGCCATCAGACGCAAGTTTGAGGAACTCGGACCATCTTGATTTTCTGTTGTAGTTCTCGCTGCTGCCGTCTGCCCCAAGGTAGAGGGGTGTGGGGGGAGTGGTGGCGCCATCCATCGCGAGTTTGAGAAACTCGGACCGTCTTGATTACTTCTTTGTTCGTTGCCAAACCTAACCTCTTTGATGTCATTTTTCACCTCATTTAATACTTTACTAGCAAATGAGACTCGCATTTGGCTAGTTCCCTCCTCTAATTTGAAGCGCAATTCCAACTCTTCAATTAGGCGTCTAGTAGTTTGCAGCTCACGCTCAGTGTTATTAGCTAGACGCATCCAAACTGCACATTGCTTACATTCAGAGCAAGACGCCGGCGGGTCTTCTACGGAACTCTTATGGCCATCATCAGGCGATAAGACATTCCTCAACCTTTCAATTAATACAGCTTTAGAACCGACTTTAGACTCACCCCGTTTGTCCAGTTCAGCCTTGAGCTCCATCACATTTAAAAGTTCAATATCTTTTACCACTGCAGATGAACAACCATCACCATCCGCCATCTTGCCATCTTGATTATCAAATGCACAAATTTCGAGAGCTCTTCCTAGTGAAAATAAAGTGTTACTTCACGACTAAGCCGAATAGAATGCATACTTGGAAATGCAACTCTTATCGTCGGATTAAAAGATATTTGGAACAATTTAGGATTAGGACCAGGTTGCTATTCTTACCAAATTATGCAGGCTGATTGCAATATGATTGCTGTGTAGCTGGATGCATTGTCGAGAAGATTTTCTCGGGTTTGGGCGGGTTGAAATGTAACTGATGTATAAATTACACTCTCCACTGTCTATGCTAATCGTGGTGAAATTATACATTGTGGACGGCACAAGTTGGGTTATGAAATTCAGTTTGGTCTGATATTTTATCGAGTGTCAGGAAAGTATACTGACAGTGAGCGTCTGCAATTGTGTTTCATAACACATGATTAATTTGCAGATGTGTTCATTTAACCCCTGTCATATTTGATCACCAAAATAGGAACACGTTTAGACAGACGCTCAAGCTCAACACAAAGTTCAAAAGGGCTGTAGGAACTCCTAACTATGATATCATTGATAAGGGTGGGAAGGGTGGGGTGGAGGGCAGTTTTGCAAATTTACCAATCTCAACCCGTTTCCTAGTTGCACTGGAGAAACAACATTGTTTTATTGTGATAGTTTTATAATTTAAATTTCTACATCTTTGCAAAATGATTTATTTTAATTAACTGTGTTTTTCCCAATTAGTGGTATATAAAATCAATACACATGTCATAGGGTAAAATACGGAAACGTTTTGACGGAGGTAAGTTTTTCAACTAATGATAATATTATGTTTAAAGAAGTATAACCATACGCCCTATCTATCATCCCCTACTTATTAGGTGGAGGTAAGGGTGTGAGCTAGTACCCACCCCTAAAAGAAGTTTTTATGCTCTTTCTTCTTAATTATCTACATAATGTACATCACAATTAAAACTGAAGATGGTAACAGAAGTAGTTGCAAACCGAAGTCCTTCATGAGTGATGTGTTAGTGACCTCCCTCAACCGCAAGGCAAATGCTGGGAAGGTTCACCAGTGATCGACGCGTTTTCATACTTTGACTACGCTTTCAACAGAAACTGAATTTGCTTGTACTGAAGTTTCATGTCTCCAGCATTCCACCTAATTAATAATAGAAATTACGCTAATATTTAATAATTGTGTGAGAAACGTGTGCCCATTACATGAACAATAAAATAATCATTGATAGAAAATTCGCGACTGATATTTTTACACCTCACGCATTTATCCACAATATTCCTCCCACTTTCTTTTAATTGTAAGATTATATAAAAATAATTATCTACAGTTTCACAGATCTTTCTCATATGTGTAATTTTCATCCACAATATCACCACATGTGTTATAATAAATTGAGAGTTAGTTGAACAAATATAAGAAAATTAGTATGATATATTCCAATGGTTAAATTGGCGTTTCTTTTTTCTTATTATTATTATTATTATTATTATTATTAAGTCTCTATTCTCAACAGAGCCAGGCTCCACTAGTGAGAATGTAATATAGAGAAGGGAGGAGAGGAAACCCGGTACCGGCATGTAGCCTACTCCTAACGAAAGATACCAAGGGGACCAACGGCTTAACGTCCCTTCCGAAGGACGGTGTAACATTCACAGCACGAGCCTCCACAACCCGCGCCGTCGAGAGACTGATAACAGGTGGAGGGAGGTCGTCACACTGACACCCAAACACCCCAGTCTCTCTGACCCAACGGCAGCAACTGGCAAGGCAGAGTTGAATGGTCACCCATCCAATCGCTGACCGCGCTCAATGTTGCTTAACCTCGGTGATCTAACGAGAACCGAGGTATCCAACACACCAGCCGTCTTCTCACTTCCAGTTACTTTCTACTCTATTGATATGCGGGTGTATGGATGCGTCCGAATGTAATGACAATGACACATGGTCATGTTTGTTTTGGCAACTTTCGGTAGCACGTGACCTCAACTGGTCTTCACATCTGCTCCATAATTACTTGTTAATTTCTGTGTTTGAAGAAAACTGCTCACAAAATGTGTTGCTCTTGTGGCAAATTGTTTAAACAACCTTGATTTGCATCAATAAGCGTTACACATTAACTACAAGTCAAATATCATGAAAAGCGAAATATAATTTGTAACAAATAGCCATTATTCAGAATATTTTGAGATAAACAAATATTTTCTGATTTTTCAGACGTCTTCTCTTTCTGTACCCACATATCGCAGCAATTAAATTTTGTGATACTTTTAATATAATAAATGTATACTAAATTTTTTTGTCTGGGGCTTAACGTCGCACTGTTCTGCAGCGAGGCTAATGGCGACTGATGAATGATTATGATGATGATTGGGAGATGATGGTGAAGAGTAGGTAAGGATGGAAGGTGGGAAGGAGGCGGTCGTGACCTATAGTATAGGGTACCTTCCCAGCATTTGCCTGTCGACTGAGGGAATACCACGAAAAAAGTCCTAGTCAGGAAGGACGGCCACGGGAAAATATATTTTATCAAATATAAGAGAGTAGGTTTTATCATTTTTTTCTATGAATGTGATGATTTGCGGATCAGGTTGGCTCAGGCAGCTCAGCGCTTTGAGCTTTCACTCCGAAGATCCCGGGTTCGATTCCCACGAATGGACTTCCTGACTGAGTTGTTTCCCTTTTCCCTCAGTCGAGAGGCAAAATTTGCTCAGAAGCTTCCTACTAATTAACCACGACCTCCTCCTCTCACTCCATCCTTACCAATTCTCAGGTTGCAGGATAATTTAAAGCTAAACGTCACTAAAACTAAACCATGTAAAAAAATATATTTAAGTGCTTCAAATTAAATTGTATGGTCCCGATTAGCCGAAACAATATTTTACAAGTCCCAACTTCTAACAAATGTGTATTTATAAAGCATACGTAACACTGTAACATAATCCAAGCCTAAAGAAATCGCTCCATCAAAATTAGAATGAAGGCAATTTCATTTATAATCAATCTTCATTATTTAACCTTTCTTGTAATCACTTTAGTTGGTTCAACACGACCGCTACTAAACATTCTTGAGAGTTTGCGGCCATTTCCCTGACCAAGGAAGCTCTAAATCCCGCGGGTGATCCTCTAGTGATGCTACGCAGAGATGACCTATTGCTTTCTCTGCATGGAATTAGTCGCGGCTCTTCTGACTTGTGAATGTACCTATTGAATGATGAAACAGACTGCTTCTGTAATTACAATCATTACCGTGAGTGAAATATATGGATCACTCGCACTTCGAAGAGAATAGTTTTTCATGTCGTGAGCTCGTTGAGGAGGAAGTTGGAGTTGAATTGTGAAACAAGATGATTTTTGTCTTAACGAGCGACGAAGGTAAAAACAAATACGAAACTAAGTACCTATCTGTTTTTAATTACGGGCTATCTGTATGTCTGTAATGGTATTATCTTTCACTACTAAATAATTGGGTTTGCCGTTCATTTCGCATACTTCCTGCCGTCTATTATCAAAAAGAATTCGATGCAAAATGAAGGAGTGAGTAATTAAAAAAAGATTTATGTGATTTTAATCGATTTTAATCGAATCATTTGAGTTTTTAGGCGAAAATTCTTCCGCTATTGCAGAGTGAAATATTAGACATCATCGAAAGTCTGGGAAATTGGTATTTGGAAAGGTGGATTCCAGATAATGAAAATTGAATAAATTAATAATGAAGATACAAATTATATTGAAGTTGTTAGTTGTTATCTATGGTAAGTTATAATAACTAGGTCTTGGATTTTGCTTTACATTAGGAACTATGATATAATGATTCGAATAAGAATTATTTCATGTGAATATCTACGTAATTTATTTTTACACAGTGTATATACAGCGTGCATTATGTCAACCTCAATTACTTTATGAAAAATTGTTAACTATTTTCCCTAGCATTTGTCTCATTTCCTGATATAAGTTTATTCTATGATTACGTAATGTAACAAGTAGCAATTGTTACGGTTTTCACAGCCGCGTTGCTACAAAGCTGGCAGGTTGAACTAGAAGAGTAGTGTTTTAAGCACATAACATCGCTGTGCGGTGATTCCGTATGATATTGTATCATTTTAGTAGTACATTCGGAGCGTGTATAACTAGAAGCATTACTAGAAGTTCTTTGAAGAGAATTACAATTATATAATCATATCTTTTAACTGTATTCTTCTGTGTAAAGAAACATCAACACAAATAGTAAAATTAATTTTATTTAGTACTAAAGGATTTCACATGAAATTATAAACGAATTTAAACAAATCGATGGGGTCAGACATTTTTATATGTCTTTGACAAGGTGTATGAGGCTATAATCTTAATTTTTAATGAAAATTACGTAAACTTTTACTTTGCTAAAGTCATCAAGTAAATATGAGATTTAAAATTTAGTAACTAAGATACTAATGTTGTATTTATACTGAAAAACGTTTTTCTTTGAATTTGTCTGCCGTTCGTCTGTAGTCGTGCACTACTTGAATGTACAGAGGTATTATAATTGGTAATTGTTTTAAAGATTGTAGCACTACGCATAAAAAGAAGGTGGTTCCAGTAATCAAATTAAATTCTCAATCATCATTATCAAAAAGCAATTTCAAAATCTTAACCCAATTTGTGACAAAAACTGTCTTACTTCTTTGACTTGTCTTCGCAATGGAAGTTGCCAAATTATTCATGTCAGTAGAACTCTATCGTTACATCAATATAATCGCATCGCAAGCTTGGGATAAGTTAGGCAACATCGGCTAATTCGTAGTCATTATCTAGAGGCAAGCAGCGATCGTAATTTCATCTGGTTGATCAACAATGATGAACAACATTTGCTTTAACCCAGCTCCAGGCAATGCTTAATAGAGATAAGTATATTACTTAACGATTAGATCATTTTATTTAGAGATCATGCTCCAAATTTAGACTGTCAATTGATAGGTAAATAATGGTTTCTGAAAATACCATTCTGGGAATATTTTAGAATTTTTCAGTACATCAAATGAAATAAGAAAAAGGTGAAAAGATGCCATGGACCTTTATACTTTCATCTGCAAACCGCAATATTCCAACCATCTCATTTCTTCCAAAAAAGGTTAGCTGCGAAATTTTCGTATATTCGCGATTTAGCACGAGACAAGAGGTGATGATTAAAGTAATGGGTATAATTCAGACAAAACGCATAATGATTTCTAGTATCGTTCCACTTTTCAAATCATTTTCACAGAGGCAGATTAATACGTTATGCCAATTGGTCTTCAGTCTACTTTAGTATTTGGTTCAATGACATTAATCATAAAACATAATCTAACTAAAAAGGTCAAATTAAAATTAATCGCATTTTATTTAAAAACTTTTGATGAATGTTCCGCAGATTACAATCTAACAAGGAAATACAATTCGTTTGTGATCAGGAATTTGTAAATGTATAATACCTATAAATCCTAATGACTCTAATGAGTAATGAATGCTCCAAGGCAAAGACTTCCGATATTAATTGCTGCTAACAAAGAGGATTCGAGTGTGTTTTGTCTTTGGCTTGCTTGTAAATGTAATTGTCGGTAACACGGATAGCGAAGGTCTTCATTTGCAAGACATAAATACGTCATTAAAACTGTGATTAAAACCTGGAAACAATTTTATGAAAACCAAACTACTCAACTTAATTAACTCTAAAACAATATTTAATTTATTATAATCGTGTATTATTATTCTATGCATTTTCTACTCATTTGAAGATTGTTTTACAAAGATTTCCTAAAATTTGTGTAACATTTTTTTGCGGCGTGCAACACAACAAAATATATCGGTTTTCTGATATTATTCCATGTTTGATTTGTATGCGAACTTCTAATCTATTGGAATGGAGTTTGAGACCCGTATATAAACATTGATTCATGAGGATGAAATGAATTATATAAACTCAATATTTCGTATCGATTACAATTTTCGTAAAAAGTGTGTGACTTTTTGATGTACCGATTTTAAATAATTATATTATATCATTGACCACTACTATCATTGATTTAATGTCGTAATTATCAATATGATGGATGAACTCAATCAATACATTATTTGTGCTGGGCTCAGCACCAGCACAAAACGGCAATTAGATGGTTCCACAGTAGTTAGTAGTGGAGCCTAGAGAGTGGCCTACCGTATTATTGTACCTAGGTATAATATCAATGATATGCAAATTATTTAATGTAAATATCCAGCCACACTGGGACTCGAACCCAGGATATCTCAATGGCGGGCGTGAGCTCTACCAACTGAGTTACTCGACCGGAAGAAAATGGAGCGGCTGGTTGAATTGTTAAAACTAAATTTGTACATAAAGTGTTCAATTAAAAGTAAAATAATTACAGTTAAAAAACAACCCAGCCAAACTTACATATTATTTGTAACTCTTTCCCTTCCACCAACTTGTAGAATAGAAGAAGCATTTTTATTCGTAATAATACAAAAAGGTGTACATTCAATATTTTTTCCTCTTCCATGCAGTCATTTCTATATTTCAAGTTGCTAAACTATACCCTCCACAAACACCCTAACTTTGTAATAAGTAAAAGAATAGAATGTTCATAGCTTCAGTTGGAATGGCTTATAACATGGGTGACAAACAAGCCACCAGTGTATAGCCTAAAAAATGAGTGTGAAACTTGAAAGTACAGCCAAAGGTAATTAAAGGTACAGCTATTAATTATTTCTTGCATTGATCGTTATCTCTTTATTTGCATTGCATTACTTGAATAAAGTGATTTAATTTCCTGGATTTTCTAAATTATATTTTTAGTTGAATTCATATTTGCATGAAAATCAGTTATTTTGGTCCACGCATATAAAAAGTAATTTCATAACTTGTTGTTTATATTTATTCAGCTCTCTCCTTGAATGCACTTCCTGTAAAAATTAATTACTTTAACCATAAATAATGATTCAATTAATTGATTGATATCTATTTATATACTGCATATAATTGAATCTAGATTCACGCAAAGATCTAAAGTGCAAATCCATGGGATATAAAATCGTTCCAGGAAACAAATTGAGATATCCTAAATTAAGAAACTTTTCTATAACGAACTACCTTTGATGAACTCTTTGATAAAGTATAAAGTTCAAATGTCACCGAGTAATTTATTTTATTCGTAATAAGTTCGATTCTTCCTCAAATGATCGCAGCCTAAAGGAGAGATGCCTGGAGCACGAACCTCTCGTGATGGCGAAGATAACATCTATTATATCATCTTTAATCATGACAACTCGTGTCTTGGAGACCATTAGGACCTGCGATAACATTTTACAAGTCATATTTCTCAAAGATTAGCCAATCTTTAAGTATAATATTTTACATTTTTCGTATATTGATTAAAAACCTTGTACTTCCCACGAGTGCTTGTGGTAAACAATTGACTCAAATCACAAATTTTTAACGTCAACTTGACATAGCTATTCACCGTCTCACGACCAAACATGGGTTCATAATTTGACAATAATTAATTTGATGTAATTGAGAATTAGTGAAGACAATGCACATGTATTGCTTGTTGACAAGAGAGGTCCTTGAAAGATGCTGAAGACAGGATCTTGGTACACAGTCTCACGTTATGCCTAACAGATATTAAGTCTTGTAACGATATGGATGCCGAATGTGTGTTTCCACTTGCAAAATACTTGGCAATATAGCATTGATGTTTGGCCTTACTTTGAGCTTGTAACGAAGTTTGTCTTACATATCATTTTATTAGTTAAGTAGAGAAGTTATTAGTAAATAATTTGCATAATTTCTATTAATATGCAATTTAAAAGTTTCCCATACAATCTCCAGGTAATATTTATTTTTAAAGCTATTAAAAACACAATATTTTTGCTCATAGGTGTAACATACTTTCTACCTTTATTTTTACAAAAATTGTAAATAAAAAACAAACATCTATATAATCAAAGAAAATTATAGAAAATTACTGAATTTCTGCTCAAATTGTTCATCAACTTTTTTCAATCACTAACACAAGAGTTTTCATTCTAGTTTTGAAAATAAATAAATTTACACTCACCACTAGTTTAATAATTTGTAAAAAAAAAAAAAAAAAGCTTTGATAAATTTCGTAGAACTGTATATTATATAACAGTAAAGCCCGATTTACACGATCACATTTATTGAACAACTTCTGTGTCACAGTCTGTGTCACAGTCTTTGTCACATTTCTTGAAGGAAATTAGAACATGTTTTAAGTTCGGTAACAGAAAGTTGCATCGTGTAAATGCAAAATTGTGTGAAAACTGGGAATGTGACACAGAAGTTGTTCAAGAAATTGTACCGTGTAAATCGGGCTCAACATAATAAACCCATCTCCTCCATTAAATTCCACAATTATGCAACGTCAAGGTGTTAAGACATGTGTAACGCAGTGCCAAGTTCTGCATATGGAGATGCAACTCGCATTCTCACGCCAAGAACCTTCATCTGTCTCTCTCGCATCGCCATCGCACTGATACATCTGTCTCACTCGCAGCCACACTACTCCAGTTCCTCCATCCAACACCGAACAGTTCCCAGCCTTGGCGGCGTTGCACACAACTCGCTGACCTGCGGCCATCACGACAAAACAAAAACTTAGAGCGCGAAAGATCAGGTCAAGTTTGACTGACCTTTAATTGATTGCTAAATTCTTTATGTTGACCTCTTATTGTATTCAGTGTCCATCATTCGAAGAAACAACGTACCAATTAGGACAATTATTTCTTGTAGTAATGTGAGTTGGTATTCATTGCGTTGCGAGATGTTCGGAGCGGTGATCAAGGTGTACTAATTGAGTCGGACATTGATTTTATTGCATGAGTTTATTGTGTTTTATTGGAATGAAGATATGGAGGAGTTAGTTGAGAGAACTTTCCCGCGCAGTTCGCGTCAATAGGTCATTGCAATGATGTGGCGATTCTTCCTCCGTTTACGCGATGCATTTGTGCGTGTTTATTTAATATCAAACATTCCTAGAATCACTATTGTCAGAAATAGAAGAAGCACCTTGAAACTTCTCAATTGAAGCGTCCTCGGAACTTGCCATACAATGTGCATGGGAAATATTTGTACTTTTTAAATCAATTGAAACACTTGGATGGGTTTTGGAAATGATAAACTATCAATTCATCATTCCTCTCCAAATAATGTATCTCATTTTTCCGGTCTTAATAGAATGCCCCGGGGAAGGCAAACGCCCCCGACCTTCTGTGCGTTATTTATTGACTTTCGATCTTGTCATATCTGTATCATTTCATTCATTTTTATTTACATCTTTCAAAATGGTAATGGTATTATCAAGGTAGCAAGTAATTTCTAACAATAAAATATATAATTAGGTACTATAAATAAGAATGGAACAATAATTCAGAATAAGGATAATATAATTACGCAGTCTCTAACAAAATTAAGAAGAAGGTTTCAGAAACTCTTGACCTCAGACTCTGCGTTATTATTGGTGTACAATACTCACTGGCAAATCATTCTAATCTTGAATTGTATGATTGAGAAACCATTCTTTCTTCCATAGCTTCGTCTTGCATCAAATCGTCTCGATTTTGCGTTGACACTTTTGGATTGATATAATCAACCAAAAACAACTGCCATTTGACTGATGTCAACAAATACAGTTATATTGAGGTATATTATCTTACACAATGACTCGTATCACCGTTACAGATATTACAGGACGAAGGTAGAATTACTGGTTTTCAGCTCACCTCATCGTCGAAACCGACTTCGGGCTTTCTGCTTCTTAGGTACATATTACATTGCGTGCTCACGACAAAATACTCGCTTATGCAAGCGTCTTCCTAGTAACATCATCACTACGATAACAGAAGTTACATGGGGTTTCTGCTCAGATCCGCATACTGTTTTCAAATTATTTATTCGCATCAAGTCACCGGTAAGTTATTTTGTTATTCTGAGATTTAAACATATTGTTAATCCCCTGATCTTTCATGGCCAGGTCGATGACATGTCCAGAAAGAAAGTTTTATGAATTTTTTGGCGAGTTTCAAATTTAATTATCGAAGATGATGAATCGCCTGAAATTTAGAATCCTACAAACCTCATCAATCTGGAAAAACAGGAAATATCTCTTGGTTCCAAATCAATTACTATTTCAAAAAACCAGCCTGAGTTCGCAGAATAAAATATTACAGATTTTACAGAGAAAACAGTTAAATTGCGTTAGTCACTTATATAATTCTGAATGTATGTTCTTCAATAATTCTATCCACAATTAAAATTGTGTTTTTTTTATACAAAAATCGCCTTCCTGAAAATCAATTAATCAATTATATTATATAAGTTCATCACTGAAGATTATCAAATGCTATTTTCTTAGCAAATGCCGACATAAGTTTGAGTAACCTTCCCCATCATTCACAGGCATGTGGACAGTGCATTTTTAAATTACAGTAGCAAAATTGATGCCGTAACATCAAATTATAATATCCTTTTAAAAAAAATATACCCACATAATAATAAACAAAATAACATGCTTTTGTTCCTTTGGCCTTAACTCCTTAGTGCTAATTACTTTGGGTTGAGTGTATAAGGTAGGTTTAATAATTGCCGACCTAATTGTTAACAATATGCTTTCCTAATACCGCCACATAACTCTTTCTCTCTCCCACTACTGTGTGCGGATCAAACTGTGGCGAAGATGATAGAGATCGACAAACAAACAAACAAACGCCTGTCGGTCTCGACTCATCCATGCAGTTTCACCAGATGATTTTGTTTAATTGAATGTCGAATTGTTTTAATTGACTAATCACGATTTCAACATTCTATACTTTGCCCGTGTTTAACAACAGGGAAATGGAGAATCTGAGTTCAAACCGTGGTTAGATACCTAATAATCGGATAATCATGCTAAGATTACTGTAGAACAGCGTATAATTTTAATTTATTTTTATTATTTTATAGCTATGCAAGAGATGCTTTATGATTGTCTACTTTATGAAATATGATGAGCATAAAAAATAGGGAATTGCTATATAGAAAAAAATATATATTCACGCATGTTCAATTTAAGTTACGACACATTTGATATTTCATAATTTCTCAGTTTAACATTTCGATTGTAGTTGCACCTTAGAGCAAGGAGGTTTCACCCTGACACCGGCCATATTATTAATACGGCATTCAAAATAGTAATTCCGTACGTAATTCAGTGAAAGAAAAATCTCAAAACGAATTGAATGTATACGAGATGAATAATAAAAAATGTGAAATGATTAGTGAAAAACTTTCCCGCGAAGATGTTTATTGAAATGATCGAACAATAATGTCTACTCTACGACGACGACCCTAAGGTGAACTTCCGAGGTCAAACGCTACGCATCTCTAACGCATGAATGATGCGATAATAATCAAGTGAGAGTTTCAAGATTTGGTCCAAGTGCGGAAGTCGCCGCAGAGATTCACTCTCACTTGCCTCGCCCGGGGCTCGAAGATGACCATTCGGTCGACCTTGACCCCGTTCTGACCCCCTTCATCTGTGCGAGATGCAGCTTCTTCCCGCGGCGCAGCTCGGCGCTACCATCGCGACCTACATCCACGCTAATCGTGGGGAAAAACGAAAGGAAGTTTCGTACGCCGACTTCTTCTATGGGAATGAATGTAAAGTTGACTTCAGTCTTCTTCTAACGTTCAGTAACACAACAACGCGGCCGATGGAGTTCATTAGAGAGTTTAGGAGAAGTGTTTAGGAAATTAGTCAGGAAGTAGTTGATTGTTATTCCGTTCTTAAGCTGTGACTTAAGAGAAGAGGAGTAGCTGCTACCATCAAGAGTGCCTCATTACAATACGGTAAGACAATATATAATTAATAATCTACCCGGTTTTTGAATTATTCTCAGGTAAACTAATAGTTACAACATTTATTCTGTCAATAGATGTCTAAAAACCTGACCGGTAATATCAAAATCTGATAAATGTAATAATCATCAAGTGAGAATAAACAATTGTTGTCATGGAAACGCCATTTAACCCATCGAATCTCCGTAAGCCGGCTTTGAGTTATTGACATTGCGTATTCGCGCGTTCATCTCTCCAGCGTCTAATACGGCATCTTCAGTTTCACCGCGCTTACCGATGGACTGAAAGTTTCCAAGGCACTTGTTTGTGCGAACGTTTAACAGGTTGTTACTTGGAAATAATATCAAACACTTGGATGTTGCTAAATTTAGACAAACTCAAGGATTTCTAAATAGTTCAGCGAAATAACATGCAGCAATCGAATTGTTTTATAACTTGGTTTTGCCGGGCGCTTATTTCCTGATCGTGTGGGACTCTTCGTGAATGATCTTCGAGGTGAATGTCAAAGATGAGCAAGTGACGGGACCCGGTCGTGACCGAGCATGTGGAGTAGACCCAATCAGACGTCAGACACAATACAATTCGTGAGCG
The DNA here is from genome assembly GCA_934045905.1 of Leuctra nigra. Lineage (NCBI taxonomy): Eukaryota > Metazoa > Arthropoda > Insecta > Plecoptera > Leuctridae > Leuctra > Leuctra nigra. The sequence goes on from OW203766.1 coordinate 34,818,159, forward strand.
ATTATGACATATTCCTTGATTGGCAGTCGGGAAAAGACGGCGAATTGTATTGAAGAAAGACTTTCACGTGGAAGAAGTGGCGAACTATTATCATCTACACCCAAACGAGCTCTAACAAGTCGTTACTTATTTGAGAGATCGTCGTGTGTTTAATTTCATGTGAAAGGCACAATTTGTAACTTCGATTTGCTGCAGCATCCACCTAGGAAATGAATCATTCAAATACGCATCTTTAATAACTTTCCTACTTAGCTGGTTGAGAACAGTTGCGGAAATGCTACATTACAGTGGTCACTAAACATCTGATTAAAGTGTCATCAAAACGGAAATGTCTTCTAACGTTGTGGTGCAACATTTTATTTTCCTTGATCATGATTTGGCTATTTGTACACATAATGACTGATGATTTTACGAATGCGTTGTGTATCTACAAAAAGAGTTGTGAAGATTGCGACAATTGTTTTCCACTCGCGAATGAATTACATTTGCCAATCTTACACAAGGTATAAAGACATGGTTACAAAAGATGTTCAGCAATGGAATTTGTACTTCGTGATCATCTAAATCAATATCATTGTGATCAATCTATACAAATAAAAATATCAATATCATCTGTAAATGTACAGAAAAACCGTGCTTGGGGTCAATTTTACGAATCGAATAATACTGCGTCCTTCCTGACTGAGGTATTTTCTCAGTCGATTGAAAAACACTAAGAAGCTTCTTTCTGATTTGCCCGAAACATCCTGAGGAACCTCTTGATTCAAATCATCAAATATGTACTCAGATGCAGAAGGCCCGATGTCCAAGTCAATAATACTTGCGGTGAGCTAAAAACCAATAATTCTGCGTTCATTCAATCACATTTGTAATGGTGACATTGAGTCCTTTTGTAAGAGCATGCATCAATATAACTGTATTCAGTCAAATTAAAATTGATAGCTTGAATGTGTACAAAAAAGATCGAGGAAATGGACATGACATAATCATTCACAAACGCAAACCTACCTGTCAAACAATCTATCACTACCAGTTCTCCTATCAGATATTGGATCTCTTTCGCCGAATCAATTTGTAGGACTTCATAAAACCGGCTAATAAATCCACCGAATCATTTCTCACCAATTTAAATTATTAACTTGTGATTAATTTGTAGACTTTAAACATCACTTATTATTTCTCCCCGACTACTTATTAAAGACGTCAGCACAGACGGTTTTAATTGAAAGTCATATGGGATGTATAATTAGCTCCGTCATCCACCGCCCGGCGTGTTGGCGCGGATTAATGACTCGGACACGTATGTGTTCAGTTGGGCGAGGTTAAGGATGCGCATGATGCAACGCAATGAGACCTGTTCTGCTCATGCCGAAATCATCGACAGTCATCCGAGTAAACGAGACCGCGTCTTGTGCAACCAGTTCGTGCTGCAGACGCGATTAGGCAATAGTTCGATACTAATCGATAATCGAACTGCGATTATGTCTCACGGTTGATACATTAGTCGAAACATAGAATTGCAATTAAGGTTTTGATGATTTTGTTTACCTGTTGCATAGTTTTATGTTACTTCCCTCTGGGCCTCATTCACGAAACATTTTGGCACTGTTACCGTGGTGTTACGTCTTATAGACGTCTTGTACATGTTACCTTATGCCCATGATAACTGGAAGTAATCCGACTGCTTCGTACATGGGCCCCTGGACCCCTAAGCACAACCTATTTTCAGTTAATTTCGATTTTAAATTATTTTAGCGTTATGATCATCGTATGACATTCTGGCTGAAATTAATTTAAAATTGTAATTGAATTTGGCCCCTGGAAGAACTTTCGAACTACCACATTGTCGAGTACTTAGTAGACGTTTACATGTTGCGTAGGCAATGATGCATTATGAAGCTTTAACCTCTTATCAACATATGCAATCAAGTCTAAAGAATACAATCGACCCAGTCCAATCAATCAATCAATTGAAATCATATTTTTACTCTTTCTTGTTACAACATTCTTCATATTATTCTAGCAAGAAACCGGTATAAAATTTCTGAGTTATTACTTATTTCCCTTGTTGGTGTCAAGTTTAAGAACTTAAATCCGATATGATACCAGGAATTGCCGTAAGTAACTTACTGATTTCACAGTCGTCATAACATGACATCAAGTACTTACACACTGTTTTTATTTGTTTACTATACCTACTTTTACATTTTTGAATCTCGTTCCTCTTTGACTTGATAAACCCACATGGTTGCCATATTTCATAGTTGACACCTAATTTACCTGGTGATATTTTCTGAATTCGGCAGGAAAGAGTTGGCATAGTAACTATATACCTACCGATTTATCTGACCGACAATATATCGGTCAACTACTCGTAACTTGTGAAACCAGACTTTCGAGCTATATAAGTCATAGAAGCCGACGAGCTCAAAAGTCCCGGATATACACGCTTAGAGAAAGCACAAAGCACGGAAAACGAGTGTAAAGCTTTGTATAAAATGTATCAGGCAGGGCGGTAAATCAAAATGCCCAGTCCCCCAAACCATAGAGACGCATTATACATCTCTATGCCCAAACACAGTGGGAATGATTCTGTATCTCAGGGGTAGAAAGTCCGAAGTCCAATTCCACGATTTTGCGTTGCACATTTTTGGAATGATGTAATCAATCACTATCAATTGCAGTTTGACTGATGTCAACAAATACACAGTCTTATTGAAGTGTACTTTTACACATGACTCGTGTCACCATTACAAATGAAGGGTACAGGAAAATAACGCTAAGAGTCCATTTATTGAAAAAATTAGTTTAAGGTGTAATCTTGCAGTGATTTCTATGAGCTATCAGAATATACTCTCGGTTGTTAGAAAATATTGACACAAAGTTAACGCAATTGAAATATCGATTTGTATGGAAGATAGATACAAGTTTCAACATAAAGTTCGTTTATCTCAGTTTCATCCGAATGTGACTTATAGCGTTCTTTCCCTGTACCCTTTAAATATGATTGAATGCAGGCACATCCTTCCTGACTGGGGTTTTTTCGTGGTTTTCCCTCAGTCGACAGGCAAACGCTGGGAAGGTACCTTACCAATAGGCTACGACCGCCTCCTTCCCACCTTCCATCCTTACCTACTCTTCACCATCATCTCCCAATCATCATCATAATCATTCATCAGTCGCCATTAGCCTCGCTGCAGAACAGTGCGACGTTAAGCCCCAGACAAAAAATGAATGCAGGCAGAATGATTGGTTTGAGAGCTCTCAAGAATCATTGATATTGACTTCCGGCCTTCTTCCTCTGAGGTACATAAGGAAAGCACGAGGGAAATAAAAAATCGATGTAGTTGGCAAAGATGTTTTATTTACAATCCTCAATTAAAACACTTCGAAGAGAGAAACTATAAAACGAGTAATAAAACATAATCTTTGATCGTGTAAAACTGACCTTCTCATCTACCTATCGCGTAATACAAGGATCAAGTTATTGAGTGCGGTCAACAAAAGAAGCACCGCTCCATATTCCACCATGCCAAAACAAGTAGCCTAATTAAAGTCAATGCAATTCATGCTAATTAATGTAGAACAGCTAAATTATCATCACGAAATCACAAGGTCGATCATCAAAAGCAACCGAAAATACTTTCGGCCGCAGTAAAAGCTGTCCGAATTACAACATTCCTTACCAAGTAGCGAAAATAATGTTAACAATATCTGAAACAATACGTACGAAATGAAAGAAAAATGAATAAAATAAGTAATTACGTGTCGGCGTCGTGAGAAGTCGAGAGAAGTTTTGCAATCAAACTTAAGATATACGATGTGAATGTGAAAAGATTGATTCACCGTTCGCGTGTTTTTGAGCTGTTACAAAGGGCAAGAAACATACAGCTAGACGTTTTCCCTGACTCGAACGTTGCGACATGTTAAAGGCATATTTTGCGCGTGTGTAATGCCGACTTTTAAATACTGTTTTATTGTGTTATTATTAATATAATACATGGACTCATGGTCTAGTCTGAGTTGCGACAGGGTTTGGAACGTTGCTGGCTGCTGGAATGAGAACATAAGACAGAACTATGGGGAATCAGGTGGTTGATGCAAAAGTTACGCGGCTTTACGTAAAATGCAAAAAAATGATTTTATTAATTAATATGAATTTTAATGAGCCGGAAAACTTTCCCAACGATAGTTCTCGGATGCTGAACTAATAAAAACAACCACTATGTATCTAATCATATAACGAGAACTAAATCATTTTGGTCAGAATTCATAACAAATCAATGTTATCCTTATGGGCGTGAAATGATTTCAGAACGAAATGAGCTCGTTTTCTTTATAGAATAGAGGAGAGGCTTATTGTACACTCCCCCAAATAATAAACGGTACTTGGTACAAAACGTATTGGCTGCTGGGCCGGTTCCTTGACAATCAATCCTTGTTATTATCAATGAAATCAGAGCTCACCTAAAAGAGTTAGATAATGCGTTAGCACTGACTTCATGGGATGATGCCATCAAACCTTAATCAGTCAATTCATTTTCTTTCGAGTACCGTTTATTATTTGGGGGAGTGTACATATTGAAAAATTCGTAAAAAAAAATAACTAAAATTGTAACTGAATTACGAAAAAGAACGGAAAGTCTATCTAAAAAACATTCGTCTAATCTAAAAAGTCTAAAATTCATTGAAATGCATATAAAATCTTTTTTTTGTAAGTATTCAAAAATGAAAGAAATAGTCAATATCACTCTTAACTCCTTTCTGAAGGTCCCGGGTTCGATTCCCGCGGCCTTCCTTCCTGACAGTTTACATTCATGGTTTCTCTCAGTCAATAAACATGCTGAGACGGTTCCATACTACTAGACTACGGCCACTCCCTTCCCACCGTCCATCCTTACCTATTCATCATCAACTTCTTAACATCACTATTAATCATTCTGACGCCGCCATTAGCCTAGTTGCAGAACAGTGCGACGTTAAACAATCCCGAAATTCATTTAAAAAGCATGTACCTATATGGATATCAAGGTCAAAAATTGATGGTTCGTTTCCATGGATAAAAGGAAATAAATATGACACTAAATCCAGAAGTAGGTAGGTATAAATAAAAATGTATGAAGCTCTAAAATTACTGACATATTTTAATCTAATTCTAAGTTTGTTTTTAATGGATGAATGATTTCGATGATGATTTGGCGATGATGACAAAGAATAGTTCAGGCTGAACGGTGCGAAGGAGGCGGTCGTGGTATTTTACTGGGGAACCTTCTCAGCATTCGCCTCTCGACTGAGGGAAACCACGAAATAACTCAGCCTGTTTCCTGACTGAGCCAGCTTGCACGCTATCCTTATGAATGAGTGTATTGATGCATTTGGACAGGGATCGGAAACCTGCGGCTCCTTGGTACGGTTCTTGAATGGCTATTTATAATTTAAATAAAGATCTGTAATCGAAAAATTTGTAAATTCGAAATAAAGACGCCCTGCGGGGCAACAATTGGAATGTTTTTTGATTCAGTTTGTTCATTTTAGAATGCCAGAATCACTTTTAAATTGTTGAAATTCTAAAATAATTGGGCCACAATTGAAAGAATATTTGATTCAGTGGTCCCAGAATAATTTTTAAATTGTTGCAATTCTAAAAAAACGCCCTGCGGGGGGGGGGGAGCAACAACACTGGGGCCTTCGCCAAAATATCAAAAGAAACTAGTAATTCTAATTATTATTTTCGGTGTATTACATTTGATTGTCTATACTGCGACTCCCATTATTATCTAATTTATTACTTTTTGGGAAACTGGCTCCTTGGCCAAAAAAAAGTTGCCGACCCCTGCATTAAGATGTACCTAAAGGGAGTCTGCGACGAGATGACTTCCCGATAGCGGCAAGAAAGTACAGAGACGTGTTACACAAACTCCGCCTGCGTGTGGATAATCACTCGACCTCTGACCCGACTACCTGAGACAAACTCACCCAACCGAGACGAACACTTGCTCAAATATGGCGCAAAATATGAACATGACCTCAAACTACAGGCAGATTAACCCGCATGTTAAGTACATTGTTACTTAAGGCGCTACAAGCGTAGTTAACTAACCTCGTAAATGCTTGATCGGTTCGCTTAAACTACGCGTCAAACATTAAGGTGATACTAGCGCTCGGCCGTTTTAGAAAATTGAGAGAGAAAAATTGTTTCATAAGTGAGTGTAACTTTTACAGGATGTTCACATGATCAGTCTGATTCTATATTAGTAGCCTTTTTTAATTTTTGCTTATTGCATCGTTAATTAGGCACCGGTTATTCAACAAAACCGCGCAAAACGATGAAATTTGCGATACGATTGGAGACCAAACCCGTAAACCAATTGATCTCAAATTTTAATCATGATTAGATGAAAGACAAACTTAGGGTTATCCCTTGGTACATTTTTGAAATTGAATTTTTTACGGCGCCCAGGGAGACGAGAAAATAGCTAATTTTTCACCCAAAATCCACTAATTATTACTAATTAATGAAGCAAAAAATTAAAAATGTACCAAGGGATAACCCTAAGTTTGTCTTTTATCTAATCACGATTAAAATTTCAAATAATTTGGTCTACCCATTTCGTCTCCAATCGTATCGCAAAAAGTGTCTACAAAAAGCAGCAAAATCGCTCGCGCTTGCAGCACCTTAATCATTCGTGGATACTCGAGGATGTAAAATTGTCGTAAACAGCCTTGAAAGCAAGCTTGTTTCTCCAGACATGACTTCTAAACTACGCTTCACACATTCATCATTCGTGAGGGCTTTATAAAGCGACACAATCGCCGTTTATAACCTTTCAAAAATCTCATCTTTCCTGACCTCGTATAATTTCAAGAAACATGGATCACGTTGCATTTCTATGTTTTTGTTGGTGTTTTTCATGAATACCTGTGATTTTTATGTCGGTATTTAAATCTACAAATCCACACAAATTTTCAAGTTTCATATCCAAGAAGGTTCTATAATTTGTAACCTTATTTTTACATGCTCCTTAAAGTGTATGCTGAACCATTTTTGGACAGCTGACATTTTGGCCAGAATATTTTTTGTTTTTCTTTTTTATATGAATCGTGAATTGACTGGCGGAGAGGGTTCAAATATCATTTAGCTCTGACAATTCCATGTGGGAAATACAGTATACCCGGGAGGGGGGATTTGGGTTCTATATTCAGGATACTTTTAATTTGGAGGAATTCCTACTATTTTCATTATTGCATGCCTTCGTGTTTTTTTTCTCAGACTTACAGCGTAGATTTCTTTATTTATACCTAATTGGTGAAATGTACACAGTTGAAAAACAACTCATATTTTTGGAGTCACATAAAAGGATGCTATAATCACACAATTATTACACAGTTGAAAAACAACTCATATTTTTGGAGTCACATAAAAGGATGCTATAATCACACAATTATTTATTTATTGTACTTTTCCCAAGATTATGGGTTTGATATCTTCTTTGGCTTCGTTGTTTCTATTGATGCTACCCAAATTTGGTGTAAAGTGCTATTTAAATTCATGCTCGCAGTCGTTGGAAAGTGCTGCAGACGTAGGTATTTTAAACGCACTTAAAAAAACTAAGAGAAGACATTACCTAAGTAAATTCACGATAAGCATGACAGTAGGTCGAAACTACTACGTTATAAATGTTACTTTCAGAATAATGCATAATATAGAAGATAATCTAGTCCAAGATGTCATTAGAATTGTGCAACAGAAATGTGTTTAAAAATGCATAACAAAATAATATAATTCATAGAAACTTTCCGGCATTGAGAATTGTATTAAAATATGTAAATACTTTCCAGGACTATTGGTCTATATTGACCGTGGGAATCTAGCTATTCATAATCATAAAGTTTTATAATATTTTGTGGCTTAATTAATTAGTTATATGGTAATAACTGAAAAAAGTAACAAGACGGTGAAAAAACGTACTTCAACATACAATCCGCAAAAAAAGTGAATTACGTAAGAGTAATTAGCGAATATGCTTGTTGTGTGTTTGATATGCCGGTAATTGGCTGGAGGTTTGATTGAAATGACATCAAGTGCATGATTCCCATGAGCAGGGATGTGAGTGGCTTGCGGGTCTGAGAGCCACGCTGTCGAGTGTCGTGACATTCTAACACCTGATGAACCTTTCACTGAGTTGCTCTCGTCGTCATTAGTCTTGATGCAGTTCGCTGAGGTGGGTATCCCACAGGCCCACGGATACTAAGTAGTGGGCTGGAGTGTTCTTTTCACACCTCTGCACACAGTTTACGCGGATAGTTCAGCATTTATGTACACTCAAACCAATAAAAAGCGGTACTCGAAAAGAAAAGGATTTGCTGATTAAGGTTTGATGGCATCATCCCATGAAGGCTGTGTTAACGCATCATCTACCTCTTCATAGGTGAGCTCTTATTTCATTGATAATAACAAGGATTGAATGCCAAGGAACCTTACCTGCAGCCAATCCTTTTCTTTTCGAGTATCAATTTTCATTGGTTCGAGTCGGTTTGAGTGTACAAGATCAATGTTTTGAATGATACTGTCGTAAAAAATGAAGTATGAAAATTATGGCAAAATGGAATTATGGAAATAGGAAATTATGTGGATCATTTGTTAGTGTTTTCATATCTCTCACTAATATTTTAGTGGGCAATGCTTAAATCGAAATGGAAAAGTAAGAATTTGATGGCCCATAGTAAACGCGATCCCCTAGATTGTTTTTTTTGGGTGGGGGGGGGGGGGGGGGAGGTCAGGGGCTTCTCGGCATCTTTCATATTGCGCTATATTGCGTGCACTTTTTCTATAATATGTATATTCTAATGATACGACTAAGTTTAAAAAACTTGATTCCAGGGGAGGAATCCCCCTCTTACCCCACCACTCCGATGTTCCGTTTCTTTGATTGAATTACATGAGTGGCGTAATCTTATTGGGTTTATACTGAATATTGTACTCAAAGTTGTCGTGTTTCAAAATTGTAATATGCGAAAAACAAATTGACTACAATATGCAACTGGTGGGCATGAGCACTCTTGAAAAACAAAATCTATTTTTATGTCCCCGGCTGTACATTATCTATTTCGATCGAGACCAGAAATATTCACGAAACTCATCACGATTCGCTAACTCAATAAATATCAGTAATTCGTCGATCATCAAAAAAGAAATTCTAATTTCAAACTCTTGCATTAGACAGTAAATAAGTTGCCTAATGATGTGAGATGGAACGTAATCAAATAAAGGATTGTTTTAGTAAACCAACTATCATTAGTATTGTTATTAGTACTTTTTCTAGCTGTATTTTGGAACAACTAAGAAGAGGATGCTTTCTTCAAGTTAATGATGAGTTTCGTTGAATTGTTCGACTGCGTGTTTGGATTCGTTTTGTCGGCAACTTTCACTTTCTGCAGCACATGTTGTTGGGCCATCTTCAGAGCATTCTTTGAATGTCAAGACGAACTGTTGTGGGCGAAACTGAAGACCCGCCCACAACTGTAGAGTACACTGATATTACTTTAATTGTTACGCTACGACCTGGCGATACGTTTCACAATGATGCGTATTATTTGAAACTCATTGAAAATGATAGGGCGAAGTATTCACACGTTGTTTCAACTTCCGTTTCAATCGGTCGAAAATCTCAAAACCAGTTTATTTGCAATGCGACTTGAAGTATGTTATTTAGGACTTCAATTCAAAACAAAACATTCCACAGTTGTATTTATGAACTCGATTGCTTCGCGCAATGGATGTGAGATAACTGCAGTTGCAACCCCTTTTTATTATTTTGACATTTTTATTTTGTCATGGCAACCATTTTGGAAGCTTAACTTACAATTTTTCTTCATTAATCGTTTTTGAACAGGATCCTATGATTTAAAAAATGTAAACTGGAACATTTGACCTTTTACTTAAAGTGGTTCCATCGTTTCGGCATAGGAATGAGAATTTGCTGTAATTCACACCAAAGATTAATGAAACCATATTACATACAACTAGCAAAAAGTATTTGCCCCTTACGGTATCATATAATTAGATATTCTTGATTGAAGATCATCTTTTCCCCCATAAGATAACACAGGGAGACATGAAATCGTCCTGGAAAATTGGCCTTAAATTGCTCCTAAAACCGCAAGAGGAATGACAAATTATTGAAAATAGTCTCAAATTAAAGATAATAATTTTTAGAATAAGACTGCCGTTTGAAAATATGGGGTCACGGGCCAAATAAGAAAGAAACTGTGTACAATGTGTAAAATTTACCATAAATCTGGCAACATTGCACTACAAATATGAATTATTTTGGGACAGTTTAATTGGAACTTCCATTAAAAACATATAATTGGAGCACACGGTAAGATATAATTGTTTTATGCTGTTGTTTGAGGTATTATTTCATCAGAGATTTGTATGAATTACGGCGAATTCTAAGCACCTTGGCTGGAGCAGTGGGACCACTTTAAAACTTTGCATGGTCATTGATGGGGCTAAAATTTTAGGTATATTTGCAATTTTCAGACTATATCCTTCGTTATCTTCAAAAGCTCTTGACATTTTACGTACATTTTATTCTATAATCTTGAAATATTTGCAAATTTATGCCAAGAACATTCAGATATTGTATCACTCTCTCCTGACGGTTCAGTTCCAAGGTCTGTAGAGCAGAGACTTGCAAACTCATATCAAATCGCATGCAATACGAAGGCTCACTTATCAACGCGTTACACTGAGCGTTTTGCATAATTACGCCACGTTTACTTATGAAATATTTCATACCGTTTGTGGAAGTAAGCAAGCAAAGAGAAACAAATGAAAGCAATAATACATAGGGCTGTAAAATTGTAAGGGTTGAGGTTAAGTTTCTTCCAACTAAGTTATTTATTTCTCGTGATTTACCTTCTACCTGCAATATTGCTATTATATAAGATCATCATTAGCCATTACCATCACAATATTGATCACGTGAAAAGTACAATCAAGCCACACGCAGCTTCCAATAGTTCGAAAGTGAACCGAAACGTTCTGAAACGGTATTCTGTCTGGAATTCGAACGTTTACTTTTCGAACACCCGCCCATAATTACTCCGATATTACTGGAACGAATGCAATCAAACCGTCCCACCTAGATTATAATTTGTATAATTTGCAACACATCTCCATTGAACAGGCGGACATGCCCTCATGTTGTTCATACTTTAAATGACCGATTAAAAATTATCTGGGTGGCTTTGGTTTCCAAAAGAAAAACATATGCAGATTAATTATCCAGATATCTATAGGTATTTAGTGGGCAACACCAGAGAATATTGTATAGACATTGGGCAACACCCATGGATTGGATATGGAAAAACAAACTACTTGCTTTTTGGGGTGAAACTAGGGCCACCTAGAGAGGCTGTAAAACAGGCGCTCTAGGGCCACCCAGATAACTGGTAATCTGTCTAGGATTCTTTCACATGACGTCGTAATCTCACGAGGCAAATGTTTCCATGCTAAGGTCGGATAGGACCAACTTTGGATTAAGTTAATTATCGGTGGTTAGTGGAATTTAGTGAATCCTATTGGCTGTGGAATTCGCGCTAACTGGATTCATTTGCTATTTCCTCACTAACTATCGATAGTTAGCTAATCCAAAGTTGGTCCTACTCGGCCTAAGTAAAACAAACATAGGTAAATCATTTTTTCGGGTTGAGATGTTTTCACTGAACATGTGACGGGCTGGATCGCGCACACTGCGAGAACGTTCTACTTAAAATTGCACTCCAAATAATAAAATTTAACATGGGATGCTTTCAGATTTGTATACCTTTCAATGAGGGCTATGGTAAAATTGTATTAAAAGAAGCGTATTTGAGTGTGATACCAATTGGTATTTTTAAAATAAAAAAGGAAACAAAATAAAATTTCCGAAATTCCTTAAAAACATATTAAACTTTCTATTTATTTTATATTTTCGAGTGTTTTCGTGATGAAAATCTTCGGCAACTAGTTCGCCAGTATATTTTAAAATTTTCAAATTAACTTTGACACATTACAAGAACGTTTCAGAATTGTATATTACCGAGCTTATGCTTGTATAAAATTGAAAAGTTTCAAAAGCATTTTGAAAAAAGAGAAATATTCGACATTTTCTAATTTTCTAATTCCTTTAAATACACTACAAAAACGTTCAATTTATTTTAAATATACGACGTTGACTTTGAAAAGTTACGCCAACATTTCCTCAATATATTTGTAATCGAAAAACATTCGAAATTTTCAAATTCCTTTATTACAAAAAACGTTCCATTTATTTGAAATCTTCGCTCGTTTGCTTGTTCGATCGCAATTCGCAATGAAACTGATCGGGTGTTGTCCTAATTAGCCGATAGCTCTGAACCTGACGTAACGATACGAAGTCCTGCTCGTCGATGCGCGGAAACAATGACCGGCAGTTGATCTTCAACGCTGTGCTGTAACAACCCATCATCTTTCAAAACAGAACATGCATGCTGACCTAAAACATCTCTCAAATCATGTGCCAAGCTTGTGTAATTCGAATTCATCTTGTTTGTTGGACCTTCAGCTTTGCGGATGATTCTGACTTTGTTTATTATGTGTCTTAACTTTCATAAATGTAACATAATGTAATATTCAGTGTCACATGAAGTTACAATAGGAGAAAGGAAATGTCATTCGGGAGACCTCTTACCTGCTAAAGTGAGATGAAACACATGATGTATAGCTGTCGACCCAACTAGAAATCTTCGCTAGTAGGGACTTGACTTTTTTTAAAACAATGTCTGTACCTATAACCAGTAATTTTGTCTTAATAGATAGATAGGTACATGAGCAATTGTGTAAGAGAACACTTCAATATAACTGTATTTGTTGATATCAGTCAAATGGGGATTGATAGAGCTTGATTACATCATTCCAAAAGTGTGCAACACAAAATCGAGAAAATTGATAGGTTTTCTCAGAACTTCACGTTTGAGTTGGCAAAGTTACGGAACGCATGAATTTTTCATTTAACATTTTTGAATTTTTCTTCATGAAAAATTCATAAAACTTACAAAATATGTGTGAAAACTTGCATTGCTAGACCCGCTAATTAAGGATTTACTAATATGTGATGATGTTGGATTGGTTCTCATGATTAGGCCACGACCGCCTCCTTCCGACAAACCACTTGTTCTCAATGTTCTTCCGCAACTTTTCGCCCTCGCTTCAGAACAAAATTCAATGATGATTCAAAAACATCGATCCGGATTTCTGTTCTTGAGCCATGTAACATAACAAACGTCTCTAAGTTTTAATTAGTAAAACATTTTCATGATAATTAAAACAACTAACAGTAGCCCATCATCATTTCACTTTTACCAAAACATTTCCGCAAGATTCGTCTCACAATTGGAGGAACTAAGTTTACAAGAGTCTTCACGGTTCTGTCTATAAGGACGAACCCGCGATACACGCAATTGCACCTTTTAACAAGATATTAATTACGTCTGAAAAGCTCTTCATTTAAACGCGGAAGAATCTCACACACTCAAGATCACAACAAAATGTCCTCCGCATTTCCAATAATTAACCTCTTTGAAGAAACAAAGCGTTATTCGTGAAGATCCACCATGAATATGGTAAACTAACAACAACACTAATTACTATTATGCATCCTTCAAAACTGATAAATATTTTTCACGCCTTGTTATTTCCAATTAAACCAATTACATTTCCCCAGAGAACGTCCTTGGATTCTTCAGTAAACTCGGAAAGTGTTACAAAATTGATGATACTCTTATTATTACAATTTACAATTGGAGCTATCACGACGTATTTTATAACAATTAATTAATACGAGTGACCGTGAAAAGTACCAAACGATTACCAAATAATGAATCTCTTCATTTCCTGTCCCCTCAAGTGAAAGGGGTCATTTGAAAGAAATAATCTCTAAGAAAGTAAACAATTCTCCGAAACCTTTCAAATCAGTGTGGATACATCTCAAAAGAAATTCCATTACCTAATAACTTCCGAAAAATATTGATAAACGATCTGCGCAATGAATTGTGATGTGGATTGTTCTAGATATAAGTATTTTATAATCCAGTTTCCTCCGCTGGTTGGCTGGCAGACGCAATGTTCCGGATTGGTGCAACGCCGGCGGACGCTTGCGTGGAACAAATGAAGAACACACCGCTTCCTCGATGCAAGCGAAGGGCAGTAGGTTAATTTCAGCAGAACTCGGACTAGAAAACGTTGCGTCTGTTTGAACTGTGTGACGTAAGTGTGTGTGCGGTCACAGCCGTCGGATATATCGCAGTTGCTTGCGTGAGGCGAGGAGGTGGAGATGTAATGGGGTGTCATGTCCTTATAACTGCTCTCAAGAAACGCAGCTAAACAGATGCAATGGTCCTACTAAATACTGGTTTGATTAAACTATCGGGACTCATATCGGGACTGTTAATCGTACAATTAACAGTCAATAACAATAACAAGAGCTGTAAGAACTCTGGACGTTGAGAAAAAACAGTGAAAAAAGTAAGAATGTTGATTTTTTCACAGCTTTAATTTTATAAACATAACAATACTATAGCCCCCTATCAACAGGTGGTTTGTCTACCGGGCTACATACCACTGTAACTTAAAAGTCTGTGTAATAATTTCATTTTTTAAGAACTTTGGAATGCAATGGGTGTTTTAAAGGGCTTTTAAGGCGTTAATTTCTTACCTATAATTATAAAAAATATCGAAAATTAAATATTTTTACTTTTTCGGCAGAAAACAGATTCAAAACCTGAACTCAATTTTACCATAAGTTAAACTAAAGATTAGTTGAACCTTACCAGTTGAGTTTTGTATACAGTAACCGCAGAAAACTTTTATTGGCGTATAGTAATTTTTTTAATTAATTTTTGAAAATAATACAATATGGGAACTCTTGTACACTAGAAACCCCAAGCATCGAAATACATGAAATAAGACGTTTTGGGCGTCGTTTTCATGCATCCTTAATGTATCCTTATAATTGCTAAAATCCATCTAAAACCACAAATTAATATAGGTTTGTCTTTATTTGAAGTTTAGACGTTAGCAACTCAAATGAGGATGCATATTCTTGGGTTTTATAGAGTGTAGTTATGAACAGTGAATTAAGCTATATGTAGTTTGTTGATCAACAATGCGACGTTGTTCCTGGTTCAAGCGTTGTTCCGACATTGTTCCGACGTTGTTCCGACATTGTTCCGACATTATACGACATTGGATCGCAGGAAGCCGAGTGTCCTCAACACAATCACATTCATCAGTAACATTAACCTCAAACCTCAACGAGCCATCATCATTAGGCAAGGGAAGTGACAAAGATTATTATTCATTTAGCAACTTTACCTGCAACAAATTACAACTGCATGCGTGTTTAATTATTTATTATGTTCAATTAAACGATTCTGCAGCGTAGGTGAACAGGAAACGTCATTAAATGAGAAATTATCAAAACAAAAGACAGCTAATAAATATTTGAATACGATTTTGACGAAGACAATTTCAGATAATGATAGAGTCGAAAGAATGAAGACTATATTCTTCCTCAATTTGTCACTATAAATCACAATCACAATACAATTCTGAATAATTTCTGGATGATAAACTCTACTTTACGATCACCACTATTAATAAACTCGCTTTGCCAGCTGCATAACTAGATCTTGATCTAGTTTTAATTGATTCTGCAATGCTGCAGTCTCCTTCGCCGCATCTTGATAGTGATGTGAAATAGTATCACGCCGCGATGAGAAGAAGAACTTTCCCTCCTACGATGAATGCAACGACATTCGACCTTTCATGCAGAGTGTTCATGATAATGGGCCATACATTAGTTGGTTTGTTTGGGTGGCGTGGTTGATGGGGTGCCAGAATCGTAAAAACAGTTATTAATTTATGTAGACGAAGCATTTTTATTGGATGAGATGGCCCAGGATTTGGATCTATTTTATCACTTCACCTATACTCTAGAAGGTACATTTCACAATCATATGACTAATGTTTTAAGTAATAAAGATAATCATCGGGCCTTCCCCAGTTGCACCTCTACAACCTCACCTCAAAAATATTTATACCGTCTATAAAAATACAATTTTTAAAACTATTTAGTGCTGTTTTACGGATGTCCTATTGTGCTAACGAGGAATCCAATGAGAAAGACGAAATTTGAGTTATAAGCAGCACAATATTTAATTGTAGCTCGTAAAATCAGCTTATTAATTCAAAGTTCATGGTGGAATGTCGAAAAACGTCCAGATTATTGCCACAACTCTTGAACTTTAGAGTTTTTTAATTACAGCTCGTATGGTTCGATGCTATAATTATAAAGGACCTGGGTTTATGACAGGATCTGAACCTGTATGTCAAGGTGTCCATGTTGTATTGTATGTGTCTTCTAAGGACCTGGTCCACGAGCAGGATCTAACTCGCCGTGTATGTCAAGGTGTCTAAATTGTGTGTGTCTTCTAAGGACCTGGTCCACGAGCAGGATCTAACTCGCCGTGTATGTCAAGGTGTCTACATTGTGTGTGTCTTCTAAGGACCTGGTCCACGAGCAGGATCTAACTCGCCGTGTATGTCAAGGTGTCTACATTGTGTGTGTCTTCTAATGACCTGGTCCACGAGCAGGATCTAACTCGCCGTGTATGTCAAGGTGTCTACATTGTGTGTGTCTTCTAAGGACCTGGTCCACGAGCAGGATCTAACTCGCCGTGTATGTCAAGGTATCTATATTGTGTGTGTCTTCTAAGGACCTGGTCCACGAGCAGGATCTAACTCGTCGTGTATGTCAAGGTGTCTACATTGTGTGTGTCTTCTAAGGACCTGGTCCACGAGCAGGATCTAACTCGCCGTGTATGTCAAGGTGTCTACATTGTGTGTGTCTTCTAAGGACCTGGTATGGGAGCAGGATCTAACTCGCCGTGTATGTCAAGGTGTCTACATTGTGTGTGTCTTCTAAGGACCTGGTCCACGAGCAGGATCTAACTCGCCGTGTATGTCAAGGTGTCTACATTGTGTGTGTCTTCTAAGGACCTGGTCCACGAGCAGGATCTAACTCGCCGTGTATGTCAAGATGTCTATATTGTGTGTGTCTTCTAAGGACCTGGTATGGGAGCAGGATCTAACTCGCCGTGTATGTCAAGGTGTCTACATTGTGTGTGTCTTCTAAGGACCTGGTCCACGAGCAGGATCTAACTCGCCGTGTATGTCAAGATGTCTATATTGTGTGTCTCTTCTAAGGACTTGGTCTGCGAGCAGGATCTAAGTCGCCGTGTATGTCAAGGTGTCTACATTGTGTGTGTCTTCTAAGGACCTGGCCCACGAGCAGGATCTAACTCGCCGTGTATGTCAAGATGTCTATATTGTGTGTGTCTTCTAAGGACCTGGTCCACGAGCAGGATCTAACTCGCCGTGTATCAAGGTGTCTACATTGTGTGTGTCTTCTAAGGACCTGGTCCACGAGCAGGATCTAACTCGCCGTGTATGTCAAGGTGTCTACATTGTGTGTGTCTTCTAAGGACCTGGCCCACGAGCAGGATCTAACTCGCCGTGTATCAAGGTGTCTACATTGTGTGTGTCTTCTAAGGACCTGGTCCGCGAGCAGGATCTAAGTCGCCGTGTATGTCAAGGTGTCTACATTGTGTGTGTCTTCTAAGGACCTGGTCTGGGAGCAGGATCTAACTCGCCGTGTATGTCAAGGTGTCTACATTGTGTGTGTCTTCTAAGGACCTGGTCCACGAGCAGGATCTAACTCGCCGTGTATGTCAAGATGTCTATATTGTGTGTCTCTTCTAAGGACTTGGTCTGCGAGCAGGATCTAAGTCGCCGTGTATGTCAAGGTGTCTACATTGTGTGTGTCTTCTAAGGACCTGGCCCACGAGCAGGATCTAACTCGCCGTGTATGTCAAGATGTCTATATTGTGTGTGTCTTCTAAGGACCTGGTCCACGAGCAGGATCTAACTCGCCGTGTATCAAGGTGTCTACATTGTGTGTGTCTTCTAAGGACCTGGTCCACGAGCAGGATCTAACTCGCCGTGTATGTCAAGGTGTCTACATTGTGTGTGTCTTCTAAGGACCTGGCCCACGAGCAGGATCTAACTCGCCGTGTATCAAGGTGTCTACATTGTGTGTGTCTTCTAAGGACCTGGTCCGCGAGCAGGATCTAAGTCGCCGTGTATGTCAAGGTGTCTACATTGTGTGTGTCTTCTAAGGACCTGGTCTGGGAGCAGGATCTAACTCGCCGTGTATGTCAAGGTGTCTACATTGTGTGTGTCTTCTAAGGACCTGGCCCACGAGCAGGATCTAACTCGCCGTGTATCAAGGTGTCTACATTGTGTGTGTCTTCTAAGGACCTGGTCCGCGAGCAGGATCTAAGTCGCCGTGTATGTCAAGGTGTCTACATTGTGTGTGTCTTCTAAGGACCTGGTCTGGGAGCAGGATCTAACTCGCCGTGTATGTCAAGGTGTCTACATTGTGTGTGTCTTCTAAGGACCTGGTCCACGAGCAGGATCTAACTCGCCGTGTATGTCAAGGTGTGCAGAGGTTCAGTTCACTTTCTCAACCCGCGTGAATCTCGCACCTCCCACTCAAGTCACTGCTCATCTTCTCATGGCATTTGAGTCGACCTGCAACTGCATTCTCCACAACAATTCGATGCGACGCTCCTTCAAGTTGCAGGAGAGTCCTGCAGGAGATTATGTCGCTTGCACATCCGCTTCGACTCATTTGAACTTTAAAGTTTAACTCATTTCAATTGCTGTAAATGCGGTATAATTGATTGCCTCGTAGATTGAGAAACTCCGTCACTCTTTGACGGCGTTGATTAGATTACAATGGCAACGGCCAATGACATGCCGGAATTACCACTTTAACAGTTTGTTAGTTAACAAATACTCTAACAACGTATTGAAAACAGGCCCTTTGCGCGAAAATGAGCTAAGGTGTGTGCTGACATCTATCTCGGAGTAATCTCTTTCCATCCATTAGTTTTCTAAATCTCAAGACATTTTTGCGGTCGTGTTGGCAAGTGTAATTCAATTGTTATAAAAAATAATGTGAGCCTTGAGTGTTTAAAACAATAACAGTAAAACATCCCGAGATGATAAATTATTGCTAATAACACGTATAAAATTACCGTGACATCAATCCTAAGTGTCGGTAAAAGGAATCAATAATGAATGAATTGCGAAATATATACAAAGCAAACAACGTTCTGCAACGAATCTCACAACTTTTTGAAATAAAAATGCGATTTACTTAAACCACCTATGCGGAAGCACTTCTCTTAATTGTCTAATATTTATTTCTCTGTTACTAAACGTGATTCGCACCTCCCTGGCAAACATGTCGCCGACTTCTAGGCAGGAATTTCACTGCGTTGCACAAAATGCAAATGAGAAGATCATGTCTGGCGGGTCGCAAAGCTGACAAATCTGTTATTATTACTTTTATTATTATAAATAATAATAATTCTTGTCGGCTTTCTATCTTCTAATTTCTCTGATGTAAAGTTGTTATCGGAATTTCTCTCTGGTGTCGTGAGATTGAGCTGCAGTAATGATGGAAACTGGAGACACGACGCGTCATCTCATTGTATTGACACTTCTGCAGGCGTGAAGCCGACATCTTGGCCGAGATAGTTCCAATAGTTCATCTCATTGTATTGACACTTCTGCAGGCGTGAAGCCGACATCTTGGCCGAGCTGATAGTTCCAATAGTTCATCTCATTGTATTGACACTTCTGCAGGCGTGAAGCCGACATCTTGGCCGAGATAGTTCCAATAGATCATCTCATTGTATTGACACTTCTGCAGGCGTGAAGCCGACATCTTGGCCGAGATAGTTCCAATAGTTCATCTCATTGTATTGACACATCTGCAGGCGTGAAGCCGACATCTTGGCCGAGATAGTTCCAATAGTTCATCTCATGTGATCTTTGTTCTCGGCCTTCTAAATTCACTAACTTGATACTTAGTAATTTGATAATCATACCTATATAACTCTATCTACCTCATTTGACACTAATTTCATAATTTGAAAAGTTCATTTTTTCACAACTTTTAATTGTATTTTCAAGTCAAACAAAATACCTTACTCAAAAAAGGATGTGCCTACACGTTTTCTTAATTTTGTCGTATATACTTTGAAGGTTAGTTTTAATTTATAAAATATATTTTTGTCATATTTCGTTATCTTATCGTTTTTAGATATACTTACCTAAAAACTCGACTAAAAAGTTTGATTTAACTTACAAATTTAAATTTCAAATTATTTTGTAAGATTCATAGAAATCGTGATTTGTCTGCAATTGCTACTTATTCAAATTAGTATGGTAAAGCAATGATTACACTTAATTAGCATACTAATTTACACACACAATAGTTTTAATTTTTTGTCACATTTTTGATTGATTAAACTTTCTAACCCTTTAGCCGATCAATTTGAATCGCAGTATATTGTTTGTAGATTTAACGAGATAATTAATGTGTTTGTGTCCATAATGTGCATATCACACTATACAATTCAATTTGGGGAATTTCGAGTTTCACTAAAAGTGCAGAATCATTGAGTGGAAATTGAAATTGTCCAATTTGAATTGCTTAGTGTGATATGGAATTAATGAAAACGGAGTCATTTAGTTTTCGTTACAGCACAAGGGCCCAGGGCTAGGTTACAATTGATACCTACTTTTATATAATTAATATGATTAAGCAATGATTAATTAATTAGCACTAACACTATTGGTAATTAACACTCGTAAAAGTAGTAAATTTTTTATAATATTTTGGATTTGATTAAACTTTCTAACCCTAGTTGACCAATTTGATTCCCAGTAACTTGTTAGATGCAACTAACTGAAGCTGCATAATGAACATGTTTTAATGATGATCAGAAGACAAGTACACGGCTACTGGCCTCAGGCAGGACCGAGGAACAAATTCATTACATAAAGTGTGAGAGATTTTACTGATCGGGCAAAACGAGTTTCATGCGTGTAAAAAGTGGATTTTAGAGAAGAGTGTACCAATGACGTCCAAGCGTATTTATGTGGGGGGACAATTCACATTGTTTTAAGATATTAAAGATAGGGGTTTGGGGACCCTTTCTAGAGGAAATTTCGTAACTTGGTAGTTCGTTTTGTATGCAATTTTCGGGAGAACGGAATAACGATTAATTTAAAACAAGTCTCATCGTTTTTCGTTGAAAAAAACGTGTGTTATCGATTAATTAACTTAGAGTTTTGCTACGCAGTCAAAACACTTCTAGAGAGAGGCAAATACGATCATTTGATTTCCGCCCTAGATTTTTTACAGTATATATTTAACGTCGCACTGTTCTACAACTAGGCTAATGTGGATGGTCATTTGCCAGTTCATTGTAAATATTTATATCGACTAGGTAAAAAAATGTTTGTTCAAACTGTAATTACCTACTCTTCTAGGCCTAAATCTAAGTACCAATCTGTATACCAATGTTCTGTACAAATTTCTTACATCAAAGATCATGTTTTTGAAAACTAATCTCCCTCTGCTGTCCACAAACTGCATGAGTGTTACTAATTGTTGTCTTCTTTCAGGTTGGGGCCACCCAGACCCAGGACCCAGACCCAGGACCATGGGGCTCCGAGTGCTGCTCTCTTGCGGTGAGTCTCGATCTAAAGCAACAGTCACTCTGATTCAACACATTAACCCAATTATCTTGAATATGACTCAACATTACGCAAAGAAAATTGTTGCTTTTACGAGGCGACTGACACGACGATTGCGTCGCGCTTTTAAGTGATTTACGATGATTTAAGAGGCTTAAATTAAAACACACTGTCACAAAGAAGTATTGTTTTGTATCAGGAAGTTATTAACTACATATGTTGTAAGTTAGACACATCTGCATCGTAAACGTACAGGGCCTGAAGTCCATTTCTCAACATCTATTTAGTTGCGCACTTTACGAATCATGTAGCACTATCAATTTCAAAATGACTGAAGTCCACAAAGTAAGATTGAAGTATTTTAAAATTACTAGTAATTACTACCTACTAAGATTTGATGAAGGCAGACATACGGGGTTTTGGGCTCACCTCAATAATCATCTGGTTCAGAAATGTTGTATTAACTATGAAATGCATAGCTAAAATAAAAGTACAGTCAAATGCATTTGGTGAGACCTTAAAATCCACACAATTAACCTAAATATTTTAACTATGAGAATCCAACCAATCAATCAATCCATCAATCAATCAATCAATCAATCAATCAATCAATCTATGATTACTTTTAAATTTCAAGGAAACTGTACAAAACATTCGCTGCTGACCCAAAACAAGGATGTTTTATACACCTTTTACTGTAGTGTTTTAGTGTGGGCTCTTTTTAAAACAAAAAATACCGCGAATAATGTTTGCTCTATAAATCAGCTAACACAATAATGATTAATTTTCACTCTCAACAAGTTGCTTCATAGTTGTTTTGTGTACAATTCGAAGAAGCTCGTTCTCTTATTTCGTGATTGATTTTCAGGGTCGTTTGCAGTTGATTTTCAAACAGTGTGAGAACTAACGAAGCAGATCGTGCATTTTAATAAGCTCTCAATCGCGTCTAAAAACAAACTCGGAGAACAATTTGCAAGATTCTTGATTGGAAAGTGTTTAAATGTTGCCTTGAATGCATGGAACTGAAAGATGGAAGGCTGGAAGATGAATAATTGTTTAATAGATCTTTGAAAGGTCAAAACCGATGTCTACAAGTGAAAACAATAAAAACATCTGCCAGATTCGATTTCCTTTAGGATAAAATGTTAATGAATTCATTCATAAATCAAGTTTTTAGTATGGAAATTGATGAGAGTTTTGCGCGCAAACAAGACACACACACACTGACAAAATACCTTCGTATTAGTACAAAAAATCTACCAGCTTTCTATGCATGATCTTCAAAGCGGAAGCTGCAATTTTTTATTCTTATTCCTCGTTAAAATTTAAAATCAAACTCAACATTATAAATATATTAAAGTTTCCGTCAAAAGTATAAATTTCAACTTGATATTCTTGAGAAACTTATAAGTATAGTTTCTTTGGTTCTAGTTACATTCAAAAATACTAAAATACAGTACACATTTTAAGGCAAAAGAAGGGAAATAATACTCTTAATAAATAAGCTTCACTACTGAAGCTTAATTGGCATGTCATACATTTTCATTTTAACGATAAACCTGATTGACTGAGCTTTTTTGCTTCTAACTGAACGTTAGGCAACTTAAAAGCTGTTAAAAGTATAAATACCCCCAATAAATGGAGCATTTTACGTGGATTCTATTTCTCTTCTCTCGTTGTGCAGCCAAGATGTAGAACTATTTTAATATAAACGATTCGAATTGTTATTATATTTTCAATTTGACGAGTTTAGTTATTATAATTATGAACTCTTTCACTCGGAGTAACTCATTTTAAAGCATCAAGTGCGACAAAATGTTACCGCAGAGATCAAGAGAAATGTGAAAGGTCAATCAAACGCGAGAGTTTTTCAAGAGAAAGAGTAAAACATAATTCAAGCTGACATCACATCAATTAAGAACATTACATCCACACGGATCTTCTTTCTCTGACGCAGATGAGATAATTGAGCGACTGTGTGTGGATGCTGGCTGGGGCAATTGATACTTTTACTTTCTTTCAACACAATTATCCATGTTTATCCTGGACGCTAATAAGACAGATTATTTTTAGAGGAATTTCTTTCACACTTGTGTTAATTCTTCATCACGACTCGAGACTTCTCACGAGAACACTCGAACATCTGCGCGATCTTAGCAACATTTCATTCACAAATTCTTTACTTACCACAAAAGTGGAGGATTTACTCTTGAGAAATTTAACTGAGAAAAGTGTAAACAATGCCAAGATTTCTGTTTTATAAAAATAAAATCTGATTATTTTAAAGTGCCAATTGTATTCGGAGCGTCATGTAATGTAAGAAAAGTACACAAAAATAACAACAAATGGCAAATAATTAGGAAAATTAATGGTCTCAGATAATTAATGTGTTGTAAGAATTGTTTCCCTAAGAACATTTCTTGGACGAGCTTCATGCATTTGAAGCGTATGGTTATTAAAATCTAATCAAGTTGCCTCAGGCAATAAGAGTTTGGAGTTGTCTTGGGTTTGAATCCCGACACTGTTCCCTCAGTCGCTAGGCAAATGCTGCAAAGGTTGACTGATTTTATTCTCATTATTACGTGATTAGGGTTAAGTTGTTATTCGAAGAATGTCATTGGTTGTTGCCATGGCAATATTGTTCTACTGAACTGTTTCAAATTTAGCAGAGCATTTAAAAATTGGCCCTAAGCATGCTTTTGAATACTCTGCTTAAACAAGTAATTAACTTAACAGAGTCATTCTAGGAATGTCATTGGTTGTTGCCATGGAAATGCAGTCCTAATCCGTCGTTTAAAAGGAAGCAGAGCATTGAAAAACTAGTCCTAAATCCCTTGCTATCACCAAATCTGCTACAAAATCCACTATAAAGGTCAATTTAAACTAAAATGAATTGGCTTGCCCTATGACTTTGATAGGTACCATTATGGTTTGAACTTACGCCCCACCCCTGCATTCATGAATTTCAGACAATTAGCATTAGTGTGGTTCTTCAAAAAGCATGATTGGAGCGTGAAACATTTATAAATAATAATAGAATGAAATGGTAAAATGGAGGGACCTAAATACAGTAAATACGTGTTATATTGTCCCTGTATTTTTTTTAAACTAAATAATCTAAGAATGTTTTTGACATTTTCAGGGGCTGCATTTCTGGTTCTTGCGCTCGCCTCAGCACTGCCTCAGGTAACATTACTTTTCAATGTTCACGAATAAACACAAACAGCACATGACTGACATAAGATGTATACCATAAGAACCTGAATACACAAGCTTGAAGAGTAGTTGAGTGAAAGAGTGATCATTAATGCGCCATAAACCTAAGATATACATTTTTATGTATTTTTTATAACACCCACAAATCAGATTCCTGTATCGTCTTGATAGAATCTTATGCAACTGACATGTTCGTGTATGAAGTAGTTATCAGATGATCAGACAGTGATCAGGCAGTGATCAGAATATCAGACAGTGATGAGATGATCAGACAGTGATCGGGCAGTGATCAGGCAGTGATCAGATGGTAACACACCATCATACAAACATTTCGAAACTTTGATCAGCACTGCGATCGTATAACTTTGCTGGACAAACGATCGACAACTCTTATGGGAGATTAGCATTGACTCTATTTGAAATCGATCGACTATGACGTGTCAATGTTCTTCTCCAATAAGAGTTGTCGATCGACTGTTGACAAAAGTTACACCATCCCAGTGCAGTTCAGACAGCTAGCATTCCATCAAATAAAACATTATACACGTAATAAAAGAAGCATAAGCATAGAATAAAAAAAATGTAAGGGAGACAGTTGAATTTAATCCAAAAGGGATTTAGTTAATCCAGCACAATTTAACTCTGGTAATACCGGGCTCTAAAGGATTAATTGGTCATACGCTAATTACCTAATTATCATTTTGATCGTGCTGAATATTTTGAGGTGAACAAATGTATTCATAATTTGATATAAATGTGAACAGGATTGGAGTCATTTTTCTCGTCGACTCAACTAGAAAATATTATTATTCCGGATTGAGTCACATTTGACTCGATAACGGCGTATGTAAATCAACAAACTCACATCGTGTTACAAAACATGATAAACTATGACAGACAATGCCGCGATTTCACTACGTCTATAATTATCATTGTGTCATTTCAATCGTCTCATGATTTTGACAGACAATGCATCATCGACTAGAGTGCAGTTCCCTATGCAATGAAGTGCATTGGAAACAGAAAGTTAAAGATGCATTGAAGAAGATACAGCTATTCAAGAACCTAATCGTATTGTGGAAAGTGAAAACCACAAAACAGTCGACACACAATGGAGCTATTGAAAAGCACGGCCCACAAGATCGCATAAGCGATATGACATCTTCATCACATAGGCATTTCCTGTTCTTCTTCATCACCGATAACCAAATTAGCGTTTCGAATGAAAATCGTGATTTTAATTTATGAATTTGTGTTCTAATATGTGGGCACTTTCTTTTTGAGGAGTCGTTTTTTTTTAGTGGGTCTCGCAGCCGTAAAAGGAGAGATGAGCTGCTGTGAGTCATTTTGAAAGTAGTTGTATTAAAATCCTTGATCAGACGTTCAAGTGATACATATTTGTCATTTGCAAGTATCAGGTCAGATTGAAAGTCGTTTGCCTCTCGTTCTTCTTTACTTTATGTTGTAATGAGATAAAACAAAACCAGTAGTCTTCACGTCATTGAAAGTGTTACCTCATGACTGCGTGCGAAATAAAACAAATTTCTGTAGAAAAAATACGATTCCATAAAATTTTTATATAACATTTTAGAAATGCACAGAGTTAAAAAAAAGTAATTGGATATATATACAGATTATGTTAAAAATATTTAGTTACACGAATTGACTATTATAGGTATCGGAAGTGGAGAGTGCGCACGACGCGAGTGTGTTGGTTGGCAATGAAATGTTTTGGAAGATCCATGGTGCATATTAAAACATGGGCGTCACTAGGTACCAACGATCTGTAGGTCGTGACTGCTTGCACATAGCATCACCTCGTTTCCCATGAGCCTCGTTATCGGATCATCGGATCAAGAGGAAATTCACCCAAATTATCATTAAACTACCACAGACAAAACTAATTAGCTGAATGAACTAATTTATTAAAAAATATATAACGCTTTATGTTATTAAATAACTGTGACCTAGTTTAGAGAACGACATATTTATCAAAACCGTGGAAAAATAGATTAAAAATTAATTTAATTTACTTGCAACTCATAAATTACGAAATTAGACCCTATTCCTTCTATCCAAGAAAACAATCTTTATTATGCAAATATTTAAGCCTAATTTATTACGCATTTCCTCTCTTTCATTGTTGACCAAAAACAGTCCATTGTTCTGGGGCAACTTAACAGAACAATAATCAATAACAACAATCAAGATTCTCGGCGAAGATGCAGAATCAATCAAAATCAGATCAGTTACGTCATAAACTCGCGCACGTCTTTCCTCAGCCGATCACGAACCGTCTTAAAACCATGAGAAACGAACCAATTTACTAATTAATTAAAATAATTACATTCCTTGCAACGAAATAAGAACTTATCGCCATTGTTTTTATCAGCCGATATAAATAAATAATTAGTGTGATTCGTTGTGTAAACATTGCGGGACTGCGCGTCCGGTTGGCTCATCAGACACAATGTGGATGAGATTCGGCTTCCGCGTTTCATGTGTTTGCGATCTCACAGCCAGACAATGTGCTGCGGGAAATCTCGTCCCACGTTCATCTTCAATTCAACTCGGTTTCACGGGGATTTGCGTTCATTAGTTCGAAGATTGTTTCATACAAAATGTTCGAATAGTTCGAAGATTGTTTCATACAAAATGTTCGAATGTTTTAATTTACTCTCTGACGCGCTTTTTCGAAACTGTGTGACGGGGATTGAATCCTGGATTGAATCTATATAATTGAGTACCACTTCTGGACCCCTATTCCTGAAATAATTGTGAGATAAGAAAAAAATAGGGTCAAAATTGTTATCAACCAATAGGAATCCACCTTAGATTCTATTAAATTAACTGATACCAAAACCGATTTTTCCTATTTTTTCGTAAGTACTCACTCTCACTTCTTTTCAGGATTAGGGGTCTTGGGATTATTTTCATATTTTTATTTGTCAAGAGTCTACTTTGAAGTTAGGGCCTGAGGTTGAACTTTTTTTACTTCTATAAGTGCGCATTCGACAATTTATACAAATTTCAAATGTATAAATCGTCTTTTTATACTCAATAGATTTTATTCTCACTCTCTCGCAGTATAGTAAGAAAATAAAACAGATTTGGATAAATAATTTAATTCTATCTAGTATCTCAATTCATATCGAATAAAAAAATGCGGATCGTATTAAAAAAAAAAAAATTTGAAATCAGTTCAGGATCCTTCAAAATTTGAAACTAAACTTATATACTTTTGGAGATTTTGACCCGTAATTTAATTCCAACACTATTGGAAAACAAAATATTGGAACATTTAAAATAAGTAGTTAAAACTCATGTACCTATGGACTTTTTATACTATCCAAATCCAGATTTGTTTACTAGATTCGATTTGTTTGTTTGATTAGATCAGCTGTCAACTTTATTTTTAAAAATAAATGTTATGGAACGTTATTTTATTCAAACTCGATTTGAAAATAACGTTTTAGAATGTTAAAAGAATCGACCCTTACACTGACCTTTAAATCTCTCCAAACCCGGAAACAATACTGATGAGAAACGTTGGGTTAGAACGGACTGTATAGTTTTTAAAAATCTATTTAAAATCAAAATAGAAGTTCTGTGTTGAATTCAAGAACTCTCCTTCAGAAATTTGGGAGAAGTTTGATTACTACTAAAATAATTTGTAAATATTAACACAAATACCTAATACATATTGCTAACACAGTAAATACCGGAATATACAAATTGCATTTATAAAAGTAAAATACAATTTTCATCTGACATTAAAAAAAGGTGTGTGACATATTAGTTCATAACTATTTAGGTATTTGCAATCTATGCACTCAACAATAATTTTTGAAGACTCTGTTGCCAAGGCAATTTTTTCAATTACGTTTCTCCTGTTTTAAAATTAGCAGAGTTCTATCAATCTAACAACACAAGAATACTAGACTCCAAAAGTGTATTAATTATAAAATTCCCGAATACAATAATAAATATGGTAAAAGACAAATTGCAATTGCTGTTCCAACTATTTTAAACTGTCTTCCAGATAATTTTAAGTGCTTGGACACTTATAGTGAAATGAAAAGAGAAGTTAAAGATTGGCTTTTTAATAATCATCCATTGTAATATTTTTGTATTTATATTTCTCCCATAACAAAGTTGTGTACCTATATATGTAATGTTTGATCGCAACGGTTTTGACCTGGTTTTTGACATGTCTAGTTATTACCAATGCAATTTCCTTTGTTCACCCTACAGATAAGCTCCTCTGGAGCTTGTAGGAATTCTTTATGTTGCATTTATGTTTATGTTTGTATTTCTTGTGTGACAAATAAAAAAAAATCTTCAAAAATCGATTACGTATACTTTAAAACTATTCAGTATTCATCACACAACGAAATAATACCATCCCAGAGTTCAGGCACATCTCAACTTTCATAATATTAACAATTATTCTGAAATCTAATTAACATTATAGATGCAATTTACTATCAACAATAAAATATAATGTCTCAGGTATAAAATCTCCGTTATTTCACACATAAATGCAATTTATTTCACGAGTTCAACGATGGATATAGGTTTTATAATATAGCTCCCTCGACTTTAGATAAGATTTAATTGCTCTATTATTAAAATAGCTGCAGCTTGTTGAAGAATGAGGCAATGTTGAGAATGAAATTGTACTTGTTTACAACTAATTACCGTGGGTAATACGCTGTCATATTTGCATCAATTATGAGGACACATTCAATGAAATTACCGAAAACTGTCGAAACTGTTTTTTAACAATGTAACAATATGAAACATGCCACAATGCCTTAACACGAATACCGCATGGAATTTAAATGCTTTTATAGCTGTTATGTTAAAATTATATTTGGAAATTTTTAATATTACCAAACTTGGTAAAGAGTAATTATAGAATTGGATGGATGAAATTAAGAAATTGTCATAATGTTCAACATTCATGAGAATCGTATTATTTGGCATGTGATTTAAAATTGTCACAAAGAGTTTGGCTCATTCTCCTTGTGTTTCATTCATGCCACACGTCACAGATTCGAGTAAATTTCATGACGAAATTTTTTTCTATATTAAAACTTATACCTATATCCTTATAGGGTAACAATGTAGTAAAATTAACGACGCAAGGTTTGCAAACTTCAAAGCAAGACTGACGAGTTCCGTTACCACTGCTGCCTTCTCTGCCGTCAGCCCCCCACCATGAGACCCGATGACTCACACGAGAAGCCGACATACCATGACCATATATGGCCTGCCGTCTACCCAACCGATTTTCGCACCGAATTGAATTTAGACTTCACCACTGGACGAAGCATAGCCACCCATACGTCATCAAAATGACACGATGACTGACTAATAACTTCGTCCACACATGTAATGAATGCTGACTCAATAAATTTTCTTTTCTTAGCGTTACTTTCCTTATATATTTCTATAGCACAATCCCAATCAAAAGTATGCATGTTAGTCCACGCATGTTCAGCTACTAAAGATGTAGACATTTTATGATTTTTTACGTTATCTCGATGTTCTTTAATACGTATGTCAAGTGGCCTCCCTGTTTCACCTATATACACTTCCTGACACTGACATGGGAGCGCATAAACAATTTCCTTGGAATTCTGCTGAAGATCAACCGGTTTAGTTTGACAGAGAAGACTTCTAAGAGTGTTAGGAGATTTAAAAACTGTTCTAATATTAAATGATCCAAGAATTCTACGAACTTTTTCCGAAAAATTTGGAACGTAGTCCAAACAAATAGTTCTCAATGGTTTTTCCAAACGAATATTCGAACGCTCCGTCTCCTCCTTCCTATTCAAGATTTTATCTAACATACGCACAGGGTAACCGTTTGCCACAAAGGATTTAAAAAGTTTTTTTTTTTTATTATTTAACTTTGTTAGTTTTATTAGATATTAGTAGGTTACATGGAAATCAACTGGCATGTCGTAAATTTGTACAATTTTTTGATCGTTCAGCATCACGGTCCGATGTGAGCGCATTCTGTTGCCGAGTACTCATGTCACATTGCCATTGCAGGAAAGCCGGCAGAACCTGACCAACCTGCGAGAGAGGCTACCACAGATGGTGGCAGAGTTGGGAGCGATGACGTACGAGGAGTTCTCCGACGAGACCTCCAAGTCCGTCGAGACGTCGTCGTCGGCGTCGTCGTCGACGGCGCCCAAGCAGCTGTTCAAGAGGCTGGTGTCGGCCGAGGAGGGCGTCGAGTATCAGAACTATCAAGGTATCATAGACATGGCGGCCAGGTATCACGTCCACGGTTAGGTGGAAGAAAAGCCGTCTGTGCTTAATCTCGCCGTATCAAATAAAGACGTTTTTACTTTACTTTACTTTACGTGACACTTGGACAATGCATGGCGGCCAGGTACGAGGTATCACGTGACACTTGGACAACACATGGCGGACTTGTCACTGGGGTTGTGTTTAGATGTATAGTCTATATTGGCGAAGACTCAAAGCACATATCAATGCCAGGTAAATAAATACCTGTCTAAAGATATGTTTTCTATTGTGAATTTAGTAACTGTCTTCAATACATATTCAAATGAAAACATAGAAATATAAATCTGCACAATACTCAAAGGCTGTTGAATTAAACCCCAGTAATTCTGCCTTCTATTTCCAATAGACAACATCATAAACTATCAGAGCCCTCTGGCGGGAGAAATATCGGCGCGAATTGCCTATCGGGTACCTGGTTCAATCCAAGCTGCAGTCTCTACGCGTAGTCTGTATACATCTCATATGATTAGGTATAAATTCTAGTCTGTACGACATTGAATAAATGAAAACTATTTGAACAACTTGTTCGTAGATGTAAACAAATCTAATAATTACGAATAAAATATAATATCGGGACATTTCCAGGTCAATTCATGAGATAATTGTGAATTTCCTTTCGAATTACGCTCCTCAGCCAATGAGAGGCGAGCATTCTGCTCTGGAGCTGAAGACTGCAGGTTAGACACGCCCCAAATGCACGTCAATGTTATGGTTTCCGCGCATGCAAAGTAGGTTTGTGATGTTGTCTATTGAAACTAATGATGAAACACCAAAGCGAATGAAGTGTTCGTCATAAAAACAGTGTCAGTGGCAAATTTATACATTATGTTGTACTAATTTCAGCGTAATTTCTAAGAATTATAGTGTATAGTAATAAGTAAATACTCAGAAGCATTACGCTAGAGTTATTATGTGGAAACCATCCGGACGAACCGGGGCTCGAAGCAAGGACCACTCCCCGACCGGAACTTGCATCAAATCATTTCATCAATGTTATGCACGAATCTGCGATGCACTTTGACAGGTGTTGTGTTGCCATGGCAACATGATTGACTGTGTATCTTGTGCAGGTGTGATGGGCCGACCTGGGGTGGACTTCCCTGTTCTACCCAGCATCCCCCGCACCGACTTCACCTGCAAGAAAGTCAAGAACTCGGGCTACTACGCCGACCTCGACACGGACTGTCAGGTACCTCACATCTCACCATGTCTAGTACAGGGTTAACTTCCACCAGCCTGACTGAGTTTACTAGTGGTTTCCCTTAGTCGATAGGCAATGTTGGCAAGGTTCCATACTAATACTCCAATTGTTATCTATTTTAGTTCGAAAGATTGTTCAAGTTTGTCACTATTCTGAGACGTGAATCTGAGTAACCTGACGTGAAAACTGGAGACGAGAGAGCTAATTTTTTTTATTATTATTATTCGTTTTGTACAGCACATACAAATTGAAAAAAACACAGAATACCAAAGAACAAGATAATGTTTCTTTAAAGATGATTATAAATTGAAAAGATAAAATTAAGAATTTATCCTACCACAATGAAAACAATACTCTCGTAGATTCATCATGATTAATTAATTATTTCAAAATATGAAGACACTATGTTTACTTTTGTAAAGTGTAGCTACTTATATTGTTGTCAGGTACAATTCAGTCAACACTTTTATTAATGCTTCTTGTGTATTCCTCCAGGTTTTCCACATCTGCGATCAAGGTCGCAAGATATCATTCCTGTGCCCTAACGGCACGATCTTCCGCCAGTCGCATCTGATCTGTGATTGGTGGTGGACCGTCGACTGCGCCGGCTCCGTGGACCTGTACGAGTCCAGCGCCGAGACGCTCGCCAACGACCAGCGCATCTCGCGGGAGAGGTCGAACAAGCAGGCAACCGACGCTGAGCTGAGGCGTCGAGCAGACGCGTCGACCACGACCACGACGGAGGTGCCCGTCAGAGCCCGGGGTCCCGCGGCCCCCGCGCAACGTCAGAGCAAGCAGTTCGTTGACAACCAATCACCGACCTCCACCTCCAGGCCACGCGGCTCAGGCAAGAACTACAACAACATCAGGAACAACTACGGAACAACGGCCGCAGCTGACGAGAGGCAAGTTCCAGCCGAGTCTGCGTCGTTTGTCAACAACAAGAATAATCAGTTCAGGCAAAACCAGTACGTACAACAAAACACTTTCGACAATCCCTCAACGACGACCGCAGCGAGACCTGAGCCATCTTCAACACGAGCTTACGCACAAGTAGAGAGAGTGCGGCCTCCTCTCAGTCCGTCGGCGAACCAGCCGTCGTTCAGACAGATCGGCGACGAGGATGTCTTCAGCAATCGCGGACGAGGTCCCCCGTCGCGTGACTTCTACAAGTCGACCAGCACGGAGGCGGTTCCGATCACCGACGTCGTTCAACCCTCCGGCAATCCGTTCACGGCCGAGGAGGTGACGAAGCAGCCGCTATCCATCGCAAACTCCAAGAAAGTGAAGCCGGTCTACGTGCACGTCACAACACGCGAGGGGCGTCTGGCGACTTCGCCAACGCCTCCATCGATAACGGACGTTGTATCCCCTTCCGGTAAGCCATTCACCGATGAAGACGAGCTGGCCAAGGCGTTGGCTACGCTCGGACCGCACCTGAAGATCAACTACCTGACGACGACCACCGAGCTCCCGCCCATCACCGACGTCGTCCAGCCTGCGGGAGTTCCGTTCAGAGACGAGGACTTCGGGACGTACAAGCCGTTTGTCCCGCCGGAGCCAGAGAAACCAGCTGACACAGAACTTCCTCCCTTCACAGAACCTCCAACCGAACAGCCGCCAACAACGACTGACGTCCACCAGGAACCCGGTGAAGACGACATCACGGTCATCGCATTCACAACGACGACCTCTGAGTCTCCGCCCATCAACGACGTCTTCAAGTCTGATGGCCCAGAGTTCAAGAGGGAAGATGAAAGTCCGCCGCAAGACCTCATAGCTCCGGTTCGACGGGAGGAGCTTCCGCCGATCTTTGACATCGTCCGTCCGACGGGAAATCCGTTCACGTTCGAAGACGACTTCGCCGCCGAGAGGCACAACAACGGCTTGGAGTCCGCTTCTCTTGTGACGGAAACTCCGGTCTCCAAGGAAACCAAACCCAAGTCGCCGACGACATTCGTGGAGTTCGACCGCGTCAACAAGGAGTTGAAGTTCGTGACGACCGAGGCGAACCCGGACGTGAAACTCCGTGCGGACGAGCTTCACAGTGCGCTCGACGACATCGTCCACGGCAAGTCGCTCTCGGTGGCGTTCATCGAGACGCTCAAGACGGCGCCGGACGAGAGGCGACGAACTCCCTTCGCCGACGTACGACCTGGACCTCCGTCGCCGACTACGTTTGACCGCACCTCTGGACAGAGAAGCTTCAAAGACAATGTTCCGGTGACGACTTCATTGCCGCCGTCCACATCATACCAGCCGTTGTACACGACACTCCAACCCCCAGAGATTGACGACAACGATATTTCCTCCCCGAATAACAACAGCCTTGCTTTGGAGGACTCCCATCGTGATGTCGTCACTGAGGAGCCCGACAATGACGTCAATGATGTTCATGTCGGAGGAGACCGCACAGGGCTAGAGATCCCGACATCCTCGGGTCCAGCGGTTCTTCACTCGTTGGCAGTTTACTTCGGAGATAGGAGCGAGCTGGCAGCGACCACCCCAACCACTCCCGAGCAGAGCCGACAGCAGCCGAGTGTACCCGAGTACATCCGACAACAATCAAGCACAACCAATAACAGACAACAACCGATCATACCAAACTTTAGCAGACAACAATCAACCATGCCCGACCGTAGCCGACAAGAACTGAACAATTTCCTAAATAACCGGCAACAACCGAGCACACCTGAACCCATCCGACAACAGTCAACCACACCCGAGCCTACTACACAAAAGCCGACTATACCCGAGGACCATAGCAAAGATGAAATCCTGCAACCGGCTTTCGCTACTTACCCGGAGCCGACGCTCGGTATTCAGACGATCACCGATGATCAACTCTCAGGAGCAGCGCCATCTTTGTTGACGCAGTTCACTAAAGACTCATACGAAGCACTGTTCCCCGAGACTGTGAAGGATAAATCGTCCGAGAGCAACTCAGGGGACGAAATCCTCCAACGCCAGGGCTCAAACGCCAACTCCTTGAACGACTTGAACTACAACTTGACGGCAGAGGACGTGGCGCTGAAGAAGTCCGTGGACACCGCCGACTTGCGGGAACTCGCTCAGGTGTTCAGCCGCGCGTTGTCGGCTTACCTCGAGGATCCGGAGGAGTTCCGCAAAGTGCTGTCCGAGGTGCGTCCCACGCCTCCGTCGGACATTGTCGACAACAAGACCCTCTCGGCAACGACCTCCGCC
Organism: Leuctra nigra; assembly: GCA_934045905.1. Taxonomy (NCBI): domain Eukaryota; kingdom Metazoa; phylum Arthropoda; class Insecta; order Plecoptera; family Leuctridae; genus Leuctra; species Leuctra nigra. The sequence goes on from OW203766.1 coordinate 34,853,810, forward strand.
TACTCCGACCGCGAGGAGGACGAGGTTCTGGAGTATTCCGACGACATCAAACCTCACAAGCGACCTCTGCAGAAGTTGTTCACGAAGCCGGACAAGAACTACGTGGACCGAAAAGCCAAGGTCATCTCAGCCCAAGACCTGAGTCGACTTCCGGCTGAAACTCTCGTGAAATCTCCATCTGCTTATTATTCGGAGAGTCAGCAGCGCTTCAGCGGCAATCAGCTGAACGTGGAGTTACCGACTGAGCAGCAGAACGTGGACGAGTCGCTGACGGACTACAACCTGCCGCCGGGATCGGTGCAGTACCGCGGGCCGGGCTACGGCCCTCAGCCGGGCGAACGACGAGGCAAAGACGAGGAAACCACGACTACGGAAATCCCAACGACGACGGCATACATCGCCAGCACGACGCCTTACATCGCCAGCACGACGCCCCAGCCGGAGACGACGACGTTCCCGGCAGAGTTCACGACCTATCAGCCGGTCAATTCCTACGACGGTTACATCATTCCCGTCCTGAACACCGACCTGACGCCGCCGTTCGAGCCGGAATATTCGCAGAACAGCGAACTGGAGAGTCTGGCGGGGTCGTTCAAGCCGGAGGATCTCAACAATCTGGCAGTTGTCGTCCCCGATGTGCCGGCGACGACAGAGGATCCGCCGACAACCACCGAGGAGGTCTGTTTGTCTCAACAACTTCATTCATATTATAACATATTAATTTCTTTCAACAGGTTATTCCATAACTAGCTTGTTGATGGCAATACATGATTTAGCTGCACTCAAAGTTTACATTGGAGATAATATTTCCAAAATAAGTGTCATAACTATTGTCCTATTTTACCATTTTAAACCCATCATTTTACGAAAAAAAATGTGGAAAATAAGGAGCTTAGCTCATTTTTAGTGGACCTTGCTAAAATCGAAAATAAGAAAAAATATAGATTTTTAAGATTTTCTGAGAGTTCTGGGCTCAATATTGTATTTATATGATGGTGCTATCGACTAGAAAACTAGATATGCTAATTATTTCATGAAAATAATAATACAATAGGTATAAATAAACATAATAAAATAATTCAAAAATGGTAAAATCTAACTATGTACTGCATACATGCTCATGCTCAAAAATATTTCTAGATTTATCGGCGCAAGTATGCAAGACTGACATCCAAAAATATCAACTTGCAGGCGCAACTTCTTTGAGTATGAGGCCGCTGTTCCTTTTCAATGACAGTCTACTTCTCTAGTTGTTTCAATTAAAAATAGTTTTAAATATTTGTATACTGCAGCAGCCGTTTATCACGTTTATTTGTTTGATTGACCCAATATAACCCTGTCCTTATTTTACATTTATATCATGATCATATATAATATCTTGCATTCGTCACCAGGCGACGACGGCCATCCCGACGTCGACGGAATTCATCATCAACATCTTGCCGAGAGAGGAGTTGACGACCACGACGACGACACAGCCGCAGACCGTGAGGCTGAACGCCAAGGATGATCGCCAAGGTCGTCGCCTCTCTCCGTCGCGCTCCCCGGAGGCGGGCGAGACTCTCGTCCGCGCCAACTCCGCTAGCTTCACGTCGTCGCGGTACAAGGAGTCCGGCAACCAGTGGAACATCATCGGCCGCTTGGAGAGCATCGCCGACGTCAAGCACGACACGACGACGTCCAGGCCGGCGACGTCCAGGCCGGTGGTGCGACGGCGCTTCAAGACTACGACGGAGGTGACGTCTGAGTTGCCCGTCGTCAAGAACCAACCGGAGCCGACGAATCCCCCCGTCTTCGAGTCAACGACAGTCATCACGACGCCGTCGATCACCGTAGTTGAGAGGAGGCCGTCGACTACAACTCGACCACCTCCTGTTCCAGTGCAGAGCGCGACGATTAAACCACCGTCATTCCAGAGGAAAGCCAAACCAAGTCTCGTGAAATCCGACAAGATTGTTTACGGCACTAAAGTCCAGTCCGACACGAATACACCCGAACCGCGCCGAACTAGCACAAATACTCCCGAACCACGTCGAACAGGCACAAATACTCCCCAACCACGTCAAACGGGCACGAATACTCTCGAACCACGTCGAACGGGCACAAATACTCCCGAACCACGTCGAACTAGCACGAACACACATCGGCGACCTGACACGATTACACCCGAATCTCCTCGACCTGACACGAATCAACCAGAATTCCCCCGTGCTAGAAGCTTCCCGAACCCACCCGAACCTCGCCGAAACGATTTCACACCCTTGCCCGCTCGAGCGAGAAGTTTCGCCCCGACGTACTTGCCCGAGCCGTCGACGACGCCCATGCCCATGGAGATGGAGGCGATGATGATGTTCGGCGGCCTGAACGCCTCCAGCATGGCGCACATGATGGACATCATGAAGATGGCGGAGTCCAACACGACGATCCGTCGCCTCGTCCTCCTGCTCGTCAACCACGGCATCAACAGCAAGAGCACGGAGGAGGCGAGAAGAAACCTCATCGAGGCGCTCCTCACGACCCCAGACGAGATCCCCATGCCGGAAGCCCTCCTCGGCGCCGACACATCGTCGCCCAGACAACCGTACAACGAGACGACCTCCATGAAAGTGTCGATGACGGTCGGCACGTCGTCGAAGACCTCCACGAGGAAAGGGAAGATGTTGATCGGCAGTTCGGTGAGGATGACGATGAACGAGGCTGGGAAAGAGTCGACGACGACCCAGGTTCCCGTCACGACGTACAGGAACAACGGGAAGCGCGTCGTCTACAAAGCCACGGTCCCGACGACGACGAAGCGACCTGTGGAGAAGAAGAGGACGACTCCCATGATGTCGACGACGATGAAGGTATCAGTGAGCACCGGCAACTCGACGACGACCACGACGACGAAGAGGGTGACGAAGAAGACGGCTGCGGAACAGGCGACGACGCCTTCCCCGCTCACGCAAGAATCAGATAACCGTGCCGTCGATCTGTTGCGTTCGCTTTACTCATTGGCCGCCAGGTGGGGCTAGACGTGTGACGGACTGGACTTTAGAACTGTAAAGACTTTAAAGTAGAGTTCTGGTCATGGAAACTGCCTCATGAATGGATCACTGGCCAAGAAGCTTGGCTGGTGATGTATTGTTTCCCTGATCATGGCTGTACACATGACAAATGTATGAATAAGATGATTTGTTTTTGCCAATGGTTGAAGTTATAAATACGAGATTTTATTCCTAATAGATGTATTAGCTGCTTGATGATGCAAGATGTTTTTCCGTGTGAGATTGTGATGTGTGAAGTGAATGTGAGAGAAATTGTGAAGTTGATTATTTTATTTAAGAAGAATAGAAACAAGAAAGTCATTTTCATCTCGCTCCCGTTGTATTCAAGATTCAACTGAACATCAGAATTGCCTGTCATTATTATGCATTTCTCATCCTGTAGATATCTCAACAGTTCTTCGCCATTGCAAATTAAATTTGTGTGTAAATCAACTATATATATGCCGTGTGTAAATGTGATATTCATGCAATATTATTTTGTAATATATTTTAATAATACGCTATTAAATAAAAAGTTAAAAACTCTTACATTGTGTTCTAACTTCTAAATACAACCAAAACGTCAATTGAAGTTCTATTAACAATTTGTTGACATGTTTGCTAATGCTGCATTTCTGTTTAGCGTAGACCTAAGATAAGAGATCATCGTGGATTCACCTATTCGAGATCCAGTTGGGTCTGATTCTGTAATTATTCTCCCCTGATGTGTATGTGTCACGTTTCTATGTTATACTTATGAAGATGAGGCGATTTCACGTGGAAAGTCAAGTGAGGATAGTTACAGAATATTATACATTAATTTAGAGGGTAAATAATTTTTAATTAAAAATAATAATATCTAACAAAGTACAGGACTCTCAAGTACCTAGATGATAATTGTATACAAAAATATTAACAATTGTGATGAATTAACATTATAAATGTAAACGCCGATAGATTTACAAGAATTGACAATAATTTAAGAATCTTTAACAGGAAATACACAAATTTGGTGAAAGTGGAACAAATGTTAAAACAAAACAAAATAAGAAACAAACATAAATTCCAGCTAGGGTTCAATTTGCTAAAAATAAATTCCTTTACAATTCATGTTTTGGGATATAAATCAGAAAACAGGTCCTATACAAATTTATCCGCTTGTAAAGTCATTTGAAAAATAAGATGCACATTAAAACAGCGTATTGAAGTGAAAAAGGTAAATAAAAAAGTTTCCCTTGAGCCGGAGTTGAACCAGCGACCTATGGATGTCTGAACATTGCACCTCTACAGTCCACCGCTCTACCAACTGAGCTATCAAGGGAGATGGTAGAGAGTTGGAAAAGAGTAAGTAATTAAGAACTTGATCACTTAGCCTGCAGTGCATGCGATCTTGATGATTACGCTTGTTGCCTTTCATTTTGTAGCGGATGTTAGATCATTTTATTCGATTATTATATGTTAGGATCAAGCACAACCTGAATTACTCAAAATAGTCTGGACCATCGTCTAACTTATCAAATGTCAATTTGGTTTCTAAACTGAAATGCCTGGGTATTGATATCTATTCCCAATTTTTTTAAATAAATTGTGTTTCCTCGGCTTTTACAGTTCTTACGAAAATAAAAAATCTATACCGTTCTTTTCTTAAAAATAATATAAAATGTTTTATTATCAAGTATAATTTTACGAACAAAACAACCTCCACTCTTATTAAGGGGCCATATTACCATTAGTTCAATTATTATCAGTTTAGTTATGCTCCACTTCGGGAAATATGATGTACTACCATTAGTGTGGCATAGCATAAAAAACTGCAGTCAATGGCTAGAGGTTAATTTAAACAGAGGAACAATTAAATTGCAGTAAATACCTAATTGTAATACACCGATTTTTCGGAAGTGGAGCTAAAGCTAACAGGTGCGGGTGGTACGGGTACAAATAGACCAACAATAATTGGAAATTTAAAAAAAAATCCCTTGAGCCGGAGTTGAACCAGCGACCTATGGATAACTGAATGTTACACTTCTACAGTCCACCGCTCTACCAACTGAGCTATCAAGGGAGATAGTGAACTGAAGGAAAAGTGTAACTAATTAAGAGTAGATAATACTTAGTGAACTTTTTTCTGAACGTCTTCAGCGATTGTCATCAAAATTTTACAGATTATAGAATATTAAATCTGTGTCCCCATGGTAGAAAATGTTTGATTTTTATGTTTTTTTTATCTCGGCAGGGGTGCAAAAACACCCTTAAATTACTCCAGTTTGACCCTCTGCAACAGGGGTAAAAACATACTTGTTTAATTTGATCCTTTCTATAACCAGTAAAAATTTGAATACAATCTGACCAGCCGTTTTGAAAAAAGTATAGGCCGCCTTTTATGTTTTTTTTGTGGTTTACAATATGTGAATTAAAATAACTTAAATTCACAGCGGTGCAACATGAAAACACTATTAAGGGGGTTCCAGGGTTACGGCATAGGAATGAGAATTTGCTGTAATTCACACCACAGATTAATGAAACCATATTACATACAACTAGCAAAAAATATTTGCCCCTTACGGTATGAAATAATTAGATATTCTTGATTGAAGATCATCTTTTCCCCCATAAGATAACACAGGGAGACATGAAATCGTTCCGTAAAATTGGCCTTAAATTGCTCCTTAAACCGCAAGAGGAATGACAAATTATTGAAAATAGTCTCAAATTAAAGATAATAATTTTTAGAAAATGACTTCCTTTTAAAAATATGGGGTCACGGGCCAAATAAGAAAGAAATTGTGTACAATGTGTTAAATTTACCATTAATCGGGCAACATTGCACTACAAATATGAATTATTTTGGGATAGTTTAATTGGAACTTCAATTAAAAACATATAATTGGAGCACACGGTAAGATATAATTGTTTTATGCTGTTGCTTGAGGTATTATTTCATCAGAGATTTGTATGAATTACGGCGAATTCTAAGCACCATGGCTGGAGCAGTGGGACCACTTTAAATGTCATAAATGCCATCAATAATTTATAGCTAATGTAATTTCATGAATTTTTGTATAACCGAATCGCACATTTCTGCGAGTATTATCGACTCTTCGTCTTCTGATATAGCCTGATAATGACTGATACAATATGACAGTCCAAGTGTTGAAATTCAAATATTGAACCATGTTTAACATTTTAATACCATGGGTTCTGAAAGCTTTAACGATAAAATACTAGAACATAACTTCGAGGTTTTTGAGTAGGACAAATTATTTCTCTCTTTTTATGGTCACGTGCAGACGTTTTGACCCTCCAATTTATCAATTCAAAACAGCGGAATCGTATCAGAATTGATTACCATTAAAATTGTTTTTATTGGGGATTCACAAATTAAATGGACTCAATTGGCATTCGTATATATTTCAGACCAATAGAGGGAAATGTTTTTGATAACTATCTACTTACTTTCAAAAACAAATACTCTATTGACGGAGCTTAGATTTTCTAAGCCTTTTTGGGCTAAATATGAAATTTTCCCATCAATGAAAAGCAATAAGTTTCGATTAAATTTGTATATAAAAGAAAGTTAGCTGAATTTCTCTACATCAGAGGTAAAATGAAATACTCAAATTTATTTCGGAACTGAAAGTCGGGTCAGCCACTGGTATTGACGACATAAGTGCAAATGATTTAAAAATAGCAAAATTTCATATCTCAACGCCGTTGGCCCACATATTTAATCTTTCCTTGGAACAAGGTATCTTCCCTTCTCAATTTAAAAAAGCGACAATCATACCAATCCATAAAAGCAAAGAAAAAACCAAACCAGAAAACTATAGGCCCATTTCAATTTTGACACACCTCTCAAAAATCCTAGAGAAATGTATAAAAGGAAGACTAATGAAATTCCTTGAAATAAACAATATTCTGTCTGAAAATCAGTTTGGTTTTCGACCAGGACTTGGCACAGATGGCGCGCTTCTCCAACTAACTAACAACATATATAATGCAATGGACCAAAACCAAAAAGTCCTTACATTATTCATTGACCTCGCGAAAGCGTTCGATACAGTTGACCATTACTTAATGCTAGAGAAGTTAAAAGATATAGGAATTAAAGGTTCTACTCTGAACTTATTTAAAAACTATCTCTTTGGTCGCAATCAAGTAGTTAGAATAAATAATGTTATAAGTGACACAAAAGAAATCAACTGCGGAGTACCTCAAGGTACTGTTCTCGGCCCAATTTTATTCATCATTTATATAAATAACCTGTGCAACCTTGAAACAGATGGAACAATAATTACATACGCTGACGATACAGCTGTTACTTTCCGTGGAAAGACCTGGTGTGAGGTATACAAAAAAGCTAACGCAGAAATGAAGAAGATACACATATGGCTAAATAAGAACCTACTCACACTTAATGTTGATAAGACTGTACATATACCATTTTCAATTTCAAGAAGGTCAGAGCCTAGTGAAGGAAAACTACTAAAGATGCACGCGCCACATTGCCAACAAACCGATGACTTTAGCTGTGCCTGCGAAATTATTAAAGCCGTTGACACTGTAAAATATCTCGGAATCTCAATCGATAAAAATTTAAAATGGAATGACCATGTCGCTGTTACTTTGAAAAAACTTCGTAATGTATTATATATATTCTATAGACTTAGAAATATAATCAGTTTTAAATTATTACTAACTGTATACACAGCGCTTGCGCAATCAATTCTCCAATACGGTATTCTTGGATGGGGAGGCGCTGGCAGATCTGTTATACAACCATTATTAATAATTCAAAAATTAATCCTAAAAATTATTTTAAAAAAGCCCAAATGTTTTCCTTCCAATCAAACCTATATTAATACAAATGTTCTAGACATACGACAGATTTATATTAGAGCATCCCTGATTTACATTCGCAAGAACTATGAAAAATTCAAAAAATCTAGCAGCTGCACCTCTTCTGTAAATACCCGACACACTGACAAATATACTCTTGATATGCCTCGGAAATCTAAACAAAAAACTCAACAAAATTTACAATTCATCGGACCCCGCATTTTCAACAAATTACCACTAGATATAAGAACAGAAGACAATATCAAAATTTATAAGTATCGAATAAAAGAATGGATTATGACATCTGGCAGAGACTACTGTAAGAGTCTATTATATTTTTAATCAATAACTATTTTAATTTTAATTTGTCTATTAAACTATTTATAACGTTTTGTACTGTATAACTTCATATATATCAATCAATCAACATCACCTGACGCTATCTTGACTTTTAATATATCTTTTCAACTTAAATCAGCCCGCACACGGAGTTCACTCTATGCGGGCTTCTTATCCTGTTCAACCAAATGCTTATTATTATACAATGTATGTACTCCTAATAGATAAGAATAAAATGTAATAAAAAATAAAAAAAAATAAAAAGGGCGAAAGTCCATTTCAATGATACCAATAATATTTGTAATGGTGACATGAGTCATTGTGTAAGAAAATTCTTCAATCAATGATAGCTCTAATCTTTTATGATACGTATAACTGTATTTGTTGACATCAGTCAAATGGCAATTGTCAAATGTCAAAAGCAAATTTTGCATTTACAAATATTGCATATTTTATACCTATGATTCCAAACGCATAACGCAAAATATAGATAAAAGACTTCCAGCTTACTACCTCTGAGGTACAGCACCGACCGTTTTTTTCGTTTTTGCGGCGCCTGTGTAAGCAAACGGGAAAAGCTCGGTTCGTCAAAGCGATTTTTTAAAATTTATTTTCACGTTGACAAAATTTAATAAAAAATAGTTACAACCCATTACAGCTTATAAGACTAAATATTCCCACAGACTGGAGTACTTTATGACACTTAGTACGACTTCAAAGTGTTAAATACGATTATTTTAGTATTTTTAAAAAATGTGTCAGCGTGAAAAGAAATTTAAAAAAATCGCTCTGGCGAACCGTGCTTTTCCCATTCGCTTACACAGTTCTCTTAACTAATCACAAGTCTCCCTTGAGCGGTTTCTGGACTTGGGATTGGTCGGTAAGAAAAAACGGAAAACGGAAAACGCAAAAACGGTCTATGTGGACCCGGCTTTAGAAGGGAGTATTGTTTTGAAACATGTATTGACTCGAGCAGTATCACATCCCCACATCATCACGAGACGCCGTGTAGAGAAGCCACGACGCCGGGTCTCAGGATCTGACAGCATCCCGGAGACCAGATCTCATCTCATTCTCAAGGTAGCGCAAGGACGGTCGTTGTCGAGTGTAATTCATGCAACTGGGACGCAGCTGATGATTTACTCATCGCACGCTCAGGAAATGTGAAAGGAGGAGATCAATTCAATTGATCGTAAATTATAGTTAAAAGTGAAATGATGTATGTAGATGGATTTATTATTAGTTTGCAATAATGTTGTAACGTCACAATCTCACTGGTTGGGCAAATGTTACAGCTTCAAAATAAGCATAATATCGCATGAATTTAATTACTTATATATTTCTTGAACAACATTGCTGCTCTTGTCATTTGTTAAGGTAGCACAACTGATATCTCATATCTTCCAAATAAGCCTATTTTTGGCAGAGGTATCGATACTCACTATTTACACGATATTGTGAAATATGAACAACTTCTCGTGTCTAGATTTTGAGATATTGTAGTTATAAATTCCTATTTTTAACATGTAGTCTTATGGGGGCCATTAAAATCATGACGATTTTCATGCTATTTTTGAGTTTTTAATTTTACTGAGGTTCAACGTTTTTTCAAAAAACTGATTTCTAATAGTTGGACATTCTATTAGGAAAAAAATTGAAAACAATACCAACGTGTGCTATTTTAAAAGTTTTCAACCAAAAACTAAATGATTTCCCTATACCTCCTGTGTTACAGTTTTGTTCATTATCGGAAGGCAATAAATTGAAACCTCGCTATACGACAGGGGTTGCAAGTTAAATGACATTTTATGATTCATTTATACTTAAATATAGTTGAAATGTAGGAAAACGTTTTCTGAACTTGTAATTTCAAGATTTTTATTTTTTTGTATATGTATACCCAGCAAACACAAGAGTGCACGCCTTGTATCATTTTTGTACCTTCATGCGGTGTTGTATTTGTGTTGTACAGAAGTTACTGGGCCGGCAAAATCATGTCCCGAAAATATGCACATTTTCCATCATGTACAGCGTGCACCAACCCAGTTGCGGACCAGCATCTTTCTTGCACAAAACCAGTTGCCATGAAAAGATACCTCGCCGTTAACTTACTTGCACTAATCTTGCAGCCATGAAAGGTACACTCTTAACACCGGACGTGCATCGTCCGTGCGGATTGCGTGCACAAAATTTGCGCCAACAAAACGGCATCTTTCTTGCACTTGCTCTTTCGCATGTAAAACGCTAGTTCCAAAATTAGCTACGGGGATCGCTACTAGTTCATGTTGCCGTATTTAAAACAAATATTATAGTATTCAAAATCGAAAAAATTATCTAGTTTTATACAAGGAGGTAGTTTGTACTGTGTGATAGAAGACATTGCAATTAGTACATGAAAGACAATTTTATGAGACATACACTGGATTCGAACTCCGGTCGTCGATTTGGCGCGCTCCCGATGTATCCACTCCTCCACGGTGACGATGGAGCTTCGAGGGTGAAATAAGACATTTGACCGGCGAGCGAGCGCGAGCGATCGTACGACACAATTCTGATACAAAACGGGTACCTACTGCTGGGGCACTCCAATACCGCGCAATTCAATTTGTTTAAAAGAATGCATTAAATATCATAGTATTTTCAATTTCCTCATCAATTTTAACATCAAATAATTTTTTTATGTTATTAATTTGTATAGTGCAAAGAAATTAATATAATAAGCATAACAAATAAAATGTGTTCATAATTAAAACATCCCGTTAAAATATTTATTCATGAAATTATTATATACGTCATGAAAGTCCAATTCATACTTATATAATTAATTTTATATTTAAGTAACATTGAAATACTTGATTTCTTGTGGATGACCGTATACAATATTTGTACCACGCCGGCACCATTGCGTGCACTTTTCGTGCACTTTATATTTAAAATGCTCATTTTGAAGACTTATTGCGAGTATTAACTGAAAAAAACACACGGACATGTATTAGGATGTGAAATAATACAACTGATATAGATTAGAATTGATTTCGCATAGATATATTCATGTTTTCTTTATTTATATTTTCGCTTTAAATTATCTAAACACATCCATACCGTGACTATACAGATTGGGTATAGGCAAGAAAGTGGAACGAATAACAGCGTTGTACAACACTGGGCCAGCAATGGTTTTGCATGTTTCCGATAGAATTGTTTCGCAACGCAAGAAACATGCACTCCTGTTGATACCAGCCCAGCATTGTTAAGTGCACTCCTTGTGTGTATACAATAAACATGCACGTCGGTCAACACTGGCCCGGTGTCGTTGCCTGTGTAGTTTTTCGGTATACAAGAAACATGCACGTCGGTCAACACTGGCCCGGTATTGTTGCGCGTGCAGCTTCTGGTATGCAAGAAACATACACGTCGGTAGACACTGGCCCGGCATTGTTGCGCGTGTAGTTTTTGGTATACAAGAAACATGCACGTCGGTAGACACTGGCCCGGTATTGTTGCGCGTGCAGCTTCTGGTATGCAAGAAACATACACGTCGGTAGACACTGGCCCGGCATTGTTGCGCGTGCAGCTTCTGGAATGCAAGAAACATACACGTCGGTAGACACTGGCCCGGCATTGTTGCGCGTGCAGCTTCTGGTATGCAAGAAACATACACGTCGGTAGACACTGGCCCGGTATTGTTGCGCGTGCAGCTTTTGGTATGCAAGAAACATACACGTCGGTAGACACTGGCCCGGTATTGTCGTGCGTGCAAATAAATTGCAGTGTTGTACGCGGGTACAGGCCCAGCATACAAAAGGTACACTCTCTGAAGGTGCAATTTATGTGTGTAGACGAACAGATATCTTTCTTGTATCAACCGTACAACGCCCAACACTTTCCTTGCACATGATGCGTCGGGAAGGCACAATTAATGTACAAAGCGTGCAGTGCTGTGTTTGCTGGGTAATGAATGTACTACCTTAATATCCAGTATGTTTCAATGAAAATTAAATTTAAGAAAATAAGAAATAAGAAATGACACATAAAATTATTATGAAATAAATGTATTATGTACAAATAGTAACATTCCTAAAATATTCGAGAAGAAGAAAAACAATTAATTTAAAATATTTTAGCTATTTAATCGATTTCAGTCTTGTGCAACTGAAATGAGTCCCATTATTCTCGATTTTTTCTCCTATGAACATGCCACAAATGATAAGCTTGCAATTGCAATGGCATGAGTTTTCAACTGTCAATTATGGCGTCAAATTGAATTTTCTGCCTGAACTCACTTCAGTTCAGTGCAACATTACTCATTAATACACTAGCTTCAATGACCTATTACTAGCTTATATTGATAATATACCTGAAATTCCCATCGACCATTACTTTGGTTTGGTGAACAAGAATTAATTATATAATATTATATAAAACTAATAAATAAAACAGGTGCTGTTTGGCTTACATGTTTGGCAAGAAATGCATTAATATTATGCTCACTCATTTTATATTTAACGGAGACTCTGGTGAACAAAATACAAAATACAAACAAATACAAAATATTCATCGGAGTTGGCTCGATCACGTCAAGTAGCTCGAAGTCCGTCACTTGTACGACCGTGCCTCTTCAGTTGAACTAGGATGTCCAAGATGGCCGACAACTGGGCACTCCTGCTTGCTTCATGCTGACTCCGTCTGAAAAAATATTATTCAATTCTTCTACAAGTGTACCGACCGAATTAGTAATATTTATGTACAATATAAGGAGAAGCAAATAAAATGGTATTAAAATACTTAGATAATAAATAAAAAATAAAATGAATAATAAAGAGTAAAAATCCACTCAAAGTTCATTCAAAATTATATTGTATTTCCACACCCTTCAGCGTGTCAAGTCGACAATGGGTATGCACTAAACTAGAGACAAAGTCTGAGAATATGAGGACTACGAAGTGTCCTCAATCGAAGTGTTAAAATCTAAGAAAATGAAAACACAAGACAATCATTTCTAAATGAAACCAATGTTTTGACATACCTGTTAATAATCAAGCATCCACGAACCGAACTCCTCGAGCCCCGCCTCCACTGCCAGCGACATCGGCGTGACTCCACTGTTGTCTTCGAGCTCTGGATCAGCTCCGGCCAGAATGAGCCTCTGGGCGACCTCCAGATTCCTCGCCTCCACGGCTAAGTGTAGTGGCGTCTGCCCAGAGACAGTCACAACATTGACATCCGCCCCCGCTTCCAGCAAACATTCAACCACCTCGAGACTTCCGGTCATGGCCGACATGTGCAACGCTGTCATGTCGTCTTCGCTCTTGAAGTTCAGGTCCAATCCAGCAACCTCCAAACATCTCTTAACGGTCTCGATGTCCCCTGTCAAAACTGCGTCATGTAAGCAGAACCTATTCGTGTTATTTGCGGAAGATTCCGATACCATTTCGATGGCAGGAATATCATTCATCGAGTTAAGCATCCACGCAACGAGATCCTCAAGCCCGGAGTCCAGCGCCAGCGACATCGGCGTAACTCCACTGTAGTCAGGGAAGTTTGGATCAGCTCCGGCCCGAACTAGCCTCTTGACGACCTCCACATTCCCCGCCTCCACGGCCCAGTGAAGCGCTGTCTGCCCCGAGACTGCCACAGCGTTGACATCCGCCCCTGCTCCCAACAGCCATTCCGTCATCTCGAGACTTCCTGTCATGGCCGAGATGTGTAACGCTGTCATGTCGTCATCGCCCTTCCTATTCACATCGCAGTTACCTTCTGTTAAACACCATCGCACAGTCTTGAGATCGCTTAACCAAACTGCGTTATGAAAATCTAATATAGTGTGTGCATAAGTTTCAGGTGATACCATCATTTGCATGAAGACAGAACGAAGCTCTTTCAAAGAACCCTTAAGGATTTCCGGCGTCGGAACCTCTGTTTGATCTTCTGCTGTTCGCACGTCCAGCAAAAGAGGACTCAAGGCCGTGTCGATAGCCCTCAACGCTGTTGTAGGAAATATCTGTTGGATAAGCGAGTACATCGTGGGTATTTGAGGCAAAACTTCTTTCACAATCCTCTGGCCATTACCTCTGTTCTCCTCTATAGCAGTAAATAGTGGGTCTACAAATGAAAAGATCCTGGCAAATGTAGGTGGAAGACGCCCAGCTATATAATCAGGCCGCATGATGTTATATGTCGGAGCAAACATTTGTAAAAACGAGTTCAAGTAATTCAATAATTCTGTTGTATTTCCCTCTCTTACTGCTTCTGAAACATTCTCAATCGCATTTCTCTGATACATAGCACCTTGCAATTTAAAGAGATTCAGCATGACAGTTTCTATCTCTGACACTGCAATTACAACGTCGTCTACAGTGTTTTCTGCACCGGATTCAGACAGATACCGGACGATATCCATGTGTCCAGCTGCACTTGCGTATTTAAGGGGAGTATTGCCATTGTTGTCAAAGGCGTTTAGTCCTGTAGTAGCTTCACACAATAACTTGACAGAATTGATATGTCCTGACATGGCAGCGTAATGGAGAGCAATCCTGTCTTCATTGTCTTTAGTGGTGACATCTGCTTTCTTTTCCAGCAAGTATTTGATAATCTCCTGGTGACCTCCTTGAGCCGCGTAATGCATGGGAGTCATTCCGACATGGCACTTTGTGTTCAAATCAGCCCCCTCTACAATCAACCACTTAACGATGTCAATATGCCCTGCTTGGACTGCATTAGTCAGAGGACTCCAGCCTCTATTACATTTAATCTTTAGATCATTAGCAGTTTCGAAAAACATCTTGGCAATATCCAAATGTCCTGCACGGGCTGCATAATGCAGGAAAGTCATACCGTCGTCGGTCTTGATGTTCCGGTGTACCGCACCTGATTCCAATAAACATCTCACGATTTCGTGGTTACCAAATTTAATTCCGTAATGCAGTGGTGTCATTTCAGAGATACACTTTGCATTACAATCTGAATTATTAAGTAACAACCACTTGACAGTATCCAAGTGCGCTCCTTGGATGGCTAAATGGAGAGGGCTTCTGTCGAACTTGTCCTTGACATCAGAATTGATCCCAGACTCGAAAAGAAATTGGACGATGCTCAACCGGCCATTTCCTGCTGCGTGATGCAAAGCTGTCATGCCTAGATCGTCCGCTAGGCGAATGTCTGCCTCTTTATATTTTACCAGAAACTTGAAAATATCAATATCTCCACTTTGAGCCGTGAGGTGAAGAAGAGACCTCTTGCTGATTTGCAATGCTTCAGTGATAGCATATGCAAATTCAAAAGTGTTTTCAAGAAATAAATTTGTGTTTATTTCTAGTTGGCATTCAGTAACAGCGTACTTGATAATGTGAAACCCCCCAATATTAAGAATTGCAGATATAATTAGTGTTCTCTGGCTGTCTTCGAAATAATCTATTTCTTCGATTTCATTCAAACTGTTTATAATTATTCTTGTCTCCACCAAATCTTCAGTCTTCGCTCCTTCCTTTAAAAGATCCTCGATGTTCCTCCAAGATTTAATGATGTCTGCGTATCTCAAAGGCGTCCATTGAAGTACTTTGTCTGCCAAGCTGATGTTAGCCCCACGATTCAGCAGTAGTTGAATCATACTAGCATCAAACACAGGATATGATGCTGCTAGATGAAGTGCTGACCTTCCTCCCTTGTCAACCATATTCACGTCAGTGTCAGGTGTTAAAAGTGTTTTAACAGTTTCTACATTATCATTTAACACAGCTATGTGCAACGGACAATCTCTCGCAAGGAGTCGATCGAAGAACTGGCGAACTGTTTCAAATCGGGGCTCAAATAGGTGTTTATTCATGAAATCAGCGCTCGACGATATGTTCTCAGACAACCACGAAGCCAGGA
The DNA here is from genome assembly GCA_934045905.1 of Leuctra nigra. Taxonomy (NCBI): domain Eukaryota; kingdom Metazoa; phylum Arthropoda; class Insecta; order Plecoptera; family Leuctridae; genus Leuctra; species Leuctra nigra. The sequence goes on from OW203766.1 coordinate 34,869,880, forward strand.
AGTATTCAGCGAAGGATCGGTGGGAAAAACTTGGTTTACCGTCAGACATTCCGTCGATCAAACCTGTCCACTCTTTGCCTTCCGAAAACCTCTTTTTAAAGCGGGTCAGTAGTTTCTCCTTGTCAATGGATTTCAGCAACTCCAATTCCTCATCCGAGATAAGTAAAATTATTGCGGCGTCAGAGTGATTCTCCATCATTAGATCGTGTTCTCTTTTCATTCTATCTCTTACCCGTGGATTCGTGGTATCTACATGACTTTTGTTTTCATTTAATATCTTCATCTTTAGATATATGAATTTTTCAAATAACAAAAGTAAATCCAACCGTTTGGGAAGATTGTACTCTTCTGTTTTAACTGTCTCAGAGAACACCTCGCCCAGCATCATGCACTGCAGAGGAATTCCCGTGAAAGTCCTGTCTTTGTTGCTGAATGAATCGCAAGTCTTTTTCAGCAGATTTTTAGCAAACATATTATGTGATGTCTCATTGCCGTGGAAAGAATGTTTTGAGTTCCAGTACTGAACAAGGAAGCTTGTTTGTTCTTCATCAGTGAATTGCTTCATGGTGTAACAGATTGATGAAAGCTCGCCTTCCAAGTGTCCTCGCATTATGTTTCTGGAGGTTAACCAAATGTGTTCCACTTTTAGTTTCAACATGCTCTTGATGATATTAGTGACTTTATCTTTGTAATCTGGACTTATCTCGTCGTAGCCGTCGAGATAAACATTGACGTTTCCAGTATTTGTCAAACGTGATCTCAGAATATCTTTACCAAATGAACAATCTTGCATCACATCTAATAAGAAATCCGTGACGTTCTCCTGATTTGTAAAATTCGCCTCAGTCTGTGCATCCAACTTTCTCGTGATATTATTCAACTTGATAACCATCGCCCACTTAGTGTTGTCCTTTTCCTTAGCTGTTCGAGCTTCCTCGTTGAGGTAGATGGTTTTCCCCATGCCAGGTTCTGCAGCTACAAGAACAACTCTTTCTTTCAAGACTTCCAGCCCAGCTGTTCTCTTATTACTTCTATCCAAGTGCTTCTTGATCACATCCATGCTGCCGAAGGACTGCTTCCAATACACGCAGCTGGTCTTCTCCATTGCCAACCAATGCACATTCTTGCCGGGAAGTTTCTGACGGAATTTTGTTAGCTTGTCGGAAGTGAATGAGTGGTCGTCTGTCCAGTAGAAGTGTTGAGTAACTGTTGTTTGGTTCTCCTCAAACATCTTGAGCTTGACACTGTAAGCGTTCTCCAAGGAGATGACATCTTGCTCCGTCATGACACTGATAACGAAATAATCTTGTAGGTAATTTTGATCAAACACTTCCTCAGTGATGTAATCTGACCTCTCCAAGCTACGAGGAATGTAATACGGAATCTCGTCGCTGAGCTTCTTGCCGATTGTAAGTTTGACGCCGGGTGTAACAAGTTGAGTAACAACAGCTCCTGTCAGCGCATGCGTGTCACGTTCCCCCACCACTGACCCGAGCCGTACTTCATATCCCTGGAAGTCCACCTCCTTCTCAATGAGCATGTTCTGTGACGTCACCTCCAGTTGGTTCCACAAGAAGTCGTCCTTCAGTTGTTGGTAACCTGGCAACGCAGTCTGTGATAGAAGAATCAGCTTCTTGGCTGGCGAGACTTTGCAGAGCTCACCAACAAGTGACTCAGCATCAGTGCTGCACTCTATCACCAGCACGTCACACCACACACTCTGCCACGCGCGCAGAACCTCGAGTTGCCATGACAACAGTGATGACTGGTCCATGAAGACGAAACGCTTGTAATGATGCTTCTCCAGCATCTGGCTAATTTTCAAGGCTGTCAACTTGACATGTGGTGACGTCACGTTAATCACTTGACTGGTGGACAGTGATTGGTGGAAGGAATCGATCTCTTGGTCAGTGAAGTTGATGTTTAACGCTTCCATCTCCTTCCTCTTCGAATCATTCATCAAGTCAAGACGCGAGACAATGACGTCACTCCACAACTGCGCAGTCTCAGTCAGTACTTCCGATTCTTTTTTCTCCTCCCACCAACTCTGCATCTTCTTAACAAACATCTCCGCCACCCTGACTGTGTCCTCTTCATTTGTTTCCAAGGCCATCTTGATCTCTGCTTCAATGAGTGCGTCCAGCTCGTGCTCCGCAGCTTGACCAGTGAACCATTGGAGATTTCTGAGGAAGTCCTTCATTGGATCACTGTCAATGACGTCATAGAATGCATCTAGCTGTGCCCCACTCTTTTTCTCCCTTCTTAGTCTCTCTATTCCAACTTTAACATCATCCCGAATCGACTCTTTTAGAAACGTCGGTTGACTCTCGTGTGGTTTGATTGGTTCTCTATTGTGTGGTTTATGTGGTTGTTGAATTTTTTTAGTGGCAAATATATTTTCTCTCTGGATCTGTGGTTGTCTGACAGCTGACAGATACCTGTTGATATTTGCATTCGTGAAGATCGCGAACTCGCATTTGCTGATGTCAACGTCAAACAAACTACTTTGCTGATATTCCGGATTTTTAAGATTATTCTCCACTTCACGCCAAGACTTGAAATATTTGTGTAGAAAATAGTTGTTTTTTACATCATATAAGTTATCGAGGGATATAATTTGCTTTCCTTGTGCGTTATGCTTAAATTGCATGAAGCAAGCTCTGAACTCCTGCTCACCCTTCAGCTTGTATTTGAAGACGAGGTCGTCGAACGCGCCTGCGCCGGCGACATTGCTCCCCATGAAGAAGCCCTCCGTGCGATTCAACCCGCGTAGATACATCAGCGACGCCATCTTGAACTCGTACTTCTGGCCGGAGATGTCGGCAGCGCATGGCAACTTCTTGAACCTCAGCATGTTGTAGCGATCTCTACAATGAATGGATTATAATTATTATTGGTCCAATGGAAAGTTTGGAATGACGGATGGATGAGAAATGACGGAATTGGGACTAGACTCGAATCAGGTATTTTTCACTTGATGGCGTCTAGCAGATTATTGTGAAAAATTCTCTGTAGATGATATTATTTTTTTTCCAATCTTACTAATTGTGTCTGGACCTTTTCGCCCATATTCTTTAATTTTCCCTGAATACGCAACAACTAGAAATTATTAGCAGAAATAGAAAGGTAAATTTAATCCGGCTGGGGAATTCACCGATTCATGGAATTATAATATATAATTCATAGTAATTAATATTTTTTTATTTTAAATTTTCTTTTTGAGATAATATTTTACGTAAATATTTCCGTCGTGAAATACTTCAAACTTTTTGGGATGGAACTATTAGTATTATTCCCCATGGGGATATCATCGATGCATCCCTCTCCCCCTAAATTCAACCACTGCTCTGGCGTGAAAAATTCAAACCGAGAATAAACCAATCCCGGCCCCCAAGTTTCTATTCACGCTCTCGATTGTCCAGAAAGAGTTGTCAATCCAAAAGTGTTATGAATTTCAATTTATATAAAATTATAATTCATACTTATAATAGAATTTTAGAATTTTATTCATATAAATTTTATATACATTAATTATTGATCTGTCATAAATTATTATATTATTAATAAATTATTAATAAATTATTATTATTATTATTATTATTATTATTATTTGAAAAACTTCTAGCGAACTATATGCATTGTTCCTTGAACACACGTGAATATTTGAATTTTTATGATTTTCTGTTTGTATTATTTTATTTTCATAATAAAACATAACGTCAGGCCTGGAGGCCAATTCTTGAGAGTTTACACGTTTTGAAACGATGTACGTTTTCATTGTTTAAAACGTAAAAATGTTGAAAGCTAGGCAATAGTTGTCAACTTTTCCAAGTGAAAACGCAAATGGTTTCAAAACGCGTAAACTTAAGAATTGGGTTTGGAAGAGATCCGAGGCCCTGGAGCTCCCACTGTCTGACCTGACAACATTGTCGGAACCAGAAGAAGATTATTATTTAATAAAACATATTTTTACCGCTTCTGTTACATCTTAATAAATTAATGCAACACATTGATTGATTGATTGATTATTGTGGTTTAACGGCGCGTCAACGACGAGGTTATATTGCGCACATTAATTATTGCATTTTTGTATTTAACTTTGTTGATATAAATGGTGGACATAGGGAGGGGTCGACCTAACGGGCCCGATCCGGGGGAGCCCAACACTGGTGGGGAGGCCAGGCCGGAATGGGGACGGACCGGGGGCTGTGAGGATTCTGGCCGGCGGAACCCGATTTCAGGGGGATCACCATCTCGAGGGGAAAGGCCGGCCCGAGGGGACCACAAACTCAAGGGAGGGCATGGTTAGGCCAACCCTGGCTGCTCTTTGTCTGGACCTCACCACTGACCTGTCCGGCATGGGTAACCCTTACACATGAGCATATGCTCGCCGGCGTAGCTGCAATGGATCATTGGCTAACGCAAACCCCACCACCGCGCTAAGGTGGCAGCCATCGGGGGGTAATGCAACACAAAATTGTGAATTCCCTAAATTAATTGGAAAATACAACAACGTTGCGCAGGTGAAAATTTGGCGAGGGGTTGGGGGGGGGGGGGGGGGGGCGTGAGAGATTGTTTTATAATAATGTGTGAAGGGAGGGTCACACTCCATGTATTCATTTTAAAATACCTAAGTTCAGAGAACTAAATCATGAAACCGTAATTTTTTCATACCTACACAGTGAGATCTCAATACAGCGTAATTCATCAGTGGTAGGTACCTAATAGATTTTGTGACAACAGGGACATGAAGGAGGTTTGAAGGAGGCCTAAACATGTGACATGAATGTAAGTTCGCCACGTCACGCACTCACACCGCTACCTTCACAGTCACAGTCAGTGTGCGCGCGCATCATCCATTCATCTGGAGCAAAGACCTCTGAGTTGGTGGATCAACGCAACGCAACAGCTGATCAGCTGTGGGGAGGGGGGGGGGGGGGGCGTTATCTCAAATACTTCGAAACTTGATGACGGCGGCGCAACCCTCAGTTTTGGCCGTCGAAATTTTCTTCGAGGTTAACTTGCTTATTCGGCGATATCTTACACAATAGTGGGGCAAGCGCGAGCGATTTTGCTGCTTTTTGTAGACACTTTTTGGGATACGATTGAAGGCGAAATGGGTTGACAGAATGATTTGAAATTTTAATCATGATTAGATAAAAGACAAACTTAGGGACATCACTTGGTAGATTCTTAATTTTTTGCTTCGTTAATTAGTAATAATTAGTTGTATTTCGGTGAAAATATGGCATTAATAATTCTAGTCTCGCTGGTTGCCGTATAAAATTTAAAAATGTGCCAAGTGATAACCCTAAGTTTGTCTTGTATCTAATCATGATTAAAATTTGATCTCCAATCTATCGGAAATTTCATAGTTTTGCGCGGTTTTGTTGAATAACCGGCGCCTGCCTAATTAACAAGGCACGATACAAAAATAAAAAAGTGTTACTAATATACAATCAGACTGATCATATGAAAATCCTATCAACGTTACACCCACTTATGAAACAATTTTTCATTCTCAATTTGCTAAAACGGCCGCACAAGAAACTCATCCTCCGATGACCCCTCCAGTTCGTGATCTCTGTGACCTCCGAGCTCCCCTCTTATTTGTGACTAACATATTATCTTTTTGTTTGCATTTCTAACGAATTTGGCAGTCGTTAGTCCCAAGAGAAAAGGTAGATGTATGTACGCTCAGAAACAGTACTATTACTACCGACAGAAAGAATATTGAGGATCATATTTTTAGTAGAATAACAGCTAATTATTTTAAATTAAAGCACCTGTTTGATAGGTACTAAAGTGCGCCACTATCCCCTCCTACTAATACCAGTCACCCTATCAGTTTTTTTTATATTTATTGCTCTATAATATCAAAATAAATCAATCATTGCTTCACTCACTGAAATACTTACTATAGTTTTCGGTCGATGGACAATTCACTTTTACTTGAGATACTAATTGAACTTTGACATAATCAAACACAATCAGTTTTTATACCACACGAGAAGAGAAAGCTGACGCAACATGTGGTCCAGCCATGAAATAGCACAGTTTCAATTTAAAAGAAAGATTCAAGTTCACACAAATCACAATTATAACACTAAAACAACACGTTGCTATGTAAAAAGAAGAAACACGTATTGACTGAAGAAATAACGAGTAGATTGAGTAGAATAATGACTTTGTTCTCCTCGGAATCACGCCACCGTCTGACACTAAGAGAATGGTCTGGCACTAGTGACACAGAGTCGATATATTTAGAAGGAACCGGCCGGCACACCCAGCACATGTGTCCTCTTCTCGCCCCCCCCCCCCCCCCCCCCCCCGCCTAACAAGACCTTGAGAATGAATTGGCGGAACACTCTCATCAATATTTGCATTTGTATGACGAAATCACTTAGGTCAGTCTAAAAAGTAAAAAAGTCGCTATGAGAAATCACACACCAATAATTACTACTTCAATTCAATTCAATTCAATTTAATTATCTTTATTTGCTTACAATACAAAATGGCGAACATTCAACATGTATGTTGATCTTCCATGTAACCAACTACCTAAACGTAACTAAATCTAAATATCTTACTTATAGTTACCCAGTTCTGTCTGTCTATCTGTGTGTGTGTGTGTGTGTCAGGAACGGTTGCGCGCTTCGATTTGACATCGGTATTTATTGAAAACTATAACTAAGATGGAGGCGTTTTTTGCCATCATGTCTAAAATTACATCTTTTGCCTTTTGTGAATAAATTAATAACCGAAACTCGCCTAAGACGAGCACCTTATCCTTTTGTAATTATAATAAATTCATTATAAGATACTAATACGGTCCAAACCAGCACATAACATTAAAAACGTCATCTCGGCAAGAAACTTCAAATGTTATTTTTCTTATTTTCTCTTGCTCTGAATTTCGTAGGCCGTGAACATGATCAAACCTAAGTCGATGGAGTTATATTATACATTTTCTTGGGAAATAATTTTCCTTCGTTTCTTATTTACTAAGAGTGGTGTGTATTGAGTCATGTAAACGACGTCAAGTTACTGTTGGTAATGTTTTAAGCATCAATGCTTCAATTTTTACATTGCATACTGATAGGTACCTTAGAGGCAGATGGGCGGAAGTCAATTTCAATGATTCTTAAAGTGATCTCAAAAACCAGTAATTCTGAGCTGAATTCTTCATCCAATCATATTTGTAATGGTGACATGGGCCATTCTGTAAGGGTACCGATACTTCAATTTATAACTGTATTTGTTAACATCAGTCAAATGGTAGGTACTTATAGAGCTTGATTACCATTCCAAAAGTGTGCACTGAGAAATCCAAAACATATGACCTTCCGCTCTTATACCTACCTCTGACCTCAGAGAAACGGATATAATGAAGCTCACCATGTATTCATAGTTTGAACGAGCTTCATTTGTTTTTCATCAACAATCTAAAAAAGTAAATTTAAACCATTTTACAGATGTCAAGTCGATTTAAGCTAATTATAAGCGGTTAATCAAAGATATTTGGTATATGAGGTGGTTTTATACCCATAAGAATTTCTTCTGCAGTTTATTGCACAGGTAACCATTATATCACCACAATACCGAAACACAGATTGACAGCCGTTCTGACACGTTACACCAATATGGCCTCTCAACAATGAGATGATGTCACGTGCAAACTATGAATTGGTATCACAAATAAAGAATGTGTCGTGTGTATCGGGTCACGATATCAACTTCACCTATATTTTAACGGCGCATTATGACACTATACATTTTCTTAATTTTCTTACTAATACTCATGGTCATGGTTTACATTTGAAGACTTATGTAATTGATTTACCATAATAGGTATGATTAAATTGCCTTCCTTCGTACCTCATTTACGTATTTTGTTGGGCATTTGGTCTGTTAATTACGTGACGTGTGTATTAACGACGCACAATCTGCTGACAAATATTGCTGTCTTTTTATATTTAATATTTATGCATACCTCACTGGTGCGCATTGGTCATGTTATACATGACGGGACCCTCTAGTTATAAAAGAATAGAAAATTACGTAGGTATATACAATAAAATCATAATATTTTAAGTCGTAGGTGTAGGTCTTTTACAATATCAGAATGCAGTTTGAACAAATTATCTTGTAGCGTGTATATCAGGGAGTCCACGAAGCATTCAAGATTAATTCATAGCTTAAAACAAAATAAAAAATATTAGGTATTTGTGTAAGAAATGTGTGCACTTCTTCCATATTCTCTACTCATTTGGAGTGAACTAATTTTGTAAAACGTATTTTCATTATTATGAAAAAAATATACTCGTGTGCCTAGATATTAAATCGACGAAAATTGTTGTCCAAAAAGCATATAGGAATTGTCCAAATGCACTTTGGAATTTCAAAATTTTCCCGGGCCACTGCGGCCGGGACCCGCATGTCGCGGAGCGACCTCCCCAAAGTACCCACATTGTTTCGTGCGCAAACAGTTTTCCCCAACACTACATACTTTTCGTACTAATACCTATATTCAAATAAAGAAAATCAATATCCATACATATTGTTTCGATGCACCGAGTTCAAAAGACTATCTTAGTGGATAGGGGATTTATATTCTGACCAATGGTGAAAAAGGGTGAATATTGCACAAATGTTATGGATATGTTTTGGGGGTCCGCGACAACAGAATATATTTTAGGGTGGTCCGTGGAGAAGGAAAGTTATAGCTAATAGAATTGTCAATGGAAAAGTAACACAATACAATTTAACTGTTGATCAAAACAAATAACCGTCTTGTCATAATGAACAGAAATAGGTACCAAATCAGTTTAAAATTAAACAAATCTCTTTCACTTCTACAACATCAAAAATATGTATGGATAATAGACCATGAGCCAGCCGTAGTGGACCCTTCCCCCCTGCTGCGGAAGGTCTGAAAGTGGTTTTAGTCCAGTCAAATCAGGCTTAAAAATGTCCAAACCAAAAACAAACTGCAACATTTGTTTTTTTGGTGTCATTTGATTCAGAAAAATTCCCTCTACAATATATCCAAAATCCGCCAAAATCCGCGACCCGGAAGTACTTTTTAATCACTGTTTAATTTAATTTCCCATGTTAATTACATCTTGCAAAAAAACTTTTTTTCATGTAACTCCGATTTTGACGAAACTTGGCAGAATAGGGAAAATGCAAAAGTTTTTTAAAGCATTTAAAGTACACATTTTTAAACTAGGAAAACGCTCTGAGTAACGCGTTGATGAGCGAGCACGGATACGCGCAACACCTCGACCGAAATTTTGTCTACCTATCGAAAATTTCCTTTATAAGCCAATAATTCTTGAATTTCGTCACAGACTTGTATGAAAATCTCCAACAATTCCTAAAATATTGGTCCCAATAACCATGCAAAGTTTTAAGTTGATCGATTGAACCTTTATGATTGAACGGTTCCTTGTTAATTTTCAAAAATCACAGGATCTCGTTCAAAAAATATACCTGGGACCACTCAAATGATATAAGTGTGTGAGCACAATATTAGATCGATCTGTTGAACGGTCATATCAGTTTCATATATGTTTGAAAGTTTCTGCTCTGACTACCTTGGACTGAAGATTCGAAGATGCCGTGAAATATGAAATTCGAGAAATTTTACAGCCAAACCAGCCAAACGCAAAATGTCCCTAAACTGTCAATAACTTTTGGAATTAAACACAGATTAGTCTGAAAATTGTTAAAAGTACAGATAATGTTGGTCCCAATTACCATGCAAAGTTTTAAGTTGATCGGTCCAACAGTTCTAGTTTAAATTTCAATAATCAAATGAAATATTTTTTAAATTTTAACCAATAGGAGGATTTGTCTGAAAATTTGCGAAATAAGAGGCAATGTTGGTCTTAATGACCATGCAAAATATGAGTTTGATCACATTTCTCGAAGACCATTTTCATTTTTTAGCCTATCAGGAGATGTCAATGGATTACAAAAAAAAATTGGATCAGCAAAGAGAAAAGGTTGTCCCTACATGTGTGCAAAATTTCAGATTGATCGGTGAAACGGTGCAACTTTCATTGCTCCAGATAGCAGCCAAAAAAAAAAAAACAGAGGTCCGTGTCAACAGAGTCAAAAGGAGACGCTCGCTTCGCTCGCTCAATTAACTACATAAATGTGGGTAAAACGCGCTATTTTCAAACTCAAAAGTGTAAATTTTCATTCATAATATGACAATTAAATTCAGTTGACATTTTGGCGGGAAAATAGTCTTTCTGACATTACCTAACGAGTGATGTCATATTTTGTTGTAACCATGGCAACATCATTGTTGGTTGATAAAAATTATGTCACTCCCCAGTAAACACCCAAAGTGCTGCCAGCATGCTGCCGGTACCGGCCAATTGCTCTGGCCAGTACTGGCCCGGTACCGGCCAAAAGCCGTGGCCGGTACCGGCCCAGTAAAAATGTGTCGCTTTGGCCAGAACGTTGCCTGTACCGGCTGGCCAGCACTCAGCCTTCACCTTGCCAGAGTCCTGGCCTTCACGCAGCCAGCAAGTAGCCAGCATTGTGCCGTATGGCCAGCACCTTGCCGGCATCGCGCCTTGACAACGCCAGCCTCTGGCCAGAATCTAGCTTGAACGAAGCCAGCATGGGGCCTGAACCCGACCTGAACCTGTTTCCACTATTATCCACCAGGGGCCTCCAGGAACCAAATAAACGGATATTTTGAATTCAAATATTAAAAGTAAAACTAAAATGTGTGACAACTAAGCGAGTTTTTATCGTAATTAAATTCTGACGATATATTTCCAGTCATTATCACAATGTTGATTTTATTCTGAAATTAAACGCAAATCGATTAGTTATGACAGGACGTGGAATCGAACTCGGAACAGCGACAAGCAAGCAGGGTAGAAGACAGACGCTTTACCCACTCGACCACGGCGACAGCTGAGGGTTTAGAGCGCAGAGTGTCTAATAGTGACAGAGGGATGATTGGACTCAAATGTATCAGGAAACTGGAAATATTTGTACCACTACAGATACATTATTATACGTGTTCTTGTTAATTTGTAAATGCACACGGAAAAATCAATTCATTGCCTGCGACGGCACGTGCGTATTTGTGCTTGAAATATCCAATCCATTCGTATCATTTGATATGTAAAATCTGAATTCGAATGAAAAACATATTTTTTTTTTCTATTTTGAGATTAATAATTAAATAAAGAATAAGATTTTGAAGGAAAAAATTATTATAGCGGATCTGCTGTCGTTAAGAACATACGCGAGAATGCGGATTTAATTATATTATTTTGATTTTAAAAATAACTGTCAATAAAAAAACAATCCGCTTGCTAGAGGCTATAACTGTATAGGTGCGCAAGCACAATGCAAGCTACTTGCTGCCGGCCGCGTTCTGGCCAGCCAGTACTGGCCCAGTGCTGGCTGGCCTGCATGTGGCCGCATGCTGGCCAGCCGGTACCGGCCCAGTGCTGGCTGGCCTGCATGTGGCCGCGTGCAGGCCAGCCAGCACTGGGCCAGTACCGGCTTCATCGATGTTGGCCAGCATGATCTTTGAATGCACCATCTTGTTCGTGGCCAGCACCTTGCCAAAGTGGCCGGTGCTGGCCCATCACCGTGCCTTCATCTAGCCAGCATGATGTGTTTACTGGGTCGTTAGGAAATGTCTGGAATGCTGTTTTCCCGCCAAAATGTCAGCTGATTTTCAATTTCATATTTATGAATGAAAATCTACACTTTTGAGTGTGAAAATAGTGTGATTTACTAACGAATATGTTGTTATTACGAAATGTAGTAATTAATAGTTCTTGCATATTCCCTATTGTTCATCATCCTAAATGAAACAAATAGCTCTCTGAGCGTTTTTCTCTAAATCTTATTGTTTGGAAATATGGACCTCGCAAAACGTCAAATTACACTCAAAGTGACCGAAATCGTCGAAAACTGACTAAAATATGACTTTTCGATTATATAATGTTAAATATTTGGATTTTTTAGGGTCAAAAGTATAAATTAAATAATTTTTTTTCGACATTATAAATTTGTATGGCATACATTAATATATTTACATATACAATGTTTACACAATTTTAGAAAATTACCATTAAAACGGTTAATATCGCAAAATTTCAAAAATAATGGTTTCGCTTAACAAAAATATGTAAATCTAGTGGAGCGGTCGCTCCACCCAGCCAAGTCGTACTATACACTCACAGTCACTCAACATACCGTAAATGCCTAATAAACTGAGGAGCAGACCAAACACTTTTACTGTAAGCAACAACATGGCATTTTCGGCCTACTGGATCTTAAAATTGGAAAATCTCACATTGTTGTGAAATGTCTTAATTTCGAGCAATGGCCCACCCCACTACATATACCAAATTTGGGAACAATAGGTTATGCCATTTGCGCGCTAGAGGACCGAGAAAACAGTGAAATTACACCACTTTCTGATTCTGAAGATGATGATTCTGATGATATCAGGAAACCCTGTTGACAGCGCCACAGCCTAAACGGCTAAACCGATCGGCCTGAAACTTTTACCACATATGCACTTTTGGCGTCTGATGATACCTTGCCTCTTGTGATTTTTTGTGCCGCCATTTTTAAACCGGAAGTGACGTCATAACTCAAAAACGTCTGAACCGATTAGAACGAAATTAGCGCCATTCGATTTAGATGGTCATCTTAATGAAGTATCAATAAAAAAAATATTATTTTCTTATTTTCTAAACCGGAAGTGACGTCATAAATACGCAATATTTAACTTATTTCAACAAATTATACTTAAAATACGTACATAATTAACTTACATTGTAACATAGACAATACAATTTATATATTCAAGGTAGCAGTGTTCTCGGCCGCCATTCCTGAAACCGGAAGTGACGTCATATATCTAAAACGCCTGTACCGATTGCAACTGAACTAGCTCCTGCGTATTCATTCTGCTATTTATTTGAAAAATCAATTGTGAAAAATGAATAAATAAATTAATGGTACCGGAAATGGCGGCAGGAACCACTAAATGAAACCGGAAGTGACGTCATATATTACAAACGGCATGACCGATTTTACGGAAATATAGGGATTAGGAATTCAGATGGTCGTTCATGAAGGTATCAACTAGATAAAACTAGATTGTTTTCTTATTACCTATACCGGAATTCGGCCGCTATTTCAAAACCGGAAGTGACGTCATGTATCGAAAACGGCTGGATCGATTATAACGAAACTTAAGCTATTCTTCTTGGATAATCATTTTCATCTTATACCAAACGCAACTTTTCATAGTAACCAAATCGGTTGAGGCGTATTTTTTTAAAGAAATTAGTCCCTGCTCGGACATGTGCTACAAGCTGTATGAATAAACTAACAAAAGAAGTGATATCCCAGAAAAAACACTCCGTGTAAAAATACCAGCCAAGTCTCTTTAACTATAAAAAAAAATAGAAGAAATCTAAAAATTCAGCACTGAAAAGGAGTGATATCAAAAAAGGAGCCAAGTCAACGAATTTTCCAAATTTTAATCGTACCATTGAAATAAAAATATCAACCCCCGAGAAATACTTAAAAAAAGGACTTGGCGCATCGTTTTTTTAAAGACATTTTTCTATTCTTAAGCTTATGCCACTCACATACTACGTAGTTCAGAAATGCCTAGAAAAATTGGGACAAAACTTTCAAATTAAATATTGAACATTCTGTAAAATATTTTAAATTTAAATATAAGTACGCAAAGAAACATAGCATTGTCTTACAAGCAATAAATACAGAACAGTTGTGTTTGTGATTGGTAGGTACCTATAGTTTTGTGGGTACATCAACATACCTACTACAGCATTATACTTGGAACCTTCTCGCCGTGTAATTAATTGCTATTAATTAACATTTTATACCAAAAAAATTCATAAATTACATAACGTATTACTTTAGATAAAAATCTAGTCAGTAATTATTTGAGCAGCATGGCTCAGTGCACTAGTCACTTATACAAATCTCATTGACGGCCTTCTTGTAATGAGCGCTTTCGCTATTTCCCTCAGTCACGATATTGAGAAGTATGATTGATTAATATGACCCTAGAAATAGTGGCAATAACGAATAGACTAGGCCGCTTCCGTTTATTCGTTATTCGTTTATCCGTTTATTTCCTCTGAATATTGACAAAATACCAAAACTGCCAGTAGGTAAGAGTACTAGTTATATTAAAACGTAGTATGATTCGTCGATAATGAATGTGATATACTCAGGAAAATATACTTGTAGAGTTCTTCCTATACTTTTAGGATAGAAAAGTGTCTTTAAAAAAACGATGCGCCAAGTCCTTTTTTTAAGTATTTCTCGGGGGTTGATATTTTTATTTCAATGGTACGATTAAAATTTGGAAAATTCGTTGACTTGGCTCCTTTTTTGATATCACTCCTTTTCAGTGCTGAATTTTTAGATTTCTTCTATTTTTTTTATAGTTAAAGAGACTTGGCTGGTATTTTTACACGGAGTGTTTTTTCTGGGATACCTATATTAACGTATGCCATACCAATTTATATTGTCGAAGAAAATTTGATTACATTTTTACTTTTGACCCTAAAAAAATCAAATATTTAACATTATAAAGTATAAATCCATAAGACTCACTTAATCCCGTTAAAACAGGTTGTAAACACAAAATTTAGCGAAGTATGGAATACATTCATGAACAACTTTTAAATACGAATCGATTGACTACCAAAAAAACATTTTTGGGGTATTCCCCCCCGATTCCCAAAAAATCCAAAATGTTGATTTAAGGGTATTGCCCTTACAAACAAATATGGATAAAATTACTTATGTCAACCTACATTCAAACACCTACATTTATCGTGTCCCGTTAGCCCACAAAAAATCAAAGGTGTGACAAAATACCCCAAAAATCACCATTTGCGCCCCCTGGGGGGTTGTTCCACCACCGGGCAGATGTCAAACAAGTGAAAGTGTAATGTGCGTACCTTGAGGTACCCAAAACCACTTTCAGATCTTCCGGAGCGGGGGGGGGGGGGGGGGGGGGGGGGGGGGTGGAGGGTCCACTACGGCTAGCTCATGGTCTATATGGCTTTATAATGTTAAATATTAATTTTTTTATGGTCAAAAGTAAAAATTTAATAATTTTTTTAAACATTATTAATTGGTATGACATACGATCAGATATTTATATATTTTTGTTGAGGCGAAACCGTTATTTTTTAAAAGTTTACAAAATTTTAGAAAATTACCATTATATACCTATTAAAACAGTTTATCGTCAAAATTTTAAAAATAATGGCTTCGCCTCAACAAAAATATATAAATATATTGACGTATTCATAATGTTGAAAAAAAAATGATTTAATTTTGAATATGAAATTATAAGTAATTTGTACAATGAGTCCCACTTTTCTGGATTTTATTTCTCCTCGGGACATGCCACAAAGGATAAGCTATTGCAATTGCACAGAGCAGTTTTCAACTCTCAATGGCGTCAAATTCAATTTTCTGTCTGAACTCACTTCAGCTCAGTACAACGTTTAAATTAAATATACTCTCTAATACACTAGCTTTAATTGATACTACCTTATATTCCCATAGACCATTATTTTGGTGAACAAGTTTTAATTAGATACAATAAAAAACTAAAAAATAAACAGGTGCTGTTTTAGGTATAAATGTTTGGCAAGAAATGCATTAACGTGGCGCGATCACTCGATATAGCACATTTTTATTTATTTTTGAAATTACCAATTCAAAAAACTGTTTAAAACAGTTCAACTATATTGAAGTATAAAATAGTCAATTAATGTCCTGTAGTTTGCAACTCCCGTCCAATAATGAGTTTTCAATTTTATGTATTTTGAGAATGAACAAAACTTTAACATGGGAGGTATAGGAAAATCATTTCGAACTTGGTTAATAACTATTAAAATAGCACACGTTGGTATTGTTTTCAATTTTTTTCCTGTCCGTATGTCTACCAGAAAAAAAATATTATTGTTAAAATCTAACGGTACAAAAAATCTGTACTTCATTTTAGCTTAAAAATAACACGATTTTACTTAGCTACCATAAGATAACATGGGGTAGAAAACTCAAATTATCTCAGAAACTTGACTCGAGAAGTGTTCAATTTTTTCAGGGATTGTGCATGGCATGATTATCAATAAGTACACGAAACATTATGACGATCTGGGACAATGGCTTGAGTGATCGCGCCACCTATATTTAACGGAGACTCTGATGAACAAAATACAAAATACAAATACAAATATTTATCGGAGTTCGCTCAATCAAGAGAAGTAACCCGAAGTCCGCTTCTTGTAGGAATAAACCGTGCCTCGACGTCAGTTTTACTAGATGTCCAAGATGGCCGACAACTGGACACGCTGGCTTGCTTCAAGCTTTCTTCATCTGAAAAGATATTATTCAATAATTCTTCTACAAGTATTTCAAGTATACATAATAGAGAACCGACCGAATTAGTAATATCTATGTACAATATTAGAAGAAGCAAATAAAATGGTAAACCTACAAAAGTTCTTAGATAATAAACAAAAAAATAGAGAACTAATAAAGAGAAAAATTCCACTCAAAGTTAATTCAAAATTATATTGTATTTCCACACCCTGTCAGTGTGTCAAGTCGACAATGAGTATGCACTAAACTAGAGGCAAAGTCTGAGAATATGAGGAACTACGAATTGTGGCACTCCTTCACTTTAAAATCTAAGATAATGAAAACACAAGACAATCATTTCTAAATGAAACCAATGTTTTGACATAGGTACCTGTTCATAATCAAGCATCCACGAAAGGAAATCCTCGAGCGCCGCCTCCACGGCCAGCGACATCGGCGTGACTCCACTGTTGTCTTCGAGCTCTGGATCAGCTCCGGCCAGAATGAGCCTCTGGGCGACCTCCAGATTCCTCGCCTCCACGGCTAAGTGTAGTGGCGTCTGCCCAGAGACAGTCACAACATTGACATCCGCCCCCGCTTCTAGCAAACATTCAACCACCTCGAGACTTCCGGTCATGGCCGACATGTGCAACGCTGTCATGTCGTCTTCGCTCTTGAAGTTCAGGTCCAATCCAGCAACCTCCAAACATCTCTTAACGGTCTCGATGTCCCCTGTCAAAACTGCGTCATGTAAGCAGAACCTATTCGTGTTATTTGCGGAAGATTCCGATACCATTTCGATGGCAGGAATATCTTTCATAAAGTTAAGCATCCACGCAACGAGCACCTCAAGCCCCGAGATCGCCAGCGACATCGGCGTAACTCCATTGTAGTCAGGGAAGTTTGGATCTGCTCCGGCCCGTACTAACCTCTTGGCGACCCTCACATTCTCCGCCACCACGGCCCAGTGTAGCGGCGTCTGTCCCGAGACTGCCACAGCGTTGACATCCGCCCCCGCTTCCAGCAAACATTCAACGACATTGAGACTTCCGGTCAAGGCCGATATGTGCAACGCTGTCATGTCGTCATCGCCCTTCATATTCACATTGCAGCCACTTTCTGTTAAACACCATCGCACAGTCTTGAGATCGCTGAACGAAACTGTGTAATAAAAATCAATTGTATTGCGGCCACAAGTTTCAGGTGATACCATCATTTGCATAAAAATCGAACGAAGCACTTTCAAAGAACCCTTACGGATTTCCGGCTTCGAAACCTCTGTTTGATCTTCTGCTGTTCGCAAGTCCAGCAAAAGAGCGCTCAATGCCGTGTCGAAAGCTGTCACCGCTGTTTTAGGAAGAATCTGATGGATAAGCGAGTACATCCTGGGTATATTGTGCGAGAATTCTTTCAGACTGTGGAGGAAAGTCTGGCCATTAGCTCTGTTCTCCTCTATAGCAGTAAATACTGAGTCTGCAATTGAAAAGACAATGGCAAATGTAGGTGGAAGACGCCCAGCTATATAATGAGGCCGCATGTAGTTATATGCCGGAGCAAACACTTGAATACACGAGTTCGTGTAATTAGTTAATGATGTTATATCTTCTGCTTCTACAACATTCTCAATCCCATTTCTCTGATACATAGCACATTGCAATTTTAAGAGATTCAGCTCGACAGTTTCTCTTTCTGACACTGCAATTGCAACGTCGACAATGACGTCACTCCACAACTGCGCAGTCTCAGTCAACACATCAGATTCTGCTTTCTCCTCCCACCAACACTGCATCTTCTTAACAAACATCTCCGCCAACTTGACTGTATCCTCTTCATTTGTTTCCAAGGCCATCTTGATCTCTGCTTCAATGAGTGCGTCCAGCTCGTGCTCCGCAGCTTGACCAGTGAACCATTGGAGGTTTCTGAGGAAGTCCTTCATTGGATCACTGTCAATGACGTCATAGAATGCATCTAGCTGTGCCCCACTCTTTTTCTCCCTTCTTAGTCTCTCTATTCCAATTTTAACATCATCCCGAATCGACTCTTTTAGAAACGTCGGTTGACTCTCGTGTGGTTTGATTGGTTCTCTATTGTGTGGTTTATGTGGTTGTTGAATTTTTTTAGTGGCAAATATATTTTCTCTCTGGATCTGTGGTTGTCTGACAGCTGACAGATACCTGTTGATATTTGCATTCGTGAAGATCGCGAACTCGCATTTGCTGATGTCAACGTCAAACAATCCACATTCATGATATTCTGGATTTTTAAGACTATTCTCCACTTCACGCCAAGACTTGAAATATTTGAGTAGAAAATAATAGTTTTTTACATCATATAAGTTATCGAGGGATATAAATTGATTTCCTTGTGTGTTATGCTTAAGGGGAAGGAAGAGCCTCTGAATGAGGACCTCGGCTGGAAAGCAGTTATCGTCCCGTCTCGTTGAAGATAGACTAGATGTTAAAGCGACAAAGTTGTGGAGAATGAATTGCAGATTATGCAGCGTTGACCACTTATTTGAAATTTTTAATCACCTTAAAGTTATAAGTAGTTATATGTTGCGTAATTATTGAGTAAATGAAACTAATAATTTTAAAAATTGGTTCAACGACGCTTAAACTAGATTTAATTTCAAGCATCTTTGCTCTTGAAACTTTTTTTCTAACTTGATCGGTAGAGGCACAATTTGCTTTCTCACACCATCAATGTTATGAGTTTTGCATAAAACTAGGGGCACTGAAACCGACTGAAGTTGCAAGTAAACATTCTGGGAGTTCCAGTAACGGTGTGGAAGGGGATGATGGGAGGGTCCTAAGAGACAGCATGAAAATATAAATAGTGCACTGATAGCGAGAGTTTGTATGTCAACAATAATCATCAGTTTCCCCGGCATTTACACAATCAACGACGACTGGAGACAGACGGACCTCAGAGTTGTCTAAATCATCTTACCTAATTTATAAAAATCTATCTATCATAAAGTGTATACCGTCTAAAATGTTGGAAATGGCCTAAAATTAAATTTTCATTGTAAGTTGATAAAATGTAAGTGAAAATTTTCAGAAACATAGAATGTTGATATTCAAAACAGCCATGTACATATCTTCCCAACAATTTAATTTATCATAAGAAAATTCGCTGTTGTATTAATAAAGACTTCACTTAATATTATTTTTTATGCTATTTTTTAAATTTTAATTTGAATATTTATGTTTTTTTGAAGATATAAATATATTTTTGCTAATTGAATAACTGTTGAAATCGGCAACACTTCTCTAAGCATCCATAATAATTCACTGTAAATAGTAGCATCTCGGGCTATCTATTATTCTTGAGTCAATCTCTGCAAGGTTATGTCACGATGTGTATTTATTCTCATTGTGACAACAATGTCGAACAGTTTTCCCGTCTACAATTACTAGTGCAGAATAACAGATGAATTTCGACGCTCGCTAAGAGCACATCAATGTGTGTCTCTACTGTTTGCACTATTTTATTATTTATAACTGAAAACTGTACCCATAAAAAAACACTCCGTGTAAAAATACCAGCCAAGTCTCTTCAACTACAAAAAATAGAAGAAATCTAAAAATTCAGCACTGAAAAGTAGTGATATCAAAAAATGGGCCAAGTCAAAACTTCATTTTAAAAATAAAAATATACTTGGCGCATTGTGTAGGTATATAAACAGTAAAGAATATGCCGAAAATCAAATGCACCTAATTATATAGTATACCTATAATGCCCTTAAAAACGATGCGCCAAGTATATTTTTATTTTTAAAATGAAGTTTTGACTTGGCCCATTTTTTGATATCACTACTTTTCAGTGCTGAATTTTTAGATTTCTTCTATTTTTTTGTAGTTAAAGAGACTTGGCTGGTATTTTTACACGGAGTGTTTTTTATGGGGATATCACTAGTTTTTTTAGTTTATTTACACAACTTTTAACACATATCGGAGCAACAATGACTAATTCCTTTAAAAAAATAGGCCATTTTCGAATTGGTTACTACGAAAAAATGTGTTTGGTGCTAAATATAAGCTTATTTTGATATTCCATGAAGAATTGCGAAAGCATTGTTCCGATAGGTCCAGCCGTTT
Organism: Leuctra nigra; assembly: GCA_934045905.1. Lineage (NCBI taxonomy): Eukaryota > Metazoa > Arthropoda > Insecta > Plecoptera > Leuctridae > Leuctra > Leuctra nigra. Next base: position 34,890,402 of record OW203766.1, read on the forward strand.
TCGAGATATGGCATCACTTCCGGTTTTCATAATGGCGGCTGAAATTACAGCCACCTAGAATTTATTTCTATAAATGTTATGTATCATTATAAGCCTTCTGAATTTGTAGTTATTGTAGTAAGAGGTGATTCAAGTCTGATTCTTCATTTTTATGACGTCATTTCCGGTTTCGGTAATAGTAAATGTATATTTTGACTATTGATATTCCATAAAGATGACCGTCTGAATCATTTGGCGATAGTCTTATTCCGATCGGTGTAGTCGTTTTCGAGATATGACGTAACTTCCGGTTTCAAAATGGCGCCTTCCGGTTGGTTTTATAAAAAGGCACCTCAGACGCCAAAAGTGCACATGTGGTAAAAATTTCAAGTCGATCGGTTAAGCCGTTTAGGCTGTGGCGGTGACAGCGGTGTTTCGTGATATCATCATCATCATCATCAGATGGAGATAGGTTTTAAAAGGGGTGTAATTTCACTGTTTTCACGGCCCTCTAGCCCACAAATGGCATTACCTATTGTTCCCAAATTTAGTATATGTTGTCAGGTGGGCCATAGCTCGAAATTAAGTTATTTCGCAACAATGTGAGATTTTTCAATTTTGAGATCCAGTAGGCCGAAAATGCCATATTGTTGCTTACAGTAAAAGTAGTTAGTCTGCTCCTCAGTTTATATAGGCATTTACGGTATGTTGAGTGAGTGTGAGTGTACAGTACGACTTGGCTGGGTGGAGCGACCGCTCCACTAGATGTTATAAAGGTAAAGAAATATTTTTGGTTGCAATGTGTATCATAGCAACTGAATGATAATTATACATTGTACGTGTTATTTCACACGTAAATCCCGAACACAGGTTTAGGTCACCGATAGCAATGATTTGTCAGACAAACGGCGAATAATTATTTAATTGTTGTATTGACCGTTATCATTACTCCAACCATTCCATTTAAAAAAAATTCGATGTAGGTGTCAAAGGTTTCAAAATATAACATATAAAGTGTGTGACTTTTTGTTGATTTTTTCTACTAGTTTTGAGCAATGAAATAATATATGATATTATTTCAAAATTTCCTAATTCATTGATTTATAAATTTCACAACATACCACTTATATAGTCCGGAGAAAAGGCTGGAAATATACATGTGTATTTTTATTACTTTATTTCATTATTTTTCGTATTTTCTACTCTCTACTTACAAGAAGTAGACAGTAGACAGTGTCTACATTCTACTACAAGAACCACATGCACAAAAACTAAAATGATTTTCTTGCTCTGATTGCGATAATATTTTTCTCTTAGTAAAGAACCCAGAGAGAAATGAGACTACCTATACCTATTCGTAAACAAATTTTACCAATGGCATTATACTCTCAGGTGGTGAAATAAGATCAGTGTCATATATCGCCGTTATAATGGTTAAAAATCAATAAAAGGATTTGCAATCTTTGAATCTATTAGATAAGTATTGAACACTTTATTGCGTGTGATTATTCTTGATCCTCGATGATTTTGTTCGTGTTGTGAAAGTGATGCTAATGATGTCATTTGAGTTGGTAACCAGTCTGGACCCATCGATCATAACAACAATACTCGGGGTATCCGATCTCACTTCTGTTTACATTTTTGCATGGGAACTTAAGTCGGAAGAAAACATTCATATCAAACATTGTTCCCAGCTAGACCAATCACAGTAATGACAACAAATTCGTCGCCAAATCTGATCCCGCCTTATTTACCTATAAAAACCCCGCCCACAAAAGCAATTAGGGCTGATTCTCTAGGAGCAGTCAGCCGGTCCTTCCCCTTAAATTGCATGAAGCAAGCTCTGAACTCTTGCTCACCCTTCAGCTTGTATTTGAAGACGAGGTCGTCGAACGCGCCTGCGCCAGCGACATTGCTCCCCATGAAGAAGGCTTCCGTGCGATTGAACCCGCGTAGATACATCAGCGACGCCATCTTGAACTCGTACTTCTGGCAGGAGATGTCGGCAGCGCCCGGCAACTTCTTGAACTTCACCATGTTGCAACGATCTCTACAATGAATGGATTATAATTATTTTAAATTGGTATGGCGGATGAATGAGAAATAAGGGAACCGGGACTGGACTCGAATCAGGGATCTTTCACTTGTCGGATCGAAGTCATACCCATTACTCAAAGGAGACAGATATTCTGAGAAAGTTGAAGATATCCGAACAGCCTGGAACAGACTCGGCCGAATCGGAAATCGAACCCAGGACTTCTCACTTGCCGGGTGAGCCAATCAACCCATTTTGTCTACAATCGTATCCAAAAAAGTGCCTGCAACACGCGGCAAAATCGCTGGTCTAAAATAATAAAACAACATATACATACATAACAAAAAATCGTAATTACTTATGTTGATTACTTATAATTAATTTCTGTTTCTAGATAAGTGTGATAAGTCCTGTGAACTCCGGACAAGTCGTTATTCAAACAAGATTAACTTTCCGGTCCGCCAACTTTCTGACTGAGATATCGCCGATTTCCTCAGTTGAGAGAGCCTACTATAAGAAACATAATGGTTTTACTTTTTTTGTAGGTATAGGTAGTTGGTGTTAGCTCTATTAACCCAGTAATTTAATGCAAAAAAAGGGCTGAACCCACCACTAATTGCAACAGAAGGTTTCAATACACGAATCGATTCAGAAAAATGCCCTCTACAATATATACAAAATCGCCCAAAATCCGTGAACCGGAAGTACTTTTTAATCACTTTTTAAGGTAATTTCCCATGTTATAATTCCATCTTGCAAAGCAAAAAAAAATCATGTAACTCCGATTTTCACGAAACTTAGCAGAATTATTCATCATCCTAAATGAACAAAAATAGCTCTCTGAACGTTTTCCTCTAAATCTCATCATTTGGGAAATATGGCCCTGCAAACGTCAAATTACACGCAAAGTGACCTAAATCGTCGAAAACTGACTAAAATATGATTTTTCAATGGCCATATTTCCCAAACGATAAGTTTTAGAGAAAATCGCTCGCGGAGCTATTTGTGTTCATTTAGGTTGGTGAACAATTCTGCCAAGTTTCGTCAAAATCGATTTTTGATATGAATGTTGTAGAGGAATTTCTCTGAATCGATTCATGTATTGAAACCTTCTGTTGCAATTAGTGGCGGGTATAATCACAAAATTACTGGACTATATTCCACGTCATCTCGAATACGTCGATACTTGATGACGGCGCGACGCCGACGCTCAGTTTTGACCGTCGAAAGGTACTTTGAAGTTCACTTGCTTATTCGGTGACATCTTGTACACAATAATGACACAATTGCTTAGACTTAATACATGTTACACACTTGAACAAGCGCACTAGAAACTCCCATCCTCCGATAACCCCTTCAGTCCGCGATCTTTGTGACCTCCGACCTCCCCTCTCATCTGTGACTGTCAGAGTTGGGTAGTGACGTAACGAAAGTAACTATAGTTAGCAGTAACTAGTTACTTTTCATCCACAGTAACTTTGGGAGTAACTAAGTTACAATTTTAGAGTACCTTGTAACGTAATTTTCGTTACTTTTAAGGTTACTTTTAAGTCAAATAATAATTCGCCAAATATAATGTTTTGGTGGAATTGCACAGTTTTCAAACTCCAACTACCTCTTGAGAGAAAATCTAGTCCCAAGCTTGATTTTATTTTACATTTCTATCAGATTTATAATATTGAAAAGCTGAAAAGTAACTTTAAAGTAGGTAACTTAAAATTAACTTTATTCTTTTAGTAACTACTCAGTTACTTTTCAAATGAAGTAAGTCAACAAGTAACTTAGTTCCTTTTGAGATCAGGTAACTTACAGAGTAACTAGTTCCTTTGCACAAGTAACTTACCAGACTCTGGTGACTGTAACGTATTATCGTTTTGTGCTACCTACAGTACTCTAAGGTTGCAAACACACGGGGCGCTTTTGTTCATGCCCATGTTCATTACCGCCTGCGAGCCGGCCGTGACATGATTGGGCCATATTTCACGGGGTCATTTCACGGGGTCATTTCACGGGGTCATTTCACGGTCATAAGGATAACATTGATCTGAAATGATTCCTTGCCGAAATGATTTCGATTTCGTTTTAGTAGGGGAGCAAATGTAATTCCGCTCGATTGGAGTGCCGAAATTGATTTTTCATAATTATCGATTGTTCACATCATTCTTAATATTACCTGACGTGCCTTCAATTTTTTTGGTGGCCATCTTGGAAAATATGGCGGAAAACGAGCGAAAAACGTAAATTTTACAAATTATTTAATTGTTGGTAGAGGAGAGATTGAAAAATTTTGAAATAATTCACTAAAACTAACATAAATATAGTGACTTGAAAAAAAAATTACGCGGTAAACAAAAATTTTAAGTTTTTTTAAGAATTTTTTTTTTTTTTGATTTTTTTTATTTTTTTATTTTAAAACGCATATTGTTCAAAATGAAATTGTCTACAAATTTGTATTTTACATATTTTAGTCTAAGTCCACGCGTTTCATAATAAATTAGAGCAAAAAACACAGAACCGTGATTGGTCAATTCCAACATTGAAAAAATAAAAATTCGTTCAAGGCGTATTTTTTTTCAAGTCCCCATATTTGAGTTAGTTTTAGTGAATTATTTCATAATTTTTCAACCTTTCCTCTACCAGCAATTAATAATTTGTAAAATTTACGTTTTCCGCCATATTTTCCAAGATGGCCACCAAAAAAATTGAAGGCACGTCAGGTAATATTAAGAATGATGTAAACAATCGATAATTATGAAAAAATCAATTTCGGCACTCCAATCGAGCGGAAAGCATTTTTTCTACACTTGAACCTGCACTATTTTGGGCATGAAAAAACGCGCCACATTCTATTATTCTAGTGAATTTGGCGGTCGGTTCTAATTTAGTCCCAAGAGAGAAGGCAGGCATGTACACTCAGAAACACTGTACTTCACCTACAGGACGAATGATGAACACATTTTTAGTAGAATAACAGCAAATTATTTAAAATTAAAGCACCTGTTTTATAGATAGGTACTAAACTGCGCCAGTACCGCGAGCCACTACTAATACCAGTCAACCTACCAGTTTTTTATATTATTATTTTTTGATGCAAGGGACTCAAAAAAAAAATCATTCATAGCTTCATTCAACCATTTAAATACTTACTAGTTTTCGGTTGATGGACACTTCGCCACACTCTGTTATTCTGTTACCCTCTTGAGATATTAATTGAACTTTGACACATTAGTTTTTACACCTACCATACGAGAAAAGCTACAACATGTGTTCCAGCCATGAAATAGCACAGCCTCAATTAAAATCAAGATTCAAGTTCACACAAATCACAATCACTAAAACAATACGTTGCTATGTAAAAAGATAAAACACATATTGACTGACGAAATAGCGAGTAGTTGACTGGAATATGACTTCCTTCTCCTAGGAATCACTCCACTTTCTGACACTCCCCCCCCCCCCCCCTTTCGCATAGCATACAAGGAAAGTATAACTACAAATTCATTGATAGCATAGCATGTTGATTGGCACAGCGGCATAGCACAAGCGAACCGCGTCATAAGTAATTGGTGTTTTTAAAACTCTTCTTATCATTTGGACTTTCACAAGTATGGATGGATAAATAGATATTGCACAATTATTATTTCCCAATCATTATCTCTCTTATAATTTCTCTATAAGAGAGATAAGAAGACGGATGGGAGTAGAAAAGACGGTGGTTAATTGTATAGAAACAAATAGACTTGTTTGGTATGGGCATGTTCAGCGCATGGAACCTCAGAGGTGGCCAAAAAGATTAGAGTCTTGGTTACCTCCTGGTAGAAGAAGACGAGGGCGACCAGAAGAGGATTGGAAGAAACAGGTGCTGCTGGACATGTCAAGAAGAGGAATTGGTGATGATGACTGGACGGACAGAGAGAGGTGGCGTCTGGAGTGCGGGAAACGGCCGGCTTAGAGCTGTAGACAACCCGCTACTATTATTATTATTATTATTATTATTATTATTATTATTATTATAATTTCCCTCTGTCGAGCGGCAAATGCTGGGAAGGTGCCCTACTAATAGGCCACGACCGCCTCCTTTCCATCCCATTCCTTATATTCATCATCATCATTCATCCGCGATGTCACTGGCCTAGTTGCTGAACATTGCGACGTTAAACACTAATTAATAGCGTTTTCCTGAGAAAATTCTCAGTGTAAGCTAAAGAGACGCAGGACACGCCCACTTTTTATAGTCTCTTTAGCACAGCCTTCTCGACAGTCACTTCGTTCTCTGCGAAGTGACTGTCGAGAAGGCTGTGCTCTTTAGTGTAAGCCATTGCACTCGAATATTCCAAGATGGACGCTTAAAAATTAGTTGTTGTTTTTAACCTATTTGAATCTTCAAATAACAGTGATAGATTAATTGACCAACAATGGATGATCTAAAACGAATTCTATGAAATGCTTTGCTATTTTTAGGTTATATTAGCACTGAAAATATCCTTGTTTTCCACTGGGGTTGCTTTTTGCCGCACTAGTGCAGAGCATGACGTCACAGAGCAATTCTTTGCTCTCATTCAGTGCATGCCAGAGGAAAACGCTATAAGTAAAGTCAACGTTTATATTGTACAAAAAAGGTATTTTAATTAAATAATTGCACTAACCAACCGTATTTTGTAAGCATAACTCCCGATCTCGCTGAAATAATACACTTCATTACACCTTCTTTCTTGTTTAATAATTAACATTAATTGTTTTTAGTTTGACAACATATTTTAATAATACATATTTTTATCGGAACAAACCGTCACCACTGCCATGCAATATTTTATTAATTCAAAGATCACAATAACTTCATTACAATTTCCATCCATCCCATACTACACACTTCGCAACAATGAAAATGAATTTATGAAATCTCAACAATGAAAACTCTTAAAATTTCACTGCTTTCTAGAAGTCAGTGGCTGTTACATTAAGAGGACAGGCTATTCCATGAAGCAACCATTCCCCACAGGGTCTGTCATCTCATCGCTAATAAAGTTGAGAACAGTGTTATCTCGCCAGAAGCAGGGTTTGAACCCGGGACCTCACAGCAATATCCAGGCAGACAATTGAACTAATAAGGAAGCGTGGAATCAATAAATCTCGTGGAATCATCCGCATGCATCTCTCCTACACAACGCGCCACTCCTCGACATTATCAAGTGGCCAATAGAACTGATTCTTATTGATTCAAACACAATTTCCATGCTATACGCGTCACACGACTATAATAAAAGAAATTTACTGTGGGTTCAACAGAAACTATAATTATTGATCTAGTCAAATGAACTAATATTTCAAGAGAGTTTGCAACTTTCTCAAATCTTTTTGACATTTTAATCTTTTTTAAAGAGGTAAAGAGGTAAAGAGGTAAACATTGATGATAATATTTTTACATATCGATATAACTTTAGAACTATTGAAATTATGAAAAATGTGACAATAATCACCGTGGCTAATTTTTTGTCGATCTTCGCAATAATATAAGCATTAACTTATAAATATAATATTTTTACCCTATAACTCGAGTCAAATCAGAAAAATAGAGAAAATCCAGATTTGACATTATAGTTTGAGCACAAATATTGTATTTATAAGTTGGTGGGCTGAAACCGACCCAAAAATTAGCTACTCGAAATAAGTTTCTAATTTATAATGTGAATGGTCTAAAAGTTATAACGATAGATATTTTATGCAAACATTTGCCAGTTTATCTGAGAAAAGAAAAGTGATTTACCTATTAATATCTAACCTGTGACGTCACGTAAGAAGCCTATAACAGGAAGATTTTCAAGACAATATGAAAATGTTTAATTAACAGGGATTTAAAACCAGTAACAGCTAATATGTAGATCACGAACGTCTGAGAAGATTATCTCGGGATTATGATTTTTGCAACGGCTCACGTGCAAATGCAAACCACTCGATAAAAATTAAAGTTGTGCATGAAATATTTTCTTGTCTGGTTGGGTGCCAAATGAAATGTATTTTATAGATTTTCCAAGTGATAACCCTAAGTTTGTCTTTTATCTAATCATGATTAAAATTTGAGATCAATTGGTTCACGGGCTTAGTCTCCAATCGTATCGGAAATTTCATAGTTTGGCGCAGTTTTGTTGATAACTATGGCTCCTAATTAATAATGAAAGAAGCAAAAATTAAAAAGTGCTACTAATATACAATCAGATTGATTGATCATGTGAACATCCTATTAAAGTTACACCCACTTATGAAAAAAAATCTCTCTCAGTTTGCTAAAACGGCCGAGCGCTTGTATCACCATAATGACGGGATATCAGCAAAATGTTTACATCATAGCCCAGTAATATAAAGCAAAAAAGGTGATGAACTCACCACTAATTGCAACAGAAGGTTTCAATACATGAATCGATTCAGAAAAATGCCCTCTACAACATATCCAAAATCGCCCAAAATCCGTGCACCGGAAGCACTTTTAATCACTTTTTAAGTTAATTTCCCATGTTAATTCCATCTTGCAAAAAAAACTTTTTTCATATAACTCCGATTTTGACGAAACTTGGCACAAATAGCTCTCTGAGCATTTTCCTCTAAATCTCATCGTTTGGGAAATATGGACCCCGCAAAACGTCAAATTACACCCAAAGTAAGAGCTATCATCGAAAACTAACTAAAATATGCCTTTTCAATGGGCCATATTTCCCAAACGATAAGATTTAGAGAAAATCGCTCAAAGAGCTATTTGTGTTTATTTAGGTTGGTGAACAATTCTGCCAAGTTTCCCCTCTGAAACCTTCTGTTGCAATTAGTGCTGGGTATAATCACAAAATTATTGGACTATCAGTTGTTATCGGCTATCGGGAGTATTGACATGTGAAGAAGAAAACTGACGAGGAGGCTCAGTCCCGATGCATCGAGCTGTCACATTGGAGATGCTAATAGGTGGAATGTGTTTAGCCACCTGTTCAGATGAACAAGACTTAAGTTTTTATTACTTGGGGTTAGTGGAATACAATAATAAATATAATACGATCATAAAACATGTTGCACAATAAACCAGTTTACCACAAGGAGCATTTTATAGATTTTTTAAATGAAATTTACTGGAGCAAATTCTGAGGGAGGGAAGGACTCCTGCGAGGTTAGTCCTGGAACACGTTTCAAGACACGCAACATTTCTGAGGCGCCTCATTGTAAGGTCTCTGTTCTAATCGATCGAGCACATAATTCCTAACATATTCATCATGGTCTCTGTACTTCTCCGCCTCCTTCGTCATGCGTTGTATTTCTTCTTGCGACAAACCTTTCTCCTTCATCTGAATCGACAGAGAGTTGGACTTCCCGGTAGACGTCTCCTTAGCGGTCACTCTGAGGATGCCGTTGTTGTCAAGGTCAAAGGTGATAAGAATTTGTACTTTAACATCCGCTACGGCGGGAAATATGTCTTTTAACTCGAAAGAACAAATGAGATTATTATTATTAATCAAGCTTCTTTCCCCTTCAAGGATTTGTATTCCAAGACAGCTATTTTCATCAGACTTTCTGTGAGCGCAGAAGCTTTGACTTATGTTAAAGGGGATCGGAGTGTTTCGCGGGACTACGACTTTCATGATACCACCCCGTGTATTAATGCCCAAGGAGAGTGAAGAGATCTCATTGACAATGTTATTAAGCTTGAAGCTTGAGTCTCCGCTGAGGATTGCACCTTGAATTGCGGCTCCGTAAGCCACAGCCTCGTCGGCGTTGATCGTCGTCCTCAACGACTTCCCCGGGAAGAACTCCTTCAGCATGTCTTGAACCATTGGGATGCGCGTCGAGCCTCCGACCAGAACCACTTCGTCGATCTCGTTCTTCGTCAGTTTGGAGTCCGCAAGAGCTTTAGTCACATGATCTAGGGTTGATTTGAACAAATCGGAGCACAATGTCTCAAATGGCGCGCGGTAAAGCTTTGTGTCTAAATCAATGCCGCCAATCAGAGAGTCGATGCTTAGATCGCAGCAAAGACTCGTTGTGAGCATGTGTTTTGCTTCTTTAGCCTTGAGCTTCAGTTTGCATACTGACTTCTTGTTCTCGAAAACATTCTTCCCAGTCAGATTCATGAACTCATGTGCCAAATACTTCGCGAGTAGATTGTCGAATTTGTAACCGCCCAAATGAGAATCTCCTGTTGACGCCAACACAGTGTACTCCTTATTATCAGTCAAGGTCACGATCGATACATCAAAAGTCCCCCCTCCAAGGTCGTAGATAAGAATGTTACGCTCGCCTCTGATCTCGTTGCTGTGACCGTACGCCAGCGCCGCCGCAGTGGGCTCGTTGATGATGCGCAGAACATTCAGCCCGGCGATCGACTTCTTCCTCAACCTTCGTTGGGGAGAGTCACAAATACTGCTGGCCTATCTGACCATGTCAGGCGCCATTAAATAACAGAATAATTCTGAATTTTAAACAACTACTAACTGGCCTATGTGTCAAAGTACAACGAGTGAAAATACCTATATAGCATAATAATAAATTAATACATTATAAAACTACATCGAATATAAATTAAAGCTGGCCAGTATGACCATAGATGTCGAGTGCCATTAAAACCGGAAGTGAAGAAGAAGAAGCCCGGCGATCTTCCCCGCGTCCATCGTCGCCTGTCGCTGAGCGTTGTTGAAGTTCGCCGGCACGGTGATGACGGCTCCTTTGACGTCACCTCCAACGAATCCTTCAGCAAACGACTTCAAATATCCCAACACCATCGCGCTGATCTCCTCCGGAGCGAACCTCTTCTTCTGTTTCATGTAGTCCACCTCGATCATCGGCTTCCCTCCGACATCCACGACCTTGAACGGCCAGAGCTCCGCGTCTTCTTGGACAACGGGGTCATCGAAGCTCCGTCCGATCAACCTCTTGACGTCGTACACCGTGTTGTTGACGTTCCGCGTGATCTGTTGAACGGCGTTCTCTCCGATGTATCGTTCCTCGTCACTGAAAGCCACGCAACTGGGAGTCGTTCTGCTTCCGTGGATGTTGGCGATCACCTCGACCTTGTTATTCCTCCACACTGCGACACATGAGTTCGTCGTTCCCAAATCTATTCCAATCACACTCATGTTTTAGAGAATAACTCCGCGTGTTTTGACTCACTGTTACATAATGACATTAATTTTGACAGTATTTAAGAATAAAGTAATCCCTTACTTAAAGAGTCCTTATCTTTATTAGTTGAAAGATAAAACAACGATTGATATTACAATTTAGTTTTCACAAGGATAAAGGTATTAACGGAATTATAATGCCTTTTTAGTGTCGATTGATGGTGACAAAAAATATTACATACGTAAATAAGGACTTCTTGGGTTTTTGGATAACTCACGGGTCTAAAGATGCTAAAGATTTGACACTTCAAACCCTATATATTCAACTAAGTGCTTTATACTTCCTTATACTTGAAGAAGTAGGTAAATGTGATTGATCTCTTCCAGGGTGACTCTGGAGGCCCGATGGTTGTCGATGGCGTCCTGGTGGGTGTGGTGTCGTGGGGCGACGCCTGCGCGCTGCCGAGCGTTCCCGGCGTCTACGCCAAGGTCTCCAGCGTCAGAGACTGGATCGACGCCAGCGTCGCGACGTCTGACGTCTTCCAGGCGACGCTCTGAGTTATAGTGTTATCCGTTGTCAGGCGCTCAACCACACATGTTTATAAGTTATTCAAGTATTGACGATTATTAATTTTAATATGATTTTCTATATGCATAAAATACGAAATATGCCACGCTCTGCGTTAAGCAAGTAATCGGATTATCTCCCGCGGCCGGCCCTCACTAAGCTATTTCGTCGTTAAAGGGCTGGCTGGCCGTGTTCTCCACTAATAGACCACGACGGCCTCCCTCCCATCGTCCATCCTCACTCAGTCTTCATCATCATAATCATCATTCACGCATCACCATTAGACTAGTTGCAGAACCGTGCTACGGTAAACACATCACTACACAATATACTTCATTCCATGCAGTCTAGAGTCCTGTTTAACATTGGTAGTCCCATGCTATCTAGGACTCTATAGACTCCATGAAACGGAGAGGTATATAGTAACTTTAGGTATAACAATACCTAAATAAAGCCTAAAGCAGAACTGTAAGAAAAATAAAGATTCTGAAAATAATACCAAACATAATTTATTTTAATTCTTTTAGGCCCAGTATTACCAAAGTTTACTTGTGCTATATTAATAACTTTTGGATTATATTCAACTGAATTTCAATAATTTTGGGGTACCGCCGCCCATTTAGTATCCAACATGTATAGAACAACTTTGGTAATACCAGCCCTTACTTATCCAAATACATAAAACCAATTCACACTAGGTATACCGCTAAAAATGCAAATACTTAGCTGTCGAGTCGTCTATAAAGACTAACTGATGTAAATGTGTCCCAAGCGCTGTGTTTACATAAGCGAGGTAAACTCGAACAAATCTGTTTTCTGCTCCACGAAAAGCCGGTGAAACTGTCTGGCTCATCTCCGTGTCTGAGTTCCTGTATGCAAGTCTCTCGCAGTCGAACGTATAAAACATCTCGCATGGACGTCGTGATCTGAGTGGCTCACGAGCTCAGAGCACGCCGCTTGCTCCAGCACATGGGCAGAGTTAAGACCCTCGCATACAGCCCAGAGTGTTCCATCAGTACAGTCGGAGATTAACACTTACATTGCGAAATTAAAGAACGCGATTATGTGAGAACATCAATCGTTCTTAATAATACAAAAATAGTTTAATGTACCTACCTAGTTAAAGTGCTTTGGACTGGATAGACAGTTCAATAAAAAGATGATGAATTGCAAATACTTCAAAGTGAGTGAATTTGTAATAGGGAAGTCTCATATAAATTAGATTTCCAAATAATTATATTATTTTGTTAGTTGAGACGTTGCTGCACACGTTATTATTTTTTGTTGTGGGTTTAATATTTATCTTGGAATTGATTTACAAAGTTTGATAGATTCTACCTTTAAAACAGGAAAATTGATATTGACGTCATAACTCATATGTTGCCATGACAATAAAGCGTATCACCATGGTAACATATTGTTGTGGACTTAAAAATGACATCACAATCCAGATTCTCATTAGATGCCGTTTTTCCCGTCCAAATGTCCCATGACATTTGAAATTGATTTTTATGAATGTACATTTTCAATTTCTCAAGGGATATGAGTGTTCGTGATTATTATTTGTGTTATTATTTACAAATTTGCCTTAACAAAATTAGTGGAGACTTCCCTATTTTATACTCTGATCATTTTTAATAATCGTTTTAGTAGGTAGTAATTTACTTTTTGCTTTATTTGTAAATAAATGATTTAATGGACAATTTGAACCAATACATTTTGTACCTTTTAAGAACTTTAATTTTAATACAAATAATAATTACCTTCTACAGGGTTTTAATTGTAGGCGCTTATTAAGTTCAAAAATGAAACATTTACAGCGACCATTCAAAATAAGAAACTCAGTTATAGAATAGAATCATCCTGTGCGATTTTCTTTTAATACAATTTTATTTATTAATTAATTTCTTTTAATTTTATTTCAGAAAATTTTAAAGGAAAGTATACAGAGGGCACAAAGTCATTCGAAATTAATATGACATTTATTGACACTTGGAATTTCGGAGCTTCTTAACTTGCTTGAAATGACGCATAAGTTTATGACTGAGATTCCGAACAATTATATAATCATTTCATATCAAATTAGTTTCAACTAAAACTGTTTCTATTTTCAGGTCTTTTTCTGATTCGTCATTTCTTTTCTCCGTGAACTTCATTTTATGTTATTGCCGTCTCGATTGCTACTCAACACCCATTGCTGTGTATTCAGCGGTCTTAATCGCGCGCGACTGCGACGAGCACAGATCGATCATGTCAGCAGGGATGCATGTGTGGGTGAAATCAGTCGAACTCGGAGTATATAAAGCAATTGGAGCGATTAAACACATCATTGTGATTAACATACAGTGTCTGAACACGTCGAGTAGCTATGAAGACGGTGTTGATCTTGGCGGCGTTGTTGGTTGCGGTGGCAGCGGAAACGGTGGGTCAACTTTGTGTTTGATTACAGAAAGTACTCTGTAAAATATTTTAAAAGTGGTACATCTAAAGTTAATCTGAAGCTACTTGTTGAAAAAATCCTCTACAATTTTCAAAATGTTTGCTTCAAATTTTTAAAATTTAAAAAAGCATACAGAAATATATTGACGCCGCGTTAGAAAAGAGCACTAATTGCTATTGAAGCAATAATCAGAATTATTTGTGTTTTTGTTTCAAACATTTACAATCCATTTGTATTTCTAAAACTGTGAGTGAATATTGATTTGTATACTACAAGGATACTTGTACAATTTTACTGAAATCGGACAAATATAAATGGTAGTCGAAAATTGGATAGTCAAATAAATTGACTTTAAAATTTTCTCAATTTTGATAGTTGGTATGAAAATGAAGTCTTGACTGATCTTTGAGAACATCTTCGAGTCTTTGAATGAAAACAGGGAGTATCAAATATCATGGCTCTCGACAACAACATTAATGACTACTAACTGCAACACATCATTTCATTTCTACTTGTTTAGCTGGCAATAGTTACATAGATTTATATCCATCCCTTGTGATGCAATTATTTCAAAATAGAGTATCATGTATAACTCAGAGAAGTTCTAAAGATGACGCACGTGTTTATTTCAGTCAGAAGCGGGTGGGTTTGCGGGCTACGAGCGTGGCGGTTACGAGATACGAACCGGAGACTCCGACTCATCCCAATCTCCAGGATTCCCCAGCTCTGGAGGCTTCCCAGACTCCAACCTTCTAGATGGCACTCCAGGACAGTCTGGACCCGGCGGCACCCAGGACGACTTCCTACAGGGAGGCCGTCAACAGCCGCAAAGCTTCGGCGCCGGTGCTGGCAACGACGGGGACTACAGTGACGACGAGGGCGGTGACTTCCAACAAGGAGGCCGTCAACAGTCGAGAGGGTCGCAACGCTTCAGCGCCGGATCTAGCAACGACGGGAACTACAGAGACGACGAGGACGGCGGAGGTGATGAGGGCGATCTGAACGATATCCCTGGAGTAGCGGGAAGAGATTATCCGATCTACGAGAAGATCCCGAAGACGTCGTTCAGATGCGAGGATCAGGCGTCGCCGGGGTACTACGCCGACGTCGAGACGCAATGCCAGGTAGGACCGAGGGGGGGGGGGCCACATCCGCCCATCTCTTGATCATCTGGTTTAGTAAAATGCAGCTCGCAGTGAGAATAAGTCTGAAAATTATGAGATTTCCTAATCGGTTCATGGTTGAAATAGAGACGTGACCCGAAGCATTGGGAATCCCTACGATTCCCAGTATGGGCGAGCGTCTTAAGTAGCCGCACTCTTAGATGTAAATGTTGTTATTACAATGTACTAGGTTCGCTATACCACGAAGACGCGATCAAGGTTGTCATTGTCGAAGTAAAGTCTTTGAAGCAAAAATCCAGCAATATAAAATACTAATACAAACTCACACATTGCTTAGGTTTTAATTTCAACGATCAACCTTTCATTTTGTATGTTATTTATGTTTGAACCCTTGAATATGAAATAAAATTCAATGTTTTAACTCAATTATTTGCTCTAATAAAGTTGTTATCGATGTAGCTGTGACTGATGTCGGATGTCGACGTAACTGTGACTGATGTCGATGTCGATGCTCCAGGTGTTCCATATCTGCCAGAAGGGCGGGCAGATGAACTCCGTGTTGTGTCCCAACGGCACGATCTTCAACCAGAAGGTGTTCGTCTGCAGCTGGTGGTACGACTTCGACTGCGACCTCGCCGTCGGTCTGTTCTCGCTCAACGCGCAGGTGACGGCAGAGGGTGAGGCGGCGGCGGCGAGGCAGGGGTCGGGAGGCGCGGGGTATGCTCAGTCCGGACATGATGGGGGCGACGACGGCGGACAGAGGCAGGGGTCGGGAGGCGCGGGGTATGCTCAGTCCGGACATGATGGGGGCGGCGACGGCGGACAGAGGCAGGGGTCGGGAGGCGCGGGGTATGCTCAGTCCGGACAGGGTGGGGGCGGCGACGGCGGGAACGTGTTCGACGCAGCAGGACGAGGAGGCGACTTGATGACGTCTGAAGGTTATCCTGCAGGACCTTCTTCAGGATACGATGCATTCTCCGGGATCGGGAATTTTCCAGGAGCGGATTCTGGAGCAGGGAGCCAGGAGGGATATGCTGGAGCTGGTAACGAACAGGGATATCCCGGGGCAGGGAGTGAACAGGGATATCCTGGAACAGGGAGTGAACAGGGATACACCGGGAGCAGGGACGGGAACTCTGGACTTGAAGGTTCAGATGGAACGTCACTGGATGACAGAAGCTATCTTCCACCGTCCTAATCTTGCATTACATTATGTTTAGGTAGATTTTAGGATTAATAATTAGCTAAAAATAATAATTCTTATTGTATTTTTATTAGAGAGTAAATGATAATAGTTTTCCACATGTTTTCCAATACATTTTTTAGTTATTATCAGCAAAATTAAAGAAAACTTAAATAATGTATTAATTCTGAAGTCATTGGATTGATATTAGAATAAGACTAGCTTGGCGTACACTTTGGATATCTGAACGTAAATGAAAGAAAGTATAGAAGTAGAAGGGAAGAAGTTGAGTTAACTAAATTGAATAGTTGTTAATAAAATGTGTTTCAGAAATATGAGAGAAGTTGAGTTTCTTGTACTAAGACGTGATCAAATTGCCTACTAATGCACTTACTTAGATGAAAATGTTCGCAATGCTCAGTTATAACATGGACGAATACATGTATGTTGTTATTTTAAATCATGCTTGTACTCTCAATTGTCTTGTTATTGTGACTATTTATAAAATAAAATCAAGTGCCTGTATTCTCAACTATGCTCATTGTGATAGTAAAACTAACTAGAAATTGAAGCTCATCCTGGGGTGCGATCATATAAAATGAGAACTTTCTTGTCACGGTGACAAACTTCTCATCTCAATGTTATTCACGGTCTTCTAGGGTTTTGTCACCGTGACAAGGAAGTTCTCATTTTATGTGATCGCACCCCTAGCCCCTTAAATTATTCCTAAAATGGTTGAACAGATCAAAAAATACAATTTGGTGGACGAAATATTGATTTAAATTAAAGAATAGTTCGTGAAAAGTCTTAGTTTTATTAAATATGTTGTTATTTTGATTTTTTTTTTTTTTTAAATACGTACATATTCCCTATTTGAATTATTTTTGTTTATATCATATTGATATCATCAGAGTTTAACTATTGTGAAAATTAATAAGAACGCTTATAAAATACAGTTTTGAGCCGACGGTGACAAATGCCAGAACTTGAGCAGTGCTAACATGTTCTGGAGAATTATTCTAAATATCCGTGTCGTCTCTTTTCACTTGACACGGGCTCACTGCACACTGGAGTGCTATCTAATGGTAGTGACGTCAATTGATAATCGTATCAATTAATACGACACGTCAAGGGAATTTAGAATAACCACCCAGGGGGGCTATTTTCGAGATCGTTCGAGTAAAATATCATACGGGTACGAGCTGATATGACGTCAGACAAAACAAAACTAACAAACTGATTCGGCTTATTGGATGCTATTTCCTTCGGACGGACGTCACTTTCACGTCACGCTCGATTATGCGAGCGCTCGAACGATCTCGAAAATAGGTCCCCAGAGGACCTATTCTATATCTCATTTTGATATCGTCGCGGCCGCCTATTCACCATACAAAATTTTGTTTAGCATCCCTATAGCCATGTGGGGCAACAATAGGAGCTTTGAGAAGTTTAGCATCGACCCACTACATACTCAAAAACAAACCATAAAATTATAAATAAAAAAGACATTGGAAGCACAAAAACAATTACAAAATTGCACTAAAATCTTTTATTCATATGTAGAAATACAGGTGTCAAATGTAACAATAAGAAATGTTTTTAATATAATTAAGTAATTTTCTAAAACCTTTCAGACTCTGGGATCCGGGTTTGATTCCCGTGTCCGTCCCTCAAGACAGAAGCCATTTCATGTGTCATCAGGCGAGAGGCAAATGATGGGAAGGTTCCCTGACCAATAAGCCGCGACTGCCTTCTTCCCAACGTCACTTCGTCATCATCTCCCAATCATCTTATTATCATACATCCGTCCCCATTAGCCTAGTTGCAGGCAGGCGAGTAGGAAGGGGTGGGGGGATTGGGGAGGACCCCCCCCCTCCCCTCTGATTCAATTCCCCTCCCTCTGTTCTTATACATTTTATATGTCAAGGTATAAATATGATTAAAAAGTGTTAAAATCGCGTAAAAATTCACCAAATTCATGCCTGAAATTCAAAAAATTTCGGGGCTGTGCGCCCCGGACCCGCATTTTACTGGGGGCTTCTCCACCCAATCCCACCATTGTCTTCGTAGACACTAGTATTTCCAGCTCAAGTTCTATTACGATATTATACCCCCCCCCCCCCCCCCCCCCCTCCTTGGAAATTCCTACGCGCCTGGTTGCAGAACAGTGCGACGTTTAACACCACTAAAACACATGTCAAGGTCGGCATCCCTTGTACTTTTCAAGTCAGTCAGTTGTGTGAGGGGGGGAGGGGGGCACGTAGCTTCTCTCCATTTACCTTTCCAGTTGAAGATGTTTCGATTTCACCATCATCTTAGCACACAACAAGATCGTGACAGAACACGGTACAAATTGTAACAGTTAAATCCGTTGTTTTAAATTTATGTTGAGCTTTATATGACTTGCTCTCATGGAGGTAGGTAGAGATAGTAAACTTTACCTGTAGGTAAGGAAATAAATAATGTGTTCGTTTATTTAGTTTTCTGTTCTCCCCAAGCCTTTGTGTGTTGTCAAGACTGGTCAATCTATGAATACCTTTGGTTGAATATGAGCTAGAATGTTCAATAATTATATACTAGAAAGCCCCGCCATGTAACACATGACCTAATCACAATATTTTCTGATCAAGGTATAATAGATGGCGCAACCCTTGAACAACGCTTGCTGACGGATTGACTGATCGTGACAATTGACTTGACCCTCACGGAACTACTGATCTCAATGGCAACTCAATTCTAAATCTTGATATTTTTTTTCAAAACTAACCGAAACAATAATTAAATATGCATAGATCTGTTCAGTGAAGAATTAACCCAAAGTGGCAGTTTCCAAATTAATATACTTACTTAGAATAATGAAAACAACAACTGAAAAAGTTATGAACGAATAAACAAATCCAAATTCTGAATTCGAAATCATACCCAAATGAGTTAATTATACGAAACAAATACGCAACATAAACAATTACAGCACAATCAAAAATTTCCAATATTAAACATTTATGCTAAGAAATCACGGGACACACTATCAAGTTTATATGAAAGCAGAGTGAAGAACATTTCTGTCGTTGTCTGACTACTCTCACGTGACCCTACTTTCCTCACTGCTATTTGGTCATGATTGATAAAGCACAAAGTATACTTGAAGCCCATGGTCAAGACTGAGTAGAAGAATTTAATGCGATTTTATTCAGGTCTCCACATAATAAGATTCAACCTGATTATATAAATGTACGCATCTCGGCAGAAATCACAACAATTAACAACAACACCATTTTGATTCCTAAATGGTACTGTCAGTTTTCAATATACTCAAATCATTTTCAAAATGCGATGTGACGTAAGGAGGTACACTCGAGAAAAATTTCCTATATCAGAAAAGTTATCTTGCGCCCCCCTCCCCCCACCCTACACAACATTCTCAACCCCCAAAATAACAATTACATTTAAATGTTGCTTTTCATGTGATTCTATTCGGTCAAGGTCCACAGAGTTAAATTGTATTTTCTTCACTGCCAATGGATTCACGGCTTCCTGAAGTTTCAAAGTTTCGAAAAAAGTATGTTTTTCCATGATATTGTGCATTCCATGTAATAACTCTCGAAATACTCAACGGATTCGATTGAAATTGTGTGCACTTTATTTGGCTCGAAATTATCTACAGGAAAAGTCCGGGTTTGATTAAAATTGAGCTAAGATGACGATTTCTATAGAGGTCTATCGTAACGCAACTTCCGAGCTCAAGGTCAAAACTGTGCATTAATAGTAAAGGATTTTTAAAACAAATGTTATGTATCCACTTTGAAGATCTGTATAACTACCTATTAATATTTTAAATTTATTTTCAAAAAATCTGGCCCAGAACGATTCAATTATTGCCCCAAAATTAATGACCTAGAACTATATTATTTTCGATGGCTGTGCCCCCAAATTCCTGTTCCAGCAGTGCGTTTACATTTTTTAAATAAATCTTCTTCCCTTAGACAGCATAAACAATATTTCTGTAACTTCAAATTAAACGTATCTAGTGGAGCGGTCGCTCCACCCAGCCAAGTCGTACCGTACACTCACACTCACTCAACATACCGTAAATGCCTAATAAACTGAGGAGCAGACCAACCACTTTTACTGTAAGCAACAACATGGCATTTTCGGCCTACTGGATCTTAAAATTGGAAAATCTCACATTGTTGCAAAATATCTTAATTTCGAGCTATGGCCCACCCCACCCCATATACCGAATTTGGGAACAATAGGGTATGTCATTTTCGTGCTAGAGGGCCGTGAAATATGTAAAATTACACCACTTTCTGATTCTGAAGATGATGATTCTGATGATATCAGGAAACACTGTTGACAGCGCCACAGCCTAAACGGCTGAGCCGATCGATCTGAAATTTTTACCATATATGCACTTTTGGCGTCTGATGATACCTTGTCCTTACGAATTTTTTGTGCCACCATTTTGAAACCGGAAGTGACGTCATATCTTAAAAACTGATGGACCAATTGGGACGAAACTAGCGCCAAACGATTCGGATGGTCTTCTCAATGAAATATCAACAGTCAAAATAGAAATGTACTTTTACCGAAACCGGAAATGACGTCATAAAAATGCCAAATTTGAATGAAATCATCTCTTATAACAATAACTACATATTCAGAAGGCTTATAATGTTACATAGCATTTAAAGACACAAATTTTAGGTGGCAGTGAAGTCAGCCGCCATTTTGAAAACCGGAAGTGATGCCATAACTCGAGAACGGCTGGACCAATTGGAACGAAACTTCCGCTATACTTTAGAGCATATTATTTATAGCATATACATAGTAACAAGCACAACTTTTCTTAGCAACCAAATCAAAAAGGCGTATTTTTTTAAAGGAATTATAGTCTTTGGTTCCACAATATATGCTACAAATTGTAAGAATAAACTGAAAAAAGGAATGATATCCCATAAAAAACACTCCGTGTAAAAATACCAGCCAAGTCTCTTCAACTAAAAAAAAAATAGAAGAAATCTAAAAATTCAGCACTGAAAAGTAGTGATATCAAAAAAAGGCCAAGTCAAAACTTTTAAAAATTACTTGGCGCATCGTTTTTCTATGGGATTATAGATATATTTTATGTATAGATGAGTATATTTGATTACCGACCTACTTCTATACTATTTATATGCACGATGCGCCAAGTAATTTTTAAAAGTTTTGACTTGGCCTTTTTTTGATATCACTACTTTTCAGTGCTGAATTTTTAGATTTCTTCTATTTTTTTTTTAGTTGAAGAGACTTGGCTGGTATTTTTACACGGAGTGTTTTTTATGGGTTACCTGTACCCCGACTATGTCTATGCATAGAGATATATACTGAACTCCCGTGTCTACGCAATGTTCTATACAATGTCTATGCCTGTACATTTTACCGTCGGACAGTGGATATTGTGCCAGTGTAATAAAACAAGGCGGGAATTTATGCTTTAGATACTCAACTGTATTTAAACCAATATTACACGTGAAAAGTATTAAAGTATAGATAAATTAACCGATTTCAAGCGAGTCTAGTACAATAAAATCTCAACAAATTCATGTCTTGCGTAATATAAAGTTTATCTCGAAGAAATTAATTACGGACAACTACCTACCCCTGTCGTTATTCCAAGGACATCTTAATAAGACTCGCACACCTGTTGTGAACACCTGCGCACTGCACATGTGCACAACTGTGCAAGTGAACACCTGTGAGCTGTGACGTACAGTTCGATGTTTCCAAGCTTTGAAACTTTCAAAATGTTAAAACTAATCATTACTTTATTTAATATTTTGGTAAGTTGACGTACAATATTGATTGGAAGGATGTGTGAAATGTGAGAAATATCCGTCTGAACCGGGATTCGAACCTAGGACTCGCAAGTCGGGCGAGAGCTCTACCAACTGAGCAACCCGGCCGGATACAATATTCAAAAGTGAGTAACAAGATAGAACAATACATCTACGTCAGAGGCAGAGTGACGTCAGACTCTTGGTTCCCGCCTGAATGATAGGCGATGGGGAGGAGGTATGAAGAATCTTTGTTTTTTTTTTGTCTGGGGCTTAACGTCGCACTGTTCTGCAGCGAGGCTAATGGCTATTGTGCGTATCTCAAAAATATAAATTTAAAAGTTTAGAGAAATATTTCCTAAACTATTGTAGATAAACGTCAATATAATAATATACTAAAACACAAATGAACTTACCAGTAACATGGCAGTGGTGACGGTTTGTTCCGATGTATGTGCTGGTGGCCCTGATAAGGGCCACTGCCATGTTATATCCCGATGGTTCCGAAAACGTCCACGACATGAACTTACTAGTCTTCAACAAATTTTTCATTGATTAAAAATTGGTTAAATTTGGCATGAAAACTAAAATCTAGCTCGCAAACGGCATAACCTATTGTTTCCAAATTTGGTATATGTTGTAGGGTGGGCCATAGCTCGAAATTAAGATATTTCGCAACAATGTGAGATTTCCCAATTTTAAGATCCAGTAGGCCGAAAATGCCACTTAGACGCTTATAGTAAAAGTGGGTTGCTCCAGCCTTTTTATTATGAGATTATATGAGAGTGTGCGCGCCGTACGACTTGGCTTGCGTGGAGCGACCGCTCCACTAGATATAATAATGTCAAGTTTGGATTTCACTTTCTACAACTGTTTCCAGGATTTATGTTCCTCAAAATGTCCAATTTCCTCCTGTTCTTTCTCCTGTTCTCCTGTATTTTCTCCTGTAAAGTTAAAACAAGTATTTTTACTAGGAAAACGCTCTGAGTAACGCGTTGATGAGCGAGCACGGATACACGCAACACCTCGAACCGAAATTATGTCTATCGAAAATGTCATTAAAAGCCAATAATTCTTGAATTTCGTCACAGACTTGTATAAATATCTCCAAAATTTCCAAAAATATTGGTCCCAATAACCTTGCTAAGTTTTAAGTTGTTCGATTAAACCTTTGATTGAACGGTTCCTTGTTAAGTTTCAAAAATCACATGATATCCTTCAAACAATATACCTGGGACCACTCATATGATATGATATTACTGTGTACACAATATCAGATCAATCTGTTAAACGGTCATTATTAGTTTCATTTTGTTTGAAACTTTCTGCTCTAACTACCCTGCCTTGAACTGAAGATTCGAAGTCGCCGTGAATTTGACAGCCAACACACAAAATGTCGCTAGAATTACAAAAACTTTTGAAAATAACGACAGATAAGACTGAAAATTGGCAAAAATACCTTAAATGTTGCTACCAATTACCATGCGAAGTTTTTAGTTGGTCGGTCCATCGGCAATACCCGCTGCACGAGAGCGGGTATTGCGTTGATTGTTTGAGTATCTCCTTGCAGCAGTCTGGTCGGGGGTCTCTTTGCTCCTTGATGCTTTATTATTAACGACATTTTGTTTCAACCTTTTAGATTTAGCTTCGTCAGTTTCTTGATCTTCAATTTCACGCAGACGCTTTTTCGCCTTTATGGCTTTCATTCTAGCAGAAGTCTTTCCATTTTTCGGCATGTTTAAATAGGGATAAGATAGGTAATGAAAAAGTAAGAAGTAGAGTACCTACCTAATTAAAGTACAATAATATTTGTGTGATCAATGTTTGAAATGCACGAAATGTGTGCTCAAAGACGTAATGTATTCAATGTCGTAATGTTACGAAATGAATCTTGAACAAAACTTCGCAAATATGAAAATAAAGTAAACACCTTTCAACTAATAAGCGAAAGGAATCAAAGTTCCACACAAAAAAAACGGATCATGTAAAATAGTAACTAGGTACCTAGTTTAGAAACGGAATGAATCCAACGTTCCACAATTAAAATAAGACAACGTAATGTTTTGAACTGAATGAATCAAAACTTTCAAAAAAAAATAGCAACCTTCAAGGAAATGTCAGGCTAGACAGAAGCTCAGAAACGGAATAAATCCAACGTTTCCAAGAAGAAAATAATTTGAAATAATCAATCCCCTGGACAAAAACTGTAGATACCTAATATCTATGCTTTAAAAGCGATTCAATTTTACTAATACCTTCACAAAGTACACCAAATTGCCAAAATTATCAACGAAAAGAAGCAAAATGCAGGAGAGATTTGGAATGACGTGTGAACGCTAGAAGAGAACAAACGCCACTCAATGATATTATTCCCTCCTGGATGCAAAATCAGCCAAGTAGAAACACGGGAGGCACGGCCATCAGAACTACGAATTGAAGAAAAGACAATCAAGGTCCTTAAAAACTCGAAATGATTTGTTGGAAACTATGATCCAAATTGAATTATTCAAATTTGATCAACTCAATAAACATAAAAATATCTGCTTTTCACTAAAAAAGTGTACATACCATCAAAACACTCTTGTACCTAAAGCAAATCAGATTCAGTTGCATTGGAAAGACATTCATTTTCAATGTTTCATTTCTGACAGCTATTAAAAATGTCAATAAGTGCATACTTTCTTGACAGATTCGGCTGAAAATTTGTAAAATAAGTGACTTTGTTGGTCTTACTGACCATGCTAAATATGAGTTTGATCACATTTCTCGAAGGCCATTTTCATTTTTTAGGCTATCAGGAGATACTTATTTTAACAATGAACCAATGGATGGATTTCAAAAAAAAATTGGGTCTGCAAACAGAGAAGGTTGTCTTTACATGTGTGCAAAATTTCAGGTCGATCGGTGAAACGGTGCGACTTCTATTGCTTCCTTTAGCATACAAAAACAAAAACTAAAAAAAAAACAAAAAAAAAAACAGAGGTCCGTGCTAAAAGAGCCAAATGGAGTCGCTCGCTTCGCTCGCTCAATTAATGACTTTTGATTTAGTCATTACTATTAGATTTTTTACGCTAGTTGTTAATTTATAGATTCTTGTAAATCAAGTAAAGTAAAACGCAATAATTTTTACCTTGTAATAAGAAATTCCCCACACAATTAAAAAAAATCTCGAAGCGAAACTTCCCAACGTTACATCACGTACTACATAATATATAATAACAGTGATAATAAAACACAATACCCACCAGCATTTGTGCTCTTCTTTATAATGATCCAAGTGTTTATATCTATTTCCGAAGATTGTAATTTACTGCATGCTGCGTTATTAAATTCCGTTTATCTGCGAATGTGGAGTGAGACACGAAGATGCATCTGACGTATGATGCGAGGGTGTGAGTTGCACCAGATAGTTGAGTATAAAACCAAGTGGAGATTATTCGAAAACCATCAGAAGTCTTCTAGGAGTCATCAGCTGAAGAGAAGTAATATTCAAACATAGAGCAACATGGCTTGGAAGATTTGTGTGGTGTTCTTGTGTGCTGCTCTAGGAGCTGTTCAGGTACGTACCAGAGAGTAAAGCATAAAAATATTAAAAAATATTAATTCTATATTGAAACACCAGGATTCTCAAAACTATAATTCTGAGTTTGATAAGCGCAAGGGATTTTAGTTTTTGTTTTGTAAACACTGGTAACTTAGAAAATAGTTTTGGAACATGGATTGCAAATTCATGAGTAAGGCTATATTATAGGACTTAAAACCTTTTTTTTTATTTTCTCATCTTTGTGAAGTTGAGCTATCGCGGATTGTTTATAGGTATAAGTCTATGATATTTCAATTCATATCCAGTGTAAATCAAGTCCAAAACAAGTATAAAGTCAACCAAAAGTTGCTATAGGCAGTGTTGATTGAGCTTTAGGAGCTTGATTGAGCTTGGAGCTTGATTTGATCTGGGTAAAAAGTGTTTAGGTGGCAAATAACTAAAGAGCTCCTGTGATATAGAATAAAACCCTCTCGTCTCAATCTCCACTCATTTCAATTTGTATACATTCAACACCCCGACGACGTCGTCATTGGTGACGTTCCCCACTTAGCCCACCTTGAGCGTCTTGTACCCCGTCTAACCACCCTCTCCTCTTGTAGTGTCAGAACAACATACAGCGACGCCTGAACGAGAACAGCCTGGGTCGACTGAACTTCCCCGACGACGTCGTCATTGGCGTCGTGGGCGTCGTCTACCTAACCACCCTCTCCTCTTGAAGTGTCAGAACAACTTGCAGCGACGCCTGAACGAGAACAACTAGGGTCGTCTGAACTTCCCCGACGACGTCGTCATTGGCGTCGTGGGCGTCGTCTTCCTAACCACCCTCTCCTCATGTAGTGTCAGAAAAGCTTGCAGCGCCGCCTGAACGAGAACAGCCTGGGTCGACTGAACTTCCCCGACGACGTCATCATCTAGGCGTCGTGGGCGTCGTCTACCTCGTCTTACCACCCTCTCCTCTTGTAGTGTCAGAACAACTTGCAGCGCCGCCTGAACGAGAACAACCTGGGTCGTCTGAACTTCCCTGACGACGTCATCATCGGCGACGAGATCCAAGGCATCGCCGGCGTCGACTATCCGGTGCTCGCCGTCGTCCCGCAGACAGGGTTCACGTGCGAGGACTTCGGCGTCCCCGGCTACTACGCCGACCCCGCCTCCGGATGCCAGGTACTCTACAAATTTATTTTGTATTTATTTGTTTGCTCAGAAGCCATTAGTACACATACAATATTATAACTCATATACGCTTCGTTTCCTTAACCAATCCATACATTTTGATTTGGAACAATTTACACTTTCTTTACTTTTGCAAAACCTCTGAACGCTGTTTCCTTTCAATGCTCCCCTGGTATTAGTTGTGTGCAGCTCATCTACATCTACAGACGGAGACATCTTTTAATAAATGTATTACATCGAATCATTAAGTCGTTAGAAAAAGCCACAAAGTATTTCATATGGAAAATATTCATTATCTGGAGCCCTATTCTAGAACCATTTCCCGATTCCATTCTGATGGAATCCGGTCCCGGCCATAAGGATTAGTATTGAATGAAATCGAATTCCATCATAATTGGGAAATTAAAAGTTCTAAAATAGGGCCCCTGATGACTTCAGATAATGTTATCAATAGCAAGTTGAAAATATATTGTGATTTATTTTTGTAACTTTCAGTGGTCAAATAGCAATCCACAGATCGTGGGTTCAAATTACAAATCATTTCTTTTTCTTAGGTAAAACCCATCTATTAACTCTGACGATTTGATTTTAATTTACAAGTCTTCATCAGGATCATATGTTTTACAACGGGGAGGACAACCGATAATAATGATCTATCGGATTTTCATCGTTACAAACCGTCACCACTGACATGCGATCTTTATTCCATTCCAAACTACATTGGGTAGGGGTAGGGGGATGGGTTGCATTATCCCCCCCCCCCCCCCCCCCCACTCGAGCAGTCTGAACACCTATTCATGATGATAAAAATATAAGTTTAGCGTCCCAGAATCACATTTAAATTGTTTGAACTCTAAAAAGCGCCCTGCGGGGCTAGACCCCCTCGCCGGGTGTCGCAGTTCACCCCCCCCCCTCCATGATTAAAGTAGTTCCTACGCGCCTGCCCTACCATTAATTCGCTACTCACGGTTACCAACCGATATTTAAACAAATTTATTTCAGAAACGAAATACGATTTATTTTTTTATTTTGATGATTGTGTATCCACAGTAAGTGAAGATAGACCCGATGTTACATGGGGGTATGTTTGTGTTGGCAGGTGTACTACCAGTGCCAGAAGAGCGGGCGCGGCGTGGGTCGCCTCTGCGCCAACGGCACGATCTTCAACCAGGAGACGCTGGTGTGCGAGTGGTGGTTCAACGTGGACTGCAGCAAGGCGGTCAGTCAGTACTCCGTCAACGTGGACGTGCTCCAAGCCATGACAGACGTCGACCTCGCCGCCGGCAGGACGCAGAGGACTCCGTTGGGCGCGCGCCTGCCAGGAGGTCTTCCTGCAGTGAACTCGCCCCTCCTGGCTGGCAGGTTCAACCCCAGGCTGCCGCTGCTGGTATGTTGGGGTCATTGTTTCATGAGGGGCAAGTTGGCTCAGGCTAACCGGGTTCGATTCCCGTGGCCGTCCTTTAAGAGATGTTTTTCGTGATTTTCCTAAGTCGAGAGGCAAACGTTGATTGGTCCCTTTTTATCCCACGACTACTTCCTTCCCACCGGTCATAATTGCCCTTCCCGAAATTTAAATGTAATATTATTACTGAATTTATGAACACTTATATATTTTAGGATGAAAAACAAATAGTGTTACTTTTTGAAATGCACAAAATTTTGCGAGTTCTCAATGTAATTTCCATGTCCTTTTCTATAGGGCTACTAAGTAGCCCTAAGTTGACTTTGCAGGCGACCACTCGACGACCCTTCACCACCCTCAACAGCCGCTTCGGAGCCGCCGCTCGTGCGACCTCGGCCTTCGGAGCTGCCGCTCGGGCGTCCGCGGCCTTGGCTGCCTCCAAGTACAACTCCAACGCCAACTCGAACTACAACTCGAACGCCAACTCGAACGCTAACCCGAACTCGAACGCCAACTCGAACTACAACTCGAACGCTAACCCGAACTCGAACGCCAACTCGAACTACAACTCGAACGCTAACCCGAACTCGAACGCCAACTCGAACAGCGAGAACGAACGGGAGTTCAACGGCTATCCGTACGAAGGGAAGAATCTTGATCGGTCGTATCTGCCACCTTCTAATTAATATTCACACGCATTAACTTATTAATTATTATTATATTAACTTGTACATAGCGTCCCTATGCCATTTAGTTGGTTATTAATTATTGTATTTACATGTAGTTGCATATTAATAAAGAAGTAAGACAAAATCAAATGTACTCGGAGTTTATCCAAACCTCTCACTCTACTTACGAATATTCTCAAATAATGCTCGATTCAAAGTCAAGAACAATGTCTCTTTGTCAAGATGCTCAGTTTTGTCTTGACTTCGCGATTGGGACTCATAGATCTGCAGTGCGATTGTATAACTTCTTAGCCGAGATAATGGATCGTTATCGATACCAATTGATGAAAGTAATTTAGCCTATCAGAAGGTAAAGCAATTCAAAACGCGTAAAGTCGACTTCCTGAGATAAATAATGTGATTATATTTCATATCCTTGTAGCTTTTGCACATCAAATGATTAACAATGATATTAAGGGGGAGCAATCGATCGACATATACAAAAAAAAAAAAAAAAAAAAAATCTTGAAATTACAAGTTCAAAAAACGTTTTCCTACATTTCAACTATATTTAAGTACAACAGACTCATTTAATGTTCTGTAGTTTGCAACTCCAGTCCAACAATGAGTTTTCAATTTTATGTTATCAGGGGATGAACAAAACTTTAACATGGGAGGTATAGGAAAATCATTTCGAATTTGGTATATAACTTTTAAAATAGCACACGTTGGTAATGTTATCAATTTTTTTCCTGATAGTATGTCCATATGTCTACCATAAAAAAAGTTTTTTGCTCAAATCTATCGAGACAAAAAAAATAGATCTTCATGGGGGAGACAAATATCTCAGAAACTGGACACGAGAAATGTTTCATTTCTTCATGGATTGTGTATTGCATGATTATCAATAAGTCACCAAAATTGGGGAACATGGGGGAGACAAATATCTCAGAAACTGGACACGAGAAATGTTTCATTTTTTCATGGATTGTGTATTGCATGATTATCAATAAGTCACCAAAATTTCAAGTAAATCGGAAACATTGAGGTTATGGTGGTTCTACCTTAATAGTTTACTTTCATCAATTGGTATAGATAACGATCCATTATCTCGGCTAAGAAAGTTATACAATCGCCTGGCAGGACTGATCTAGATCTTTATCCGAATTAAACAACTAGGGTTATGGAAAACTTTCAGGGGAGTTCGGATAATAGACGCAAAGTCGGCCACTTCCAAACTATCCGGCAGAACCTTATTACATATCAGTGGGCAGACACCGCGTAGAGAACATCTATCTTCACACCATTAAGCTTACGGTGTGATCACTTCAATGATCTACCATTGGCTCCCGTGAATACGGACTACGGGTGGAATACGCAGAAAAAAATGCTATAAAATCGACCCTTGGTCAGTCTGCACCCTAGCCGATCGCAGCGCTAAGTTCGCTGGTGGCGATCCCGGAACTAATCTAGGCAATCATTTTATTTCTTGAGTGATAGTCAATGGCGCGAGCTGTCAAATGCCGTCTTTTAGGTTATTTTCTGTTTGGAGAATAATAAGTAAGTGAAAATGCTTGTATTACATGTTAATTATTACAATCAATAAACTTAACACATTTCTACACTGATATCAACCCTTTTTATTTCATCTGTTCGTGATCCAAGTTGTTTTAAGTTCTTATTTATACATTTGATTTTGAATTATCCCGCTAAAATTCAGATTAGTTCGATTTTCTAACACCAAGCATGGTGCTTAGAGAGCGCTGCGAACGGCTGGTAGCCGCAGCCAATCCACTCTATAGACCTGGCCATATTTAGCATTGGAGCCTGTTTCACGTCTCAAGCCCATCTGATCTCACCTATAATTTAATAGTGTGAATATAGCTGTTCTCTACGCGGTGGGGCCCTGGTTCTGCCCTGTATAGGTTCTGCCATATTATTAAAACTGTTCTGCGAATAATTTTCTCCTTCCACATCACTTCCTGTATGAAGCTACTACATCACAACTACTTCGTGGCATCAAGATAAGAACGATGAAACTTAGAGGAATAAAATGATAATTCCAATATGGCATCCATAATATTATAATACCTATTATTGATAATTTACATCATGCAATTTATATGGAGAAAAGTGCGGAAAAGTTGATACTTGACATAGCATTGCATACTAAATCCTTTATATTCAATGGTGGTATAAATAATGTAGTCAGAACTACAAAGAAAGAAATATATATTCAAGAGAACTAGAACTACGAATCAAGATAAACGAATGTGCTCTTCAACGCATTCAAGATAATGATAAATTGAATAAAATACTCCAGTAGATTGATGGTGAGTGGAGCGAGCGCCACCTGTGTTCTGATGTTGTAACTACTGAAGAACTCTCTCTACTGTTCACTGGACAACAGCGCTCATAGCGGCGGTTCTTCTCAACAGCACAAGTGTGACGACCTCAAAATAGCCATCACCGAGACACGAACCAGGGACATTGCACTAGTTAGCTACAACATGAGTTCATGCTGTCTCTCTTCGTCTCTCTATGTCGGGTGATATTTAAATTGCTGCAATTTATTACCAAAATGGTTTGATTGGTTTTAAACAGGAATATTGATTTGATTTTAATTCGATAAATAAGGTTATAAAATATGTTACCAAAAGTTTAATTTAATTTGTCTTGTTTTGGGTTTCATCGGGGAATACTCTGTGATATTCCCTAAAACAAATATTTTAATAAATAATCTGAAAATTGCTTTTTTTAATACTACTTTTGTTACAAAATTTTAGTGTCTATACGAAACTATCTCCTTATTTTAGATATAATTATTAATTTATGTCTACTCTTGTGTAGGATATCATTATTCCCCCAAAATTTACATAATTGAAATCGTATGTAGCCTTGAAATAGAGAGTAAAGGGCATGCGAATCGTCTCTGGACAAACACGGAGTACCAAACATTGTGGCCATCGACCAGTCTGTAAGCCGAGGCAAATGCGAGGTAACTGACCACATTATGGAAGAAATATGAGTTGTTATGTAATTTATTTACTATTGTTAACTGAGTATTACTTATTTAAACATTTGCTCGCACATGATCAGTCTTTCAAGTAGTAAATAGTGTCCAAGGTAAACTTTTATCAGTTTACAAGAACGGTTTTCTTACCGTTCCGAAGAAATAAATACTATTTGCGCACATTCTTAAAAGTAAACGGCCTTCTGAAAACATGTTTTCGTTTCCCAGCTTGCTGGATGGCGGTTGCTAGGCAACACATTTTGTTTACACTGATTGATACATATTAACAGCTGTTTTTTTCTGATCGAAGACGTACACAATTTTAAAGTCAATTTTTTTCGTTTCATCGACCAACAACGAGACAAATCTAGGTATACGTTGATAGAATTTCTTCCAAAGCATTTTTTCAATATACGAAAGAATGACATGAGCACAATTATTCCTCTGGCCACGATTAATTCCTTCTCAATGCAACGCTAATATACCTACCTCTTAGTGCTGAATGGTAACTATACATCTATTTACTACATTTTACTAGGATTACATACAACCATTATTTTAATACTGCAATTTGCAATAACAAACAA
Organism: Leuctra nigra; assembly: GCA_934045905.1. NCBI lineage: Eukaryota > Metazoa > Arthropoda > Insecta > Plecoptera > Leuctridae > Leuctra > Leuctra nigra. Next base: position 34,923,026 of record OW203766.1, read on the forward strand.
CGTAACTAACTAGGAAAACGTTTTGTGCACAGCGTTGAAGGATGATCCATTGTGAGGCAGGCCGACAACGAGACAAAGCTTTAAGCCTGATGCACAATTGAATTAAGGTGTATGGTTTAATGTTTAGTGATTAGTGTTTAAGATGTTATAACAGAGTCCAGTGCACAATTGCTTATTTCACGAGGTTATTTCACCATGATAAAATTAAATAATTGATCGAAAAATGATATGGAAACAAAAATATGAGCAAGACTAGGCACAAATATCAAATTAAAATGCTTCCAATGACATTAATTCAGAAGACTTTTCATTTTCCCGTACGAATTTGACATTGACATTTACTCTGTTCTCTTCTGATTGGTTCGTCATAAGGTGAAATAGTGTTTTGCAATAAGAAATGGATTTTGTTGATTTCTTATTTCAGCTTAAACCTTAAACACTAAACCTTGTGACGCTTGTGACAGTTGTGCATGGTAACGTTATAACAGCACATTTCATTTCTCTTAAACACTAAACACTATACACTAAACACTAAACCATAAACATTAATTCAATTGTGCATCAGGCTTTACAGGGCAATATGTCAAAGATAGGACGATGTCCGCCGTAGCGTCATGGATGGTTTGTGGGAAAGAGGGTTGGTCTTTGGGTTCATTCTCTTTGGAAGATGGCTACCATAACCCGTCAAGTATTTAATATTCACCAGTCTACAATATATTATTCTTGCTTATTATAACTGCCAAAGTTACATTTGTTATTGATCTACACGTATTTTTGATAGCAAGTTTATTGAAATATTTGGGCAAATATTCTGTAACTTTTTTAAATCGAGATCACCGCCTGCCTAGTGCAAAGTTTCTTGTGGACATGAATGACGGACTGTTCATTTAGTTTCTTCCATTGTTTTCCCACATCGTCGATACTCCCTCTGCCGGATTAACACACTCACCAGTGAAATCTAAAATTTTCATTCATACAAATCAAATTCAAATATCATTGGATATTTTGGCGGGAAAAACGGCATGTAACAAGAAACAGAACTGTGATGTCATTTCCAAGTCTCCAACAATGTGTTACCATGGTGATTCCTTTGTTGCCATGGCAATATAGCAATTTGTGGTGTTTCCATGTTCCATGTGGCCATGGAATGAGTAAGTTGACTTTCGGCACCGCGTAGAGAACATCTATCTTCACACCATTAAGCTTACGGTGTGAACACTTCAATGATCTACCATTGGCTCCCGTGAATACGGACTACGGGTGGAATACGCAGAAAAAAATGCTATAAAATCGACCCTTGGTCAGTCTGCACCCTAGCCGATCGCAGCGCTAAGTTCGCTGGTGGCGATCCCGGAACTATTGTAGGCAGTTATTTTATTTCTTGAGTGATAGTCAATGGCGCGAGCTGTCAAATGCCATCTTTTAGGTTATTTGCTGTTTGGTGAATAATAAGTAAGTGAAAATGCTTGTATTACATGTTAATTATTACAATCAATAAACTAAACACATTTTTACACTGATATCAACCCTTTTAATTTCATCTGATCGTTATCCAAGTTGTTTTAGTTCTTATTTATACATTTGATTTTGAATTAACCCGCTAAAATTCAGGTTAGTTCGATTTTCTAACACCAACCATGGTGCTTAGAGAGCGCTGCGAACGGCTGGTAGCCGCAGCCAATCCACTCTATAGACCTGGCCATATTTAGCATTGGAGCCTGTTTCACGTCTCAAGCCCATCTGATCTCACCTTAAATTTAATAGTGTGAAGATAGCTGTTCTCTACGCGGTGCTTTCGGTGTAGGTACTCGACAAATTTATTTTATTTTATATTGATAATCTTGCATTTGAAGTCTCTATTACATACCATCGTGAGTACAAAGACCTCCTGCACATTTCTATATAAGAATTACTTTCGAATCTTTGCTTAGAAGAAGAAAATAACATCATATTGCATCTTTTGTATCAACTATTTTCACTTGGAGGATTTGATGTAAAACAAAATTCATATAATTTCCACGGTCTAACAAGACAAGAAGACAAAACCACGGACTCCTAGAACACAATTAGTCAAGACTCTTCAATGGCAACATGTTGGACAATGAGATAGATCGCCACTTTGTGGTGTCCTGCAGTGCGATTGTATAACTTCTTAGCCGAGATAATGGATCGTTATCGATACCAATTGATGAAAGTAATTTACCCTATCAGAAGGTAAAGCAATTCAAAGTGCTTTAAGTCGACTTCCTGAGATAAATAATGTGATTATATTTCATATCCTCGTAGCTTTTGCACATTTCAAATGGTTAACAATGATATTAATAGTTTACTTTCATCAATTGGTATAGATAACGATCCATTATCTCGGCTAAGAAAGTTATACAATCGCCCTGCAGATAAAGATCTAACGTTAAGGGGAGTCAAACTGCCACATAGTGGACTCCTGACTTACCAAAAAGACAACACTTGATTTGAATTTGTGGTGTCATTGTCAATTTTCCTGTTTTAAATTAGAAGAAAACTTTCAAACTTTGTAGAATTAATTCCTTGAGAACTATTTGTCCCACAACAAAAATAATACCACATCTGTGTTCAGCAACATCTCAACTTTCATAAAATAAATATTATTCTGAAATTTAATCTTCACGAGACTTCCCTAATGAATTACGAAATGGCAGTAATCCAAGTAATCCAAGTAGTCCAAGTAATCCAAATAGTGGACAGTTCTTATTGTTGTTTATGCTCGGTGATCTTACGAGAACCATGATAGCTGCATTTCAGTTACATTGTTTAGTAAGCTTGAATACGGAAGTCTCATGAAATTGTATAGCAGGAAATTTGTAAATTCAACACCAAATTGTGAATTGAAATTGCGTTCGAATACCAGCTCGACCCGAGCGTGATCTGACATAACCTGTCATGTGATCTAGCGCTCAACCCGAGTGAGTTTTCGTAAAGCTCTATAATACCTATGTTTGTTGCCATGGCAATATGAATGTCAATGTATATTTTCCTGTTTAAAAATTATCAGAAATTTATCAACATTTGTGTCCATCATACAACTAAGAAAGTACCTATCACAATATGTGTGATACGTAGGTATATCTTAAGTTTCATGAAATATTTTTTCTTTATTGTAAGATACTTTGAGTATTTCAAATTGTTACGGTAAACTCTGAACTGTTACTTAAGGTAGCACAACTGATATCTCATATCTTCCAAATAAGCCTATTTTTGGCAGAGGTATCAATGATCACTATTTACACGATACTGTGAAATATGAACAACTTCTCGTGTCTAGATTTTGAGATATTGCAGTTATAAATTCCTATTTTTAACATGTATAGTCTTATGGGGGCCATTAAAATCATGACGATTTCCATGCTATTTTTTAGTTTTGAATTTTACTGAGGTTCAACGTTTTTTCAAAAAACTGATTTCTAGATAGATCGTTGGACATTCTATTAGGAAAAAATTGAAAACAATACCAACGTGTGCTATTTTAAAAGTTATAAACAAAAAACTAAATGATTTCCCCCCTATACCTCCTGTGTTACAGTTTTGTTCATTCTCGGAAGGCAACAAATTGAAACCTCGCTATACGACAGGGGTTGCAAAGTTAAATGTCATTTCATGATTCATTTATACTTAAATATAGTTGAAATGTAGGAAAACGTTTTCTGAACTTGTAATTTCAAGATTTTATTTTTTTTGTATATGTATAATGAAGGTACTACCTTAACAAATTTGAGACTGTTATAAGTTACCACGGTCTTAAAGTGTCAAACCCGTAACTTATTATTCTTTGAATTGTTTTATTTTATGCTAATTTTCTAGATGCTGCTGCTTAAACAACCCCATTTCTGTTATTACATCACTATAATTGCTATTTGCATTGATGTAGATAAAGAAGAAGCAATGAGTGGTCAATTCTGGGATCCCAACTACATTACCAAGTTGGAGCCTCAAGATACAGAAGATACGACAATCATTAGCAAGGAAAATAATGTTAATGCAGCAACATACTTTCCAACATTAGAATACTTTCCGATAGAACAAGAACCACTGTTCTGCAACGACCAATACTTGTTTGAAAAAGAAATAAAACAAGAATTAAAATCAGAATACTCAGGCAGTGACCCTCTTTATGAAAGAATTGAGCAAAAACCACTGTTCAGTACCGACCAAGACTTGTTCAATAGACAAATAAAATCTGAACTGATCACAGAATACTCTGGCAATGAAGATGATCATCATTATAAAACAGTTGAGCACAAACCACTTTTCAGTACTGACCATGAATTGCTCAGTAGACAAATAAAATCAGAATATAAAGCAGAATTCTCTGGCAATGTTGGAGATTCTCTTCATAAACAAAGTCAAGAAGTTAAAGGATTTAATAAGGCCTCAGGTTCTCCTAAACCAAAAGCAGAGACAAGTCAACCAGATTGTGTAACTGAATATAACAAACGTAAATATCGGATAAGTGAGCGCTCAGTATCACTCAGAAGGGAAGAGTTTGATTGTCAAGTCAATGAGAACTTCTCGGCTGCAGTCAGCAGTTCGCTGTCTCTTCAAAGACACGGTGGCCGCAAGACGTATCCTGCCGTTGCCCGCGCTACACCGGAAGCCACGCAGGACCAACTCGCCACAACTAGCGGCCTGCACAAGGAGAGGAGCAAGGAGTGGACAGTGTCCAGTGCCAACACTAACAATGTGTCACACCACATGCTTGTTCCTGCCACCGCCAGACACTACGCCTGCGCACTCTGCCCCGCCAAGTTCAAGACACGGGACGGAATTAAACAACATCTTGCCGTGCACCAGCTAACTCACACCACAGACCGACTATTCTCTTACGAATCATGCACTTACAGTAGTGCCAACAAGTGGAGCCTAACTAGTCATAATAAGATCCATTCATCTGAAAAGCCGCACAGATGCACTCTATGTGAGTATAAAACGAAACATAAGAGTAACCTGGTCGACCACCAACAAAGGCATACAGGCGAGCGGTCTTACGCATGCAATGTTTGTTCCTACAAGTCGAAAACCAGACAATGCCTAGCCTCACATAAGATGATCCATTCCTCTGAGAAACCGCACAAATGCACTCTATGTGAGTATAAAACGAACCGGAAGAGAAACCTGGTAGATCACCAACGCAGGCATACGGGTGAGCGGTCTTACGCATGCAATGTTTGTTCCAACAAGTTTTCACCAGCAGCGACCTAATCAATCACAAGAAGATCCATTCCTTTGAGAAGCCGTTCCAATGCTATACATGCGAATATAAGACAAATCTCAAGAATAACCTCTTCGTCCACCAACGCATACATTCTGGCGAGAGGCCGTACGCATGTACACTTTGCACCTACACTTGTGCCAGCGCAAGCGGACTGACTCAACACAGGAACTCACACTTAGAAGTGAAACCCTATCAGTGTGCCCACTGCGTCTATTCGAGCACTACCAAGTCCAACATGGCTATTCAGATGAAGCGACGCCATTAGATAATTCTTCAAGATCAGGATTGAAGGCTTTGACTTCTTGATAGGTAAGTTTGTTATCAGTATTTCTGTGTCAAAAAGATTTTATATGACCTTATACAAATGTCATTATTTTATCATTCGTATGGATAGATGAACCATTTGATATTAATAAGCGATACGTGATGGAGCCACTTCTGGCAGGAAATATTTTAGATGCACTTTTTTATTTTGAAGTTCGTGTTTCCATAGGGCAGTAAAACGGAGAAACAATTGAAATTCAGAAGTTTACTTTTTCAGCCATAACAAAAAAGCAAATTTAATATAATTTATTTAATATATAAATATTCCTGTGATATCCTTCATTATCCCCCCTGATGGCTAGTACCAAATAATCCACCAGAGGTCAGTCGTGTTCCTATTTTCTCGAATACTATTAATTATAACACCATTTATAATCTGTTAGCAATGAACTATGCAATGTATACCTCAAGGATAGATGGGCCAAAGTCCATTTCAATGATTTACCCTACGTTCAATTTTATATTGTGACTCAAGTACTTTTGGCAATTTTTACAATCAGTATTGTAACATAATATCGAAATCAATTTGTGACTTCCGCAGTTTCAATTTTAGAGCTCGATTATATGATTCTAAAAGTGATTTCCATATGATTTCCAACTTTCCAACTTGTCTTTCTTTGCAGGTTCTCACAAGCAATAAGCATTGAACTAAATCACAAATCAACACATGTGATCTCAACGTCAACTACAAACAAAATACATTATTTATTTCAACAAAGTGGCTGTGAAGCTTGAGCGATGGATTTATTAATAATTGTTCTGTGTAGTTTAGCAAAGAGTGCAGACTAATTACTTTCTACTTCATCTGAATGGAAGAAAATTATCAATAAAATAGTTATTATTTTGTTTTCTTCATGATGTTATTATACGTTGTCTGGAGGCCAATTCTTGAGTTTTCATATTTTGAAACCATGTGTGGTTTCATTGTTTAAAACGTAAAAAAGTTGACAACTATTGCGTAGTCTTCAACTTTTTTACGTTTTAAACAATGAAACCACACATGGTTTCAAAACATGAAAACTCAAGAATTGGCCTCCTGAGTGTACTGCTAAATAAAAATATTATAAAGTAATTACACAAATTTATTCACTTGAATTTGAAAACGATTTTTCAAAGACAAAAATATGTAATTCATTTTAGCAGGAACCCAACCCAACCCAAGTTGTTCCGTCCTGTCTATCAAGTTGGAATGTTTCATCCAACGGGTGAACTGGTATACCTAGTAGTGTTTACTTTAATAACCCAGCCTTCTGGAATGTTTCTGCTCGGGTAGGTGTTCTTCAGATGCGTCGTCTTCTGACGCTGGTTGGGGTGCACGGATTACTCCATGAACAATGACATGGGACGCTTGTAGCGGTCCCATGGGCTGACAGTGTAGAGCAGTTGATCCCTGATGAGCTGGTTGGGCGCCTCGTCCAGGGACTCGTAGAGCTGCTCTGCCTGCTGTATGAAGAAGTCTTCGATGGATGTCGGCGTTTCTGATGAACCATCTCGCCGAAGTGATTCGTCGGAGTGCTCGGTTCTGGACGATCTGCACTCGCTTCTTCACAGCCGCCGAGCACCAGCTCCAGACTGGAGATGCATAGGTCAATGTTGGCCTGATAATCGCTGTGCAGAGCAAGAGCTATTGCATTCTTCTTGTAAAACATGTATTTTGCGAACCCAATAGTGAACTCAATCAATGAGACGACTCGGCATAACGATGGGGTATTGCGCGCGCAAGCAGGTGAAGTGCAGTTACATCGTTGATCTCATTTGATCTCAGAGCTCATTTGAATCAATGCTCAAGTACAACTGCAGCAATCGATTGCAGCAACTAGTTTCATGAAAGTTGCACCGTGTGTTCGGGGCCCTAGAAGTTACTTTATTAATCTCAAATATTATCGCTCAGAAAAATTACTGAGTAGGTATGTTAAATGTACACTTTAAAATTAACATTATCTTCTATCACATTTCAACACGTCTTTACATTTAACCTCTTGGATATCAGTAAGATAATTTTTCTAAAAATATTGTTTGCCCTTTTTCATTTTTGATAATAACAACACGTGTTCTGAATATTCATTTTTGATCACGTTTCTTTCTGATACAGCTGTGGCAATGATAATTTGCAAAACTTGGTAAATCTACTCAAAATAAAATAAATTGTGATCTGATTTTTTGAAATATCACAGCTATAAATTCCAGCGATTCACAGTGACAATGGTTACATCTGTGATATTTGAGTAGGAGTTTGAAAACAGTGATAGGTACTTCTCATCTAACTGGGAAAGTTTTATCATTGTTATGGAATCTTGGTGGATGATGGTTGGCAACACATTCCAGTGCATCACATCAGCTGTCTTTACAGTGACCGCTGTTTGTGATTTGCTGACCTCCAACTCTGAACATTCTGGTAAGTTATTAACGAATATGTAGATTAGAATAACTTGTAATCCTTGAATAATCCTTAATTCTAATCCTCCTAAACTTAGAGTAAGGAGCACTGACAATATCTCTCTATTCTATAACATTTATCAGTTTAAAAGAGCGGTTTACCTTATTACTTACAATCTAAACTGATACAAAATTCAAACATTGCGAAAAAATATACTATATGATCCGAGTGATGGAACTGTCTGTGCTACCAAACGGTACTGAAGGAACTTATTGGAAAAAATATTTCAAAATAACGGTGACAATGTATTTATTTGACAGTTAGATTACAATAATTTCTTGTTAATTAATAACGTGAGATGGAGGAAGGAAATAATGTATTTTAAGCGTAAACATCTTGTTATATCACATCACCTAGCAAAATGCTCTGGAAGAATTTTAATGAATAAATGATCGATATAAATCCATTGAAAAATCACGTGAACAAAGGCGAGGGGCGTTTAAAAACGCACACTTCAGCCCTGGGTGTCGCGTCATGCTGTCATGCAATGTTTTGGCCCCCCTCCCCCCCCCCTCCCGCCATCATCGTAGTGTATTTGGCGCACATTTTTAAAAGTCACGGCTTTCTGAAAATCTGCTTTTAGATTTCCGGCATGCTGGATGCCGGTTGCTAGGCAACACATTTATTGACACTGGGGACAGACTAGCAGTTGTTTTGATGAAGAACGACGTAGGTACACCATTTTACAAAGTTTCTTTCTTTCGTTTCATTGACAAATACGAGATAAATCATTATATAAAAATGATAGAATGACTTCCAAAACATTTATTTAACAACCGAAAGAAAAGCATAACAGGAGCACAATTCTTCCTCTTGCCGCGATTGATTCCTTTGCGATGCAAGCTAATACACTACCTGTTTCACAGTGCTGAAAGGTAACTAGTTATTTATCAATACATAACATTACAAGGAATTTTACATGTACCTACATTATTTTAATAAGTTGTATGTTGCATCAAACACAGCATACAATAACTATAACTAGGAAAACGATTTGTGCAAGCGTTGAATGGTGAGGACAAATAGCACAAACAAAATAGAATAGGTCAAAGATACAAAACTTCAGCAAATCGCATGAATAAATTATGAAATAGCAGCAGAAAGAAGCCCTATATTCCAGAACTTTTAAATACCCAATTCTGATGAAATTCGATGCCATGCAATGTTCAATTAGCGAGCTTATTGGACGTCACCACTGTACTTCTTGGCACTTCCCCTTTGTTTTATTTTTTATGATTTTGCCTGCTTTCAGCACTGCCCAGATCAAATCGATCTATCTGACAATTTGTAGCACACTAATTTCACAGCGGTCTCTGGGATCGTTTTTGAACAGGATCCTGTGATTGGTTGAAGTATGAAAATTTAATGTAATTCACACTGTACTTTGACGTAGGTTTCAAATCGACAATATCACAGTTTTTGTTTGAGGCCGTCTTTAGTTTTAGGGTTATAAATTTCATGGAAATCCGTTGATTGGTTAAAATTAAAATTAATTCATCCTGTGATTTTCGAAATTTACACTAGAACCGATTGACCGATCAACTTATAATTTTGCATGGTCGGGACCAACATTTTAGGTAGGTAGTTACCTACCTATTTTTGCCAATTTTGTCGATCCTATTCAATAGTTATAAGATAGCGTTAGCGTTAGTATAGGTTATAAACCTATACTACCTACTTCTGCATTCTACCTACAGGAAAACGCTCGGTGTAAAGCGTTGATAAGCGAGCACGTGCAAAGTGCAACATCTCAAATCAAATTTCCTACAACACTGCAATAATACCCTCAAACAATAAAGCTGCAACATGTGCTTTTAAATGCAACCTAGTAAAAGCCATTCCTACTACACTCATGAGTTATAGGGGTTTTTATATATTGGTGAATATAAGAAAATGAAATATTTTTCCCATTTTTGGAAATGACCGAGACACGGATATCAGGGTGGGGCTGCTATCCCCACTATCACAGGATCTCCTTCACCAACTATACCTACATGGAACCGCTCATATGAAATTATAACTATACAAAATGTCCGATCAATAGACCGTTTTAAATATTATCTCGATGGCTCTGCTTTCTAAGAAAAATCATATGCAGTATTATTATTTCCAGACACCTTAGTCCCTGTTTTACCTATTGTTGAAACAGGGACTAAGGTGTCTGGAAATCAAACTGCATATGATTTTTCTTAGAAAGCAGAGCCACCGAGATAATATTTAAAATGGTCTATTGGTTGAACAGTTTGACCTGGGCAAGGCCTATATAAATATTAAATACACATCCAAAAACAAAGCAAACAAAAATGCAGAGAAAGTGGCTATAAGAGTCCCGTAGAATATCGCTCACTACGCTCTCTCCACAAATTTGAATAATATGTTATAAATAACCATTAACAAAAATAGTACCTAATGTATTCGTACTATTATAGTAGGTAGGTAATATTAACTTTCAGAATAATGAAATGTAGGTAGGTACATTTCCTTGTTATGTTTTTATTTAATACCTGCTAATTTTCTAGATGATTTAACTAAAATAACAACAACTGTTATTAATTTCACTATGCTATTTGCAATTGTTATAGACAGAAAAGAAGCAATGAGTAGTCAATTCTGGGATCCCAACTACATCATCAAGTTGGAGCCCCAAGATACAGAAGATAAGACAAACATCAGCAGGGAAAATAATGTGAATGCAACGTACATTCCAACATCAGAAGATTTCCCGATAGAACAAGAACCAACCGACCAAGAATTGTTCAATAGACAAATAAAACCAGAACTTATCAAAGACTTCTCTGGCAATGACAATGACCTCTTTTATGAAAGAATTGAACACAAATTAATAATTAGTACCGTTCGAGACTTGTTCAATAGGCAAATAGAATTTGAATTGAATATAGAATACTCTGGCTATGACAATAAACCTCCTCATCAAGAAGTTGAAGGAATTAATGAGGCTTCAGGTTCTCATAAAACAAAAGCAGAGACAAGTCAACCAGATTGTGTAACTGAATATAACAAGCGTAAATATCGGATAAGAGAGTGCTCTGTATCACTCAGAAGAGAAGAGTTTGATTGTCAAGTCAATGAGAACTTCTCGGCTGCAGTCAGCAGTTCGCTGTCTCTTCCAAGACACGGTGGCCGCAAGACGTATCCTGCCGTTGCCCGCGCTACACCGGAAGCCACGCAGGACCAACTCGCCACAACTAGCGGCCTGCACAAGGAGAGGAGCAAGGAGTGGACAGTGTCCAGTGCCAACACTAACAATGTGTCACACCACATGCTTGTTCCTGCCACCGCCAGACACTACGACTGCGCACACTGCCCCGCCAAGTTCAAGACACGGGACGGAATTAAACAACATCTTGCCGTGCACCAGCTAACTCACACCACAGACCGACTATTCTTTTGCGAATCTTGCACTTACAGTAGTGTCAACAAGTGGTACCTAACTAGTCATAAGAAGATCCATTCCACTGAGAAGCCGTTCCAATGTTCTACATGCGAATATAAGACAAACTTCAAGATTAACCTTGTCAAACACCAACGCAGGCATACTGGCGAGCGGTCCTACGCCTGCGATGTTTGTTCCTTCACGTGTTCCACCAGCAGCGACCATATCCGTCACAAAATGATCCATTCATCTGATAAGCGGCACCAATGCACAACATGCGAATATAAAACAAACAGAAAGAATAGCCTCGTCATCCACCAACGCGTACATTCTGGCGAGAGGCCGTACGCCTGTACACTTTGCACCTACACTTGTGCCAGCGCAAGCGGACTGAATTACCACAGGAAGTCACACTTAGAAGTGAAACCCCATCAGTGTACCCACTGCGTCTATTCGACCACAACCAATTCCAACATGGCTAATCACATGAAGCGCCGCCATTAGATCATTCTTCAAGATCTGGATTCAATGAGTTGGCTTCTAGTTAGGTAAGTTTTACTTTTTGTGCCAAACAGATTTTATATGACCTAATACAAATGTAATTGTTATATCTTTCGTATTGATCAGAGAACCATACTATTAATAACATAATTCTAAATCTGTTAAAATTTTAATTTGCCATAGCAATTCATACCTTAGAGACGGCCAAAGTCTAATTCGAAGATTTGCCCTCCACGTCCAATTTTATAATTGTGACTGAAACAATTTTGGCATTGTTTTAAACAGTTGTGGTCCTCTGTAGCTGCATTTGATAGACCTCGATATGATTCTAAAAGTGAATTCCACATTATTTCTGCTTTCCAACTTCATCAATCATTTAAGCAGGTTTAAATCCTTAAAACATTCCAACTTCTCTTTTTTTGTCTGGGGCTTAACGTCGCACTGTTCTGCAGCGAGGCCAATGGCGACGGAAAACCAACTTCTCTTTCTTTGCAGGTTTTCACAAGCAATAAGCATTGAACTGAATCACAGATCAACACAATATGTGATCTCAACGTCAACTACAAACAAAATACATTATTTCAACTAAGTGGCTGTGAAGGTTGGCGATGGATTTATTAATTGTTCTGTGTAGCTTAGCAAAGAGTGAAGAAAGATTAAGTTTCTACTTCATTTGAATAGAAGAAAATTATTAATAGGATAGTTATTATTTTGTTTACTTCATAATGTTATTACGTCGTCTGAGTGTACTGCTAAATAAAATATTACAAAATATTTACGCAAATTTGTCAGTGCATTTTAATTATTATGTATGGCCAATAATCACGGTTTTCTTGACCAATGTAGATCTCCTCCCCTCACTACGTCATAAAACAAACGTCAATGTTTGGTCACTGACAGCAAACAACTGTCTGTTAACAGCTAACAGCTGTTTCTTACAGAATTTAACAGTTTTACAATCTACAAATTGCCATTAATAAAAGTAATGCTTAAACTATCTACTTGAATCTTGTTCAGTCTTAATTAACTTCTCATAAGAGAGGTGGGGCCTTTTTAAGTTGACAAAACTATCCAGTGACAGAAGACAAGAAAAAGTAAAACGCTTTGGCAACATACCTGTCAAAATATAATTTGTTTCGTTGTACCACTGTAATAATTGTCCAGTAGCAAACATGATTTACATGAGTTTAAATTGATTGTACTATTTCAAGTGATATATTAAACTAGATTAAACATGTGTGAGGTATTTCTTTGATATTTTTGAATTTCATATGTCTGAATGAAAAATTGTTATTTTCTAAGAACCCTGGAGTTACCATACTTTTGTTCTTCATAAGGCAACGCCCACCTTCATTGGTCAATTGACAACACTACCGGGTGGCGCAAAAAATCGCACAATGGGCGAGACATTGCTGTGACGAAACTACTTCATATATCGGGCTGAAAATTGCACATGATATAATCAAGATACAAAGGTTCAATGTGTTAAAGTTTCAAAAATATTGCTATTGTAGAAAAAGAGTTACAGCTCTGCTTGAATTTGGTTGCCGAAAAATCGATTACGAAGATCAAATAGCCCGCGTAAAGAAAACGTCCATTGGCCGGGGCGCTGTTTCTTCAAAATTACTTACGATATCAATCTGAAAATTTAAAATTTTATACAAAATATATTGCTATAAATTATGTAAAGATTTCAATCATTGGGATCAATGGAACGAAAGTTATGGTGTCTTCAAGTTGAGCCTAAAAGCAGAATATAATTTCTAAGTTTTATTATTACACACGATAATTTCAAAAAGTGTAATTATCTCAAGCTAATTCTGCTTTTAATCTCAACTTCAAGGTACCAAAACCTGTGTTCAATTTATTCAAATTTATTCAAATTTTTACACCAATGTTGGCAATATATTTTGCATAAAATTTGACATTTTCAGCTTGTTATAATGCGCATAGTTTTGAATAAACAGTATTCTAACCAATGTACGTTTCCAGGACGCGCTCTATTTGATCTCAGAATAATCGATTTTTCGACAACCAAATTCGAAATGCTGTAACTTTTTGCCAACAAAAGTATTGTTTTTTAAACTTTCACAAATTAAACCTTAGTATGTTGTTTATGTTATGTGCAATTTTCAGCCCGATGTATGCATTAGTTTTGTCACATTGATGTCTCGTCATTGTGCGTTTTTTCTTTGCGCCACCCGGTATAAACCTATTTTGGTGCTCTGGTTTTATAATCAAGTTTTTTCAAGTTTTCAAGTTTCAAGTTTATTTTTATTTTTCCAAAGCATTACAATAATGGTTACATTGGTCTATGTTTATTATACCCTTTTAAGATAACAATATCTTGTGTTAGGGCATAACTATTCTACTTATAATATAATACCATCAGATAATTTAGAGGTAGCTAAAAAAGATACTTATAAGTAGTTTACATTTCTTGAATAATTTGTGATATGCTAATTATACACTAAACAAACTAAATTAAGAAGCTAAACTAAATATGGATCTGAATTTAGAGTAAAATGAAAGTCCCTCCCTAGATCTGATTAGAATTGCGAAAATAAGAATAAGATATTTTGGCACCATAAGTAACTTATAAAACTAATTATAATAATCAATCTAATTTGACTTAATCTATAACAAATACAAGAATGAGAAGTTGTAATGGTGAGGAGTACAATTTGAAGCTTCGAGAATTTCGAAGGCGTACCTACCTAATTTAGATATGACAATGGTATAATTCATTTTAGATAAAAACCTTAAATTGAAACGATACCTTTGTGAAGAGCAAAGGAAATAAGTAATAAGAACAGGCTGAAATTTAAATCTGTGTATACATTCTAGACTCTCTGCTTCACTGCTTCACTTCACTTCATTATTCTACAGTTTATATTGTCCGTTAGCGATTTGATCGGATACGTTTTTAGCCACTTCTTTATATCATAGTTAAATATATTTTGTGATTTAGTTTTACGAATATTATCCGGTAAAAGATTGTAAAGCTTGGGACCAAGAAAAGCTGCATGTCTTTGCGTAATACCTTTGTTAACCCTAGGTTGGAAAATTTTATTTGAAGATTTTGAACGAGTTTGTATATGAGATATTCCGGGGTTAGTTGGTAGAAAAGAATGTTTATAGTGTATTTGTTTGAATAGAGATACAGCATAAAGTTTCCTCACCTGGAGAACTCCAGTTCTTTCGTAAAGCATTTTTGTTGAATAGCGGAAATCAGTTTTAAGTAGGATTTTAAGGATAATATTTTGGGCAGAGTTCAATTTGCACATGTGCGTGTCGTATGTCCCTCCCCAGCCTACGATTCCATACTGTATAATTGACTGAGCCAGAGCGTAGTAGACAAGTTTTAAACTATCAAAAGAAAGAATATCTCTTAAATGATAAAAGTTCACCATAAGAAAACGTAACTTTTTTATTATTGATAGTATATGTTCGTCCCACTTAAGATGTTGGTCGATAGTGATGCCAAGATATCGTAGAGATTTGGTTTTGGTTAGTGTGTGGCATAGACAGTCACGGTAGTGGTCCTTACATCTACTATTATGGATTTTCAATATAGAATTCTTTGGCTGGCAGTTAACACGTGGAGAGAAGGTGATGTACATGGTTTTTTCATTGTTTAATGTAAGCATATTTTGGTTAAGCCAATTTTTTACTTTATTTAGACCTACATCAGCTAAATCGTGTACTGCGTCCCAACTCCGTGAGGAGAAGAGCAAAACTGTATCGTCAGCGAATACTGTAGTGTCGTTGTTTTGCAACAAGGAGCACAGGTCATTAATAAATATAAGGAAGAGAAGGGGTCCTAGAACAGTACCTTGAGGCACTCCGTATTTGATTATTCTTGGTTTACTTACAGTTTCGTTTATACCAACGAACTGCTCTCGATTATGCAGATAGCTTTCAATTAGTTGCAGTACAAGTCCTCTTATACCCATATTATGAAGTTTTTTAAACAGAAGTTGGTGGGAGACAGTATCGAAAGCTTTCGCTAGATCTAGGAAAATAGCTAAACATTTTTCATTATTATCAATACTTGTGCTTATTTGAGTTGTAAGTTTGGCAATAGCATCCTCTGTTCCCATCCCCGAGCGAAAACCAAATTGATTAGGTGATATTAGCTTGTTATCTTCTAGGAAGTTGTATATTCTATGTTTTATGCATTTTTCAGTTAACTTAGAGAGGTTCGAGAGTAGGGAAATTGGCCTGTAATTACTAGTAAGAGTTTTTTCTCCCTTCTTATAGATAGGCTTGATTAATGCGTTTTTAAACATGTCTGGATAAATACCTGACTCAAGGATAGTGTTGATAATGTGGTGGAGTGGTAAGACCACCTGTTTCTTTATTGATTTTAAAGTGAGAGTGCTTATTGTGTCAGTACCAGAAGCCGTATTATTTTTCATTTCATTGATGTAATTAATTATTTCTTTGTGAGTAACTGGCGTCATTAACATTGATTTAGAATTAATATTTTCGTAATATGTGTCGGTATTTTGGTTGCATAAGTCTGACCTAGCTATGTTCTCAGCCATCTTTTCCCCTACGTCGCTGAAGTAGTCAACAAAGGCATCTGCTATGATTTTAGGGTTCTCCTTTGTAGTGACAATACCATTACAAGTGGATATTTGTTTAATTTCCACCTTTTTAGTATTTCTGCTCGTAAATTCGTTTACGATGTTCCATATTTTTCTTTTGTCACCTTGAGCTTCTAGTATTTTCTCTCTATAGTATTCATTCTTAGCCCTTTTTATTGACAAATTTACTTGGTTCCGATAATTTTTGTAGTAATCCTTAAGCACTGTAAGTTCGGGATATTTGCGAGTTTTTTTATAGAGTTTATCTCTATATCTAATTTCTTTAATTACATCTAAGGTTATCCAAGGTTTGAGTTTTTTTGTTTTTATCTTGACAGACTTAACAGTTGTGGAGTTTTCAGTTAAGTTAACCAGAGTGTTCACGAATAACTCCGTGGCTGTGTTTGGGTTGGTTTCCCTTAATATAATATCCCATTCGTGGTTTTCTAGACTGAGTTTAAGCTGTTCATAATTAATTAGCTTTACTTCTCTAAGTTTATTATTAGAATTTTCTCTACTACGCTCATTTACTTCGAACCAACCAATTCCAATAGAGTAATGATCTGTGATGCTGGTGTGGAGTATGTAGCTTTTGTAAGGCGTGCTACTTTTTTTGGACTTGATAAATATATGGTCTATACATGTGCTTGATGATGATGTTACACGTGTTGGTTCGTTGATACATGATGAAAATCCATTTGCATTCAATATGTTGAGATAATCTGTCGGGAGTACTGAACTGTCAAATATATTAATGTTAATATCACCTACAATAACATTGTGATCGCTATTCATCATTTTACTGTTACTACTGAGTTCGGAGATGAATGTTTGGATATCTCCGGACGGGGATCTGTATACTGCAAAAATTGAAAAAGATATAAAGTTCCGTACTACGTCGATTTGAACAACGTGGGCCTGGGAAAAATATTTATGGCTCTGGACATTCAGCGTATCAAATGCGTCGTCTTTGACAAGTACAGTTACGCCATCATGAGAGGTCGTCTTGTTTGTAAAGTTGTATGTAGTGTAGTTCTCAATAGTAAATTGGCTGGTGTCATGTTTTAGATGAGTTTCGGTGAGAACTATTATATCAAACTTTACGTTGGTATCTTGTAAGAGAATTGCCGCATCGTCAAAGTGAGAATTGATTCCGCGAATATTTAAATGAAAAATCTTTAGTCCGTGGCACGTTTTGTATAAATGAGTGAGGTCTTGAGGGTGTTGGCAAATTGATGTGTTTGTGCTTACAGAGTCAAAGAGAGAGTCAAGTATGTAGTTACTATTACTTAAGTCATATCCATTTACATCTATAATTATCATTAGGTAAGGTACGTATAAAAAATATAGCCTAACTATATTTCGATGTAGATATAATATACTACAATAAACTAAATAAAATTAATAGGTAATATAAATTATAAATTATAAATTATATAAGCATACGGTTGGTCAGGCGAGTATTGCTGGGTCAGTTTGTATTTATTGTTGTTGGTCCTTAGTACATCACACACTATGGTACTCTCGTAGAGGAGTCACTTTGGCCGGATGCTTTTGGTGCTAGTAAGCGCAGATCGTCAGCACTCGTTATTCGGATTCTCTTCTCGTCCTGGATCGCGATGATGGCGCCATCCTGGGTCCAGCATTTCGTAAATCCCACTATTTTTTTAACGTTAGTCAGCAGTTCCTGTCTGGTGCGCGTGAGTGATTCAGTGATAACAAATCCCGATTCCTTTAGGGATTTCTTACGGCGCCAGCATGTCTCCTTGCACCAATATGCAATAAACTTAACAATTATTGGTCTTATGTACTTGTTTTTGGCGCTCCGAGAACCAAGACGGTGGCATCTGTCAATGTCCATGTGCGACACTTCCATCTTCAGCCGATTGTTGAGGAAGCCACACACCTGTTCATAGGTGTCTTCCTTTTCAGTTTCGCTGATACCGTGTATCAGAATGCAGTTTCGTCTCGAGTACTGCTCGAGAGCATCCATCCTAGTTGCATTTTGTTCAATTTGCGTTTTGGCCACTGTAATTTCTTGCTTGATTTCTTCGAAGCTAGAAATTACCCGCCTCTCAAGTTCCTTAAATTTCTCCTGTAGATTGATGTTATCGGCAGGGACGGGTTGATGGTCAGGATTTTCTGCTATTGCTATCTTTCGAAAATCTTCCAGGGATTGAAGAACTTTGATTTCAAAGTTCTCTACCCTAGATTGCAGGGAATCTGCGTCCATGGTGCGGCTACTGTACTGTTGTCGGTTATTTTCACAGGAGCTATGCACCAGGAATCCACTTGCTACTGAACAGCTGTTGTTGTCAGTGTGTGTCACGCACGCCTACACAGATCTTGATGACGGGCGGAAGGGGAATCTGCGTTGCTAAACTCACACGGTATAAGCGCACAGGTGTTAAGAGAATGGAATAACTTATTATATTAGATGGAATGTGATGCACTCACGAGAAAGTTTATACAACAATTGTATTATAAAGTGAATATACTAGATTTATACCAATGTATCTGAGCCCTGGTTTACGTTATAGATGATGTTTAACTAATTTCCCTTGACCAACCTGAACGTGAACACTATACTGCCGCCATCTTGAATGCACAATCAGTAAGTACTCGCCGTGTTTACCTCTGTGCCTATAGGTAAACCATTGTGTTTTAAAAAGCAACAGATATGAAACAATGCAATTAATAATTTGAGTTGGTCAAATTGGGTGTTCCTATAGCCAGGTGTCAAATTGACCTATGCCCCAACCGACTTTAAATATTAGATAAGTTTCTTATCTCTTGGCTGCGTGAGACTAACGCCCTTCTTCTATCATGAGAAAACTAATTCTTTCCTTTTATAGGTACAAATAAAACAGTCAGACTGACGGAGCAAGCTGGCTCAGGCAGTGACGCTATACTTCTTCCTGGCTGAGGTAATATCATAGTTTCTCTCAGTGGAAAGGTTCTCTACTATAATAGGTCACGACCGCCTCCTTCCTATCTTCCATGTCGGAATGTAGGGAAAAGGCAAAAGAAAACGTAGAAATGGAAAGAGACCCCAAAAATAAATCTCCCCTAAATAAGCTACGATTTTTTTATATGATTATTAGATAATTACAGTGCGACGTTAAGGTGCTGCAAGCGCGAGCGATTTTGCCGCGTTTTGCAGGCACTTTTTTTTGGATACGATTGGAGACAAAATTGGTTGACGAAATGATTTGAAATTTTAACCATGATTAAATAAAATATAAACTTATGGTTATCCCTTGGTAGATTTGTAATTTTTTGCTTAGTTAATTACTAATTAGTAATAATTAGTAGATTTTTGGTGAAAAATTGTCTATTTTCTTGTCGCAATGGGTGCCGTATGAAATTTAATTTTAAAAATGTGCCAAGTGATAACCCTAAGTTTGTATTTCATCTCACGTGTTTGGTCTCCAATCTTATCGGAAATTTCATAGTTTTGAGCGTTTTTTTTTTTAAACGGCGCCTAATTAACAATGCAGGAAGTAAAAGTGAAAAAGTGCTACTAATATACATTCAGACTGATCATGTGAACATCCTATCAAAGTTACACCCATCTTATGACACAATTTTTCTCTATAAATTTTCTAAAAAACGGCCGAGCGCTAGTATCACCTTAAATTTAATTAAATTGAAGACAATTCAAAATATTTCTCGTACAATGTGTTGTTGCTTTTATATCTACATGCGTAATGAGTAATGAAGATACGTCATCATTGTTACGAGCATCTCAGTGTCGTTATCAGCAATTCCGATCTCAACTTGAACTACTTCTGCAAAATAAAAACAGCCACGCGCTATGCATTTTTTCACCGCTCTTGTGAGATAATAATGTTGACATTGGGCTGCTCGCGGATGAGTGATTCTGCGTCGCAATGATCGAGCCGAGTGACGAGTAGGTCATTCAGACGCCAGTGCGCGCAGATACCCAGAGAACATCACGTAAGTGCACACATTCTTGTCATTATAATTCATTCACATTGTCATTTTAACCATTTAAATAGACCACATTTTAAATTATCTAGTTAGTTAGCTCTGCTTTTCAAAAAATTTCATATGCAGTACCGTGATCCTAATATCTATTATGGTTTTTCAACCATGGATCATAACATGAATATATATGAGGATCACGGTACTGCATATGAAATTTTTTGAAAAGCAGAGCTAACTTGATAATTTAACATGTGGTCTATTGATTAACATTTTCCAAAAAGAATGTTGCAAAATTAAATCTGGATCTGACGTTTTTATCTTCGAGTTTGAACTTGCACAAATATAGCATTTATTAATTTTTATAATTTGCCTTATTTCTTACGTCTTCTCCGAAAGATTTTCCGAAGTAAATCCTCTTCATTTTCATTTCTTCCCTGAGGCATACATTGGTAACGTAACAAAGAAAATATAACTTAAAATCTAGATTATAAATAATAGCATTTAAAGGATCCAGCCACGTTTGATTTAATTTTATTAAATAAAGTTACAATGTTTATCTGTACCGCAAGAGGAGAGGAATAGAATCCAACAAATTTAAGGTTCCATTCTTGGTACGATACGATTTTACATGTTTAAATGGTTAAAACTTAAAGAATGAATGAAATTGCATCCGTAAAGTTTAGCATTTAGCATTCTGCACTTTAGCATTCTAAATGGTTACAAATCTTTATAATTGATTTTAGTCTACCATTTTTTTTAAATCGAATCGAATATAATTACCAATAATGGTTCTTTTTGTACGATTCCACTTCCCTTCTACCTTGGTACAGATAGGACCGTACACTATCAGTGATAGTACCTCCATCTATACCTAGCAATGCTCAAGTGCAGGGTTCATCTTTACCTGTCCCCGACTTTAGGTACGCAATTTCAGGTGGCCATGTTCATATCGTGAAAAACGTTCGAAAATTTAAACTTTCAGGAAACGACATTCATTTGAAATGTACGTAGTCGGCGCGCGCACCCACGTTCTTCTTATCTCGTCACAATGAATTGGGTCGACTCTGACAACAATATGGCTTCGGGATCCCAAATGAGGTCGAAGATTGAATGGGAGGCGTGAAACTAACTGATTGGCATCAGTTGAGATAGGTTGTGGACGCCGTGATGGAGGTCCTGAGCAACAGGACGACTCATCGGGACGAACAGGACGGCGTTCTTGTAGTGCGCGACGTGGAGGTCCTGACGGAGAAGAGGGAAGAGAAGGTGATTGCTACTGGAGAGGATAACGAGGCCCGACTGCTCCAGGAAGTGTTGCGTCTGGATGAACGCGACGACACTCTTGTAGTGCGCGACGTGGAGGTGACGCCAGGATGCACTATTGGAGACAACTACATGTCCACGGTGACCCGGGTCAAGGTCCAGGGCAGGAAGCAAGGAGGCGCTGAGGGTGAGGCTACTTTGATGTACAAGTCGGGCTTCATAATGTCCAGACCCAAAACAAATTGAAACATATAATATATCACATTTTAAATTATCTAGTTAGCTCTGCTTTTCAAAAAATTTCATATGAAGTACCGTGATCCTCATATCTATTCATGTTTTTCAACAATGGATCATAACATGAATAGATACTTGGATCACGGTACTGCATATGAAATTTTTTGAAAAGCAGAGCTAACTAGATAATTTAAAATGTGGTCTTTTGGTTTTTTGGTATCACTTCAGAAAAATGCCCTCTACAATATATCCAAATTCCACCAAAATCCGTGCTCATTATGTACTTTTTAATAATCACTTTTTTTAAATTAATTCTTTGTGGTACTTCCATCTTGCATTTTTTTCATAACTCCGATCCGATTATGACGAAGCTTGGCAGATTGTTCATCGTCCTAAAGAAACACATGAACAATTTCGCTATTATTTTAAATTGCATTGATAATAATTATCATGAACAAAGTTTGTAATCTGGAAAACTATGTAAAGGTAATTACGTCGTTCACTTGCAGTTCAAACAAAGACGTTTGTAACTGCGTTTCTCTTATCTGAAATGTCAAGATAACACTTAATTCTCACCGATCCATATCAAAACAATAATAAGATCCTGCAAATATCAAATTGGAATTGCATATCATCGTTTGATTCCTAAAACTGGGTGAACACAAATTTTCCCACCAAATAGAGGTAATATCTTTACAATTGAAGATGAGAACGAAAATGCGTACAGGAATCAATCACCCCCATTGCCCCTATTCTATGAAAATCACGAAAATCTTTTCGGCTTTAATCCGAAATGAATTCGAGCCGATTAGGTTACGTTATTGATGGAAAATGTAGAATAAGGGCCCTGGACAGCAAATTGTCAAAAAAAGCAAAGAAATATAAGACCAACAAATAATTTGAAAAAGTTATTTAGACAAAAAAGCCCGCCCAATGTAAATATTCCCTAAGTCACATTTTGGCCAAATCTGCGACTTCACATTTTCATTATAAGTGTAAAAGCTCCAACGTATAGATATCTCCAAACTCAAAAAATATACTACTGATTTCTCACACTGGAACCTTTTTTTCAATTTTCTTAGTGTCTTTTGTTAATAGTCAATTGTGTCTAAAAATATCGCAATGTGTACTTTCCAATGAGTCCACATCAGATAACATCTAAATATATCAATTGAATTGTCATAAAAATGGGTCACCTTGATTCTTCAGCAAAGCATTCGTCACTCGGTCAGGTCTGATAACTGATAGTGATACGAGATGGCGCTAGAGACCTTGCGCAGAGTTCA
The DNA here is from genome assembly GCA_934045905.1 of Leuctra nigra. Lineage (NCBI taxonomy): Eukaryota > Metazoa > Arthropoda > Insecta > Plecoptera > Leuctridae > Leuctra > Leuctra nigra. The sequence continues at coordinate 34,946,259 of OW203766.1, forward strand.
TGCGCGTAGGTTGTTGCATTTTCACTGCATGGAGTGCATTAGAGTTGCATTCACCGGCACTTCAATGTTAATTCAGTCAGCTGAATCCATTGTGCAGAGGCGCATGGTGAACATTTTAAACAAACTCGAGAATAGACTAAAGTAGAATATAAAATGGAGAGTTGATCTTTTCAAAGGAGATGTAAAACAAGTTTTGGATATGCCATCCCCCCCCCCCCCCACACACACCACCCAATTCAACCGCTGCTTCTAGTTTCACTAAAACGGAGCAAGTTGGCTCAGACAGGACCGTTCTGGATTTGCATTACGGAGGTCCCGAGTTCGATTCCCTCAGCCGACCTTCCTGAACGAGGTTTCTCCGTGGTTTCCCTCAATCGAAAGCAATGCTGGGAAGGTTCCCCACTAATAAACCACAACTTTCTCCTTCCCACCGTCAATCCCTACTTATTACCACAGCCGTCTGTACGCTCGTCGTTCGTTCCTCCTCCTGTGAGCTGCCTGCTGTCTGAGTACAAATTATAGTTCCTCACTATACCGCCACCGTCGCGCATTTGAATAGCCAAGGCGACAGTGGCGGCCGCTTCCCGGGACGGCAAGTGAGGAACTATAATTTTTACTCAGACAGCTGGCAGCTCACAGGAGGAGGAGGAACGAACGACGAGCGTACAGACGGCTGTGCTTATTACGCACACAGTAGCAGAACAGTGCTACGTTTAATATAGCACGTCCAGAGCGTGCTACCATTATTATAAGTATACCATTATATAAGTTGACCAACTTATGGACGAAACGCTCTAAACATGACCAGCTCGGTCGTGCGTCATTAATGTTCGTTACGTCACCAGGTTTCTGTCGAAGCGTCATCATCAAGCGCCAGCCCAACAGCCAGTGCGTCATTAATGTTCGTTACGTCACCAGGTTTCTGTCGAAGCGTCATCATCAAGCGCCAGCCCAACAGCCAGTGCGTCATTAATGTTCGTTACGTCACCAGGTTTCTGTCGAAGCGTCATCATCAAGCGCCAGCCCAACAGCCAGTGCGTCATTAATGTTCGTTACGTCACCATGTTTCTGTCGAAGCGTCATCATCAAGCGCCAGCCCAACAGCCAGTGCGTCATTAATGTTCGTTACGTCACCAGGTTTCTGTCGAAGCGTCATCATCAAGCGCCAGCCCAACAGCCAGTGCGTCATTAATGTTCGTTACGTCACCAGGTTTCTGTCGAAGCGTCATCATCAAGCGCCAGCCCAACAGCCAGTGCGTCATTAATGTTCGTTACGTCACCAGGTTTCTGTCGAAGCGTCATCATCAAGCGCCAGCCCAACAGCCAGTGCGTCATTAATGTTCGTTACGTCACCAGGTTTCTGTCGAAGCGTCATCATCAAGCGCCAGCCCAACAGCCAGGAATATCGGGATCTGTTCAACTGCAGTGTCTTCTTCCTGAACGAACGCGCCGCCTACTTCGAGGTTCTCCCGGTCTTCCAGGCCTTCTCCCGCGGGAATTGAAGACTGTCGCATCCCAAGTGTCTCCACGCCACGGCCGACATCGTCGTCCTGGAGGACCTGCGTCCTGCGGGGTTCAAGATGGCGGACAGGAGGACGGGGCTGGACTTCAAGCACTGCAGGCTCGTGTTGCAGGTAAAACACTTGTTGATCGCGCATTAGGAGGACCCGGGCTCGATCCCTCGCAGTCGCAGGTTCTCCTTTCCTACCCTCAAGCACTTCAAGAACTGCAGGCTCGTGTTGCAGGTAAAACACTTGTTGATCGCGCATTAGGAGGACCCGGGCTCGATCCCTCGCAGTCGCAGGTTCTCTTTTCCTACCCTCAAGCACTTCAAGCACTGCAGGCTCGTGTTGCAGGTAAAACACTTGTTGATCGCGCATTAGGAGGACCCGGGCTCGATCCCTCGCAGTCGCAGGTTCTCCTTTCCTTCCCTCAAGCACTTCAAGCACTGCAGGCTCGTGTTGCAGGTAAAACACTTGTTGATCGCGCATTAGGAGGACCCGGGCTCGATCCCTCGCAGTCGCAGGTTCTCCTTTCCTTCCCTCAAGCACTTCAAGCACTGCAGGCTCGTGTTGCAGGTAAAACACTTGTTGATCGCGCATTAGGAGGACCCGGGCTCGATCCCTCGCAGTCGCAGGTTCTCCTTTCCTTCCCTCAAGCACTTCAAGCACTGCAGGCTCGTGTTACAGGTAAAACACTTGTTGATCGCGCATTAGGAGGACCCGGGCTCGATCCCTCGCAGTCGCAGGTTCTCCTTTCCTTCCCTCAAGCACTTCAAGCACTGCAGGCTCGTGTTGCAGGTAAAACACTTGTTGATCGCGCATTAGGAGGACCCGGGCTCGATCCCTCGCAGTCGCAGGTTCTCTTTTCCTACCCTCAAGCACTTCAAGCACTGCAGGCTCGTGTTGCAGGTAAAACACTTGTTGATCGCGCATTAGGAGGACCCGGGCTTGATCCCTCGCAGTCGCAGGTTCTCTTTTCCTACCCTCAAGCACTTCAAGCACTGCAGGCTCGTGTTGCAGGTAAAACACTTGTTGATCGCGCATTAGGAGGACCCGGGCTCGATCCCTCGCAGTCGCAGGTTCTCTTTTCCTACCCTCAAGCACTTCAAGCACTGCAGGCTCGTGTTGCAGGTAAAACACTTGTTGATCGCGCATTAGGAGGACCCAAGCTCGATCCCTCGCAGTCGCAGGTTCTCCTTTCCTTCCCTCAAGCACTTCAAGCACTGCAGGCTCGTGTTGCAGGTAAAACACTTGTTGATCGCGCATTAAGAGGACCCGGGCTTGATCCCTCGCAGTCGCAGGTTCTCCTTTCCTTCCCTCAAGCACTTCAAGCACTGCAGGCTCGTGTTGCAGTTAAAACACTTGTTGATCGCGCATTAGGAGGACCCGGGCTCGATCCCTCGCAGTCGCAGGTTCTCCTTTCCTTCCCTCAGTCGAGAGGCAAATGCTGGGAAGGTTCCTTATTAATAGGCTACGACCGCCTCCATCCCACCCTACATCTTTATACCTCCCGAAAGACCAAAGAGAGAGACCACAGAAAGCACCCTTTTACCAAAATGCGTGATATATCTAAATAAATAACATGAAAATTAGGAAGTATTCCCACAAAGTATTAGGTTACAGGTCCACAAAAAGTAGATTTTCATTGTCTACTAAGAAATATTTGAGAATCTCCGTCAAAACCCCCAATTTCATGGAAGTAAAAATGTCATGGAACCTGTAGAAAATGTAGCTTATTCGCTTCAAAACTGCATCAAAACGGTGGAATTTTGACTCACCAAATTTCTAACTTCATAGAATACTTTATACTTAAACTTTATACTTTATAAGCCAACTGAGCTAATATTTCCCAGAACTGACACCTGTTCGCATGCAACGTGGTAATGTAATCTCGATGCACGAGATCTCGCGGAGAACGATAATCACCTGTACTTATTGAAGATGTAATTAGCAGTCAACTAATACGGCAGCCAGTGACATCAGAATAGAATGCTGTTGGTGCATCGCAAATTATCCATTAGAAGCAGATTAGTGATGCAATTTCATCGATTTCCCGAAGAAGATTCCCCGAAGAAGAATCTAGGCGACCGTGACTGAAGTATAAGCGACTGCATTTTCTAATGATTGATGATTATTTTATTGACATCGTTATTTCTATTCATGGGATTTGGAATGAAGTCAATGGAATGCTCAATAATTTGTATAAAATAAACATCATTAAAGACTGATTAACTGTGGTAATCTGCAAGTGATGAGCGTAAGAAACTGTTTGAAGTGCATATTTATAGTAGGTAACACAAGAATGAACAATTTGTTTACAACATACGCAGTGCCAGTGCAGTTTATTTACAGTTTATTAACTCAAAACAAAAATAACCTATAGAAAGAAGACGAATCATTAATTGAGAATATTGAGTAATTGCGATTTGTCAAAAGATGCCCTTAATCAACTATTCAGTCATAATTTTGTCCATAAAATATGTGTTGATATAGCTACCTACAACACGTTTCTTTCTTCTTTAAAAATATTTGACTAAATTTACTCCAAAGAACTGTTTTTAACGAAAGTTATAACGATATTTAGTAATATTATCTCCAATGTTTACCTTCAAGTGCAGCCGAATATTTCATAACAACCTGATTGATTCCTCCCACAGGAGTTGGCCAGATTCCACGCTCTGTCTTTCGCGATGAAAGTCAAAGCTCCAGAGAAGTTCTCCCGAGTCCTGGAGTCCCTCACGGAGACGATTTACATGTCCCACAACAAACCCCTGTTCAGTCCAGCGCTGGAGAACGCGTTCAAGATCGCGCTCTTCTCCCTGCGCGTGATGTCCCGTGACGACCCCGCCCTCCTCACGGCGATCACCAAGCTGGAAGCCATCAACACGCACCTGTTCGAGCGTATGACGTCGTTCGTCACCCCTCGCGAGCCTCTCGCCGTCGTCAACCACGGCGACTGCTGGATCAACAACCTCCTCTTCAAGTACACCGCCGCCGAGGACGTCGTCGACCTCCGCCTCCTCGACCTGCAGGTGACGCGCTACGCCTCGCCCGTCATCGACGTCCTCCACCTCCTGTACACGAGCACGCAGGACGCCGTGCGACGGAGACACTTTGACGACCTCCTCGTCGGCTACCACGATGCTCTGGTGGCTCGCCTCCGTGACGAGGACGTCGAGGAGGTGATGACGTTGGAGGAACTGAAGGAGGAAGTGAGGAAGAAGGCGCTGTATGGACTTATTAATGGGCTGTGGTTACTTCCGGTTGTGACGGCGGATTCGGCGACGTTGCCGAACTTGGAGGAGTTCGCCAAAGATGATCTGTATTCCGATGAAAATGTCGAGTACTGGATCAAGCATCAGACACAGGACTATAGAGACAAAATACGTAATCTTGTTTTAGAGTACATCGTGAGAGGATATTTATAATGTTTTTAAACAAATTATAGACGGATGAGCAATTGTGAGTTGATCGAAATTAGTTGTTAACCAAAGGAAGTTAAAGGAGGTGTCAGAATCTTCTCTAGTCCAGTCTTTCTAGTGAATAATTCCAATAAAAAGTTATTTAGTAAGTATTTAATTAGTCTGTCAGTCATGTAGTAATTTATCGGTCGGTGAATAAGTTTTACGAACATACATATTTGTCGAACAAGTTCCAAATGAGACTAATCCTATGAATGAATAGGTAAATAAATAATGTGTTTTTATTTCATCACTCTAATCGAACAAGGAAATCATCTTCGTAACCACTGAATTTTAATCTCAATTCCATCAGCAAATAAATAATATGAAGAAATCCATGTTGAATGGATACAAAGGTAACAGCCACATGAGTTGTATTAGCAACAATTAGCAACCTCGCTGGTATTTTACATCCAAATGTAAATGTCTCTAGTTTGTAGCTTCCGACTCATAAATAGTTCGAAGATGTTATGTATTAGTTTGCCCACCCACAATCACTGGGCAGCGAGAGAAAGCCTCGGAGTTCACAGACTTGACTCCAGGACGTGGCTGGACAATGCTCCAGCAGATTTATGCACAATGTTTGATTTTGACATCAGTTTTGATCAGTGACTTCAGCATAATCCATAATCCATAATAGCACAATCTTCCGTAACAATTGCGACAAGATGATCGCGAAACTTCCGATCGTATATGAGACGCTGTCGTCTACACTCTACGTTTTACAGAGAGCTAATCTATAGTAATCTATAAGAACCTTGATATTGAATAACATGTTTTTGTTTTTGTTTTCATTTTACAAAGAACGTAAAAAAATTAATCATGATTAATTCTCTTGGAGAACTATCAAGATTGAAAGAAAAATACCTAATAACTGTCGACATTCCCTATTAAATAAAACTACCTATACAGGATGATTTTTTTACGTGTTTGATAAAGTTAGGTTGGCAACTTGATCATGTGCAAATGTGTGAATATGTTTATTTTTGTGTAAATAAACTGTGAAACGTAGCAGGGCATTGTTGAATACACTTTAAATTCGTAATGAGTGGTAAATGCATGCAAGTTCCGATTGGAGAAATATTGATTGACAGGGTTGAAAAATTATAATTTAAGCAATAACAAGTTTCGACACCTTTTTACGAATATACCATTTTAAATCTTATCTTTTTGGCTCTGTTTTCCAATACATTTTCATGCGCAGTTAGATTCTCAGTTACCTAAGTCCAAACTGCTTGATTTTTGCATTTTTTTGTTAGCCTCAGAGATAATAACGGTCAAATGGTTTCTATCAAGTGAACCTTTGAAACAGCAGGAAATTTGAACAAACTATTAATAGAGAAACAAATTATATGTATGATAATTTTACATTTTTTCCTTTCGAATGTTGTAACCAAACAAACGTTAATATATTTACCTTCATCTTATTGAAATTCGATTCGGTAATTTTGCTACTGATGATACAGTAAATGATTATATAGAAACACGATTCTTACGCATCAATGTTATACAGTTCTGCCAATTAGATAAAAGCAATCAAAACAATGATAATCGTACCCTCTTAAGAAGTTATAGATAACAATAATTAAAAAATGAAAGTCTCATAAGATGCACAATCTGACCTACTGCGTAATTGTCTGCGGTAATTAGCGAGTGTGTGAGAAAGGTGATGGCTGGTTTTGATTGACAGGTTATATCATCTGTTAGTGGGTCAATGTGAAGATGCTACTCGGTCACGACATAGGAAGCTGTGAGATCTTATCTCGTGCAGCATCCATTGGCGTGGACCAGTGATGGAGGAAGAGATGAAGGCAGTTGTCGCAGGCAGAAGATCAGGGGGTTCATACCAGGAAGCGACATGGTTATTAGGGGTTGCTATTTTATTTCCAAACCAAAAGCACAGATGTTTCTTTGCAAATTTCCCAAATCATAACATTTTAAAAATATGGATGCAATTGAGTAATTTACTAGAATGTGTGTGTGTGAATGTTTATTCGAACAAATAAGCGATACGTGATGGAGCCACTTCTGGCAGGAAACTTTTTAGATTCACTTTTTTATTTTGATGTTCGTGTTTCCACAGGGCAGTGAAAAAGGAGAAACAAATGAAATGTAGATTTAGATACAAGTTTACTTTTTAAGCCATAACAAACAACTAAAGCAAATTTTATATAATTTATTTACATAAATAAACCCTTTATATCCTCCATTATCATAGTACCAAAGAATCCACCAGAGGTCAGTCGTGTTCCAATTTTTTCTCGAATATTATTTCAGTGATGTTTAATGCAAAGTGGCAAAATTGATAGAGGAGGAATGATGATGATGGTTGATGACGAAGAAAGAAGATGGGAAGGAGGTTGCTGCGACATATTATAAGTAGGAAACCTTCCATACATTTGCCTCTCGAACCACGAAAAGCTCTCAGTCATATGACAGGCCCTGGAGTCGAACCTGGGCCTCAAACATCAATGTTGGTTGACAAAAGTTTCTCATAAAAATAAAGTACCATCGATGTATTTTTCAATGTGTAGGTATACAATTCGACGGCGTTCCTCATATTTTATACTCACTTTTCTACCATAATATGACGTGTAACTTATCGTGGCGAATTGAACGATTCACATCTTTATACAAACACGATGAAGATGAAAACATCAACAAGGAAGTTAAACTCTAAATAAACGATCGTCGTTGTTTTTATGCAATTAAGTCATGTAAATTGCCAACAGTTTAAGAAGAATATTGCATATTCATGCGTTTTTGTTCATCCTTGACTCATGGTTAAAAACCTCAAGGATCAACGTAACTCTGTAAAATAAAAATATTTTCTGAAAGCATTTATTTTTTATGTCATCAATTTCAGAAGATTTTTTCCACTTATTAGTCCGAAATAGTTTCCTTTTTGTTTCTTCTTAACGAAAAGGCTATTAAGCCCTTTTATCTCCTATTCTATCTTTCAGCTCACTTCTTAATGTTGCCGATGACGCAATGATCGTCATCCAGTAACCGATCAAACCGTCACTAGACGCTAGAGCTGACAAAAAAGGAGAAAAGTGGCCATTTCGCTGCCTTATAATTATGAAAATTGTAAGATTTTGTAACGTGTCATCAGATATTTTTATAATTGGCCATAAATAATCCTAAATTGGCAACACATCTTACAATATATTGTATCACATAATGTAATTCTATATTATTTAAATTTCTGTGACAAAATTGTCAACAGCAAATGTCAAATTATGGTATCTCAAATAGAGTTAAACTTTAATTTGCGTAAAAATGTCCTTCATTCATAAAAGTTTCTCTTATACATAAAAGTATCACAACATTTCTTTACAATCATGTTCACAACTATTAAGCGAACACCCACGCAATGTATCTTGTATGAATGTCATTCAGTCCGACTCATTTGGTAATTACTTGCATTGCGTTGTTAAGTCTGTGGGCGAAGACAATTATAGCTGAGAAATCACGATTCTTCATTCATAAACCCGCGTGGCGTTGCATTGCATTGTGAGTTGAATTGATGAAATACTTTGCTCTCTTGCTTATACATGCAATTCAACGTCGAATGTCGACCTGCAAGACTTTGTAAACAATGTTAATAGCCTTGTGCACAGCAGTCGCAGAGATAGAAGGGCAGAAGTCCACTTCAATGATTCTTGCAGTCATGTTTGCAATGGTGAATGAGTCATTGTGTAAGAGAATACTTCAATATAACTGTATTTGTATCTAGTAGTTAACTGTAGTTAACTAGTTGGAAGCTAGTTATTTCTATACAAATTAATATAAAAATAATACTAATATTATAATAGCGCATTGTTCTAGGTTGAAATGCAATTGCAAACTAAATGTCTTACCTTTGTACTTGGCTGACTTGGGTCTGACAGCAAGAGTGGTGTTTAGATATTTGTTTGAATACACTTTATTTGGGAATACACACTGCGATTTGTCTTCGTATTTCTTCCATCCTGTTGTTTTGAAATGGGCTCATAACAACATCTTAAATGAAATGAAACAGTAAAGAATACACTTGCAACACACGTACAAGGCCATCTGTCAAAACACTCCCATAATAAGGGTACCAGAATGCACTGCTTCGCTGCGCGCATGCGTAGTACGTTTATAATGTTGTCTATTGATAGAGCTTGATTACATCACTTCAAAAGTGAACGGAAAAACGAGAAAATGGTCTTGGGTTCTCTAATGTACAGAATGAATAACAGCAATATTTAAAGCGTAGGGGCCGGTATTACAAATTCAAAGTTAATGCGAATTAACTATTTTTGGATTAAATTCAACTGTATAAATAATTTTGAAGTGTCTGATTGGCGTGCCGCCAATTAAGGGTCGGTTTTTTAATACCCTGCTAAAAAAAACTAGTAGGTAGTTGAGTTTAAACGGTAATTTAAATAATGGCATTGATTGTTGAAATGGAAATATAGTCATAATCAACTGTTTAAAATTTAACAGAGCATTGAAAAACTGACCCGATATTTAGTTAATCCTGCATGACTTAGCTTTGGTAATACCGGTGAATGAATATTGAATAACGCCAATCGGTTTAATATTAAAAGAATACTAAACTATTATTTCCATGTTTTGGATAATTTACATACCTACATGTAAATAACAACATTTCAAAATAATTTATAAGAAAACTGAAAAATCAAAGTAGCTATCAGTTACGTTGCCAAGTCGGGAGTATCAAACGGTGTATCAAACACTGGACTAATAATGGCGTAAAGATACATTATAAGTTTTTATTTTTTAATAAAGATGCGAGTTTATATGTGAATCTGCAGCTTGGTCCATTCGAACATTTGTATGATGCATACGGATGCATATTGTGGGGTGATGAAGAAAGGAGAAGAAATAAACGTGGGATTTCGCTGTAGGAAATCACGAAGACTGGCGGCGGGAACCGAACCGGGGTCTCCGGATCCAGAGCGTTTCCGGCCGAGCAAACTCACGGAGATCAAATACAAATACTTTTCACTTAGATCTTTCATTACCTTCGTGTATTGTGAAAACATGCCACAATATCGTATTGTATATTATTTTCAAAGATAATAAGACGATTTCGTTGACTTTTTAAAATCTGTACACAGAAGCAGAAGGCAAATGGTTCTCAATTTTGTGATGCACAATTTGGAATCATATACACAAGCTCTTTCATTTGGCAATTGACTGATGTCAACAAACACGGAAATATTGAAGCATTCTCTTTCAAAATGATTGGTGTCTAAATTACAAATAATATATAGGAAAATCAGAATTTTAAACTATTTGACTCACAAAATAAAACTAACACCATGGACCCTATTCTATAACTTTTAAATTCCCGATTCTTCTGGAATTCGATTCCATGCATAGTTAATCCATATGGCCGTGAATCGGATTCCAGCAGGATCGGGAATTTCAATGTTATAGAATATGGACCCCGGTAGCATTACAAATAAAAATGTACGACCCATCATAATTTTCAATGGGCCCAGATCTGTAAATTAGTTATCGGATTGCTCTGAATCCAAGTAGTTGCTAATGATTTGTAACTATCCCAGCCTGGTTGAGATGCGAATCTGAGTCGTGACTGACGATCACTGAGTGATCTGAACTTTGAGATATTTCATTGCAAGTAATTGCTGGCAGTAACGAGATTTGCAGGTGAACATTGTGCAATAAATAATAATTGCTTGAAGCAGCATTCAAAACAGCCTCCTCGATATAATGCATTGCAATACCAAGTGAATTATAATTATTATACTACTTACTGTTACATATTGTATGGAAAATATAATACTTGTGTTAAATCGGCTTACCCTGAGGTACTACATAGCACATCTGTAGGTAATTTGTCGCAATATTATGACTGTTCAATCTTATCCACCACAAATTGTAACGTAAGTATTTTTATATGAATCGAATAAAAAAATGCCCTCATCATATCAAAAGTTCTCCAAAATTTATTTTTGTATTTGGGCCAAATTTACAAATAGGTATATAAAAAAGGATTTAATGCAATTATCACATTACGAAATGAATTAAACAAGTCGCGAGTAGCAATCAAAGAATGGTGTTTATTACCAAGTATATCAACACTGAAAGGTGCATGTAATGAGAGCTGAAAAACTGGTAACATCACTTTTAAGCATGTCCATGACAAATGCTATTTCTGCAACGGTAATAAAAATGTAAAAATATAATTTTTGATAGCAATTAAATTATTCAATTTAAACATGATTAAATGTCACTAGTTTCTCATCTTAGTGTCGAGTTGACCACAAAGGTTGTAGTTTTCATAAATTGATGCGAATATTTCTGAAATGGCACAAAATCACAACTTTTTTACTTGTCAACTTGGTGAAGGGGTTAAAGTTGTGAGAAATTAAAAAATATAAATCATCGGAAATCCTCGTTTCCTATTTTCGTTTCCCAGGGCACTCCGTTCAAGCAATCGATCTGAAATTGTGCACATACATTGAAGTCATATGAGTGGTCAGGGACAGGCAAAGATGAACCCGCGCTAGCATGGGCCGCCCTATACCTGGCAATGCTAAAGTGGGTTCATCTTTGCTTGTCTCCGATCGTATAGGTATAGATTTTGAACGAGATCCTATACGATTGATTGAATATTAAAAATTGACACGGGTGACCGATCAACTTGAAATTTTGCATGGTCATTGACACGAACATTTTAGGTGTTTTTGAAAATATTTAGACAATTCTGTCATAAAACTCAAGAGTTATTGACATTTTAAGGTAATTTTATGTTGGGTTTGAAATATGTGTGCCATTTTATTCAAAGAAATTATCAATAAATTATCACTGCTTCAATCATGTTTGATCACATGATGGAAAAACTTTATAGGAAATATAAAATGTGTTGTTGTTCTTTACTAAACGTTTCGATGAACACATTAGGCCGGTTTGAACTTGAAGCAGTTATTATTTCATAATTATAAAATTAAATAATTTACTTATAAAATACTCTCTTTCTATACATTAATTCCTTAACAAATCTCATCGGTGTTCGTAATTTCTGAAGGATGTCGGAAAAGTGAGGACAAATTGCTACATAAACGCACTTTTTCAGTACAATATGAATAATCGTGTTTGACAAAACACATTGAAACGAGTGTCATCTTTGTATATAGAAATGAGCGGTTCATTTATCTCGAATGAGCTTGTAAAAGTGTTGTAATTTCGCTAAGTAATTGGTGCATCATCAGATTCGTCTCAGCCTTGGCTTCCCGAGATCACATCTCCGTTGGGAAAAAGAGTTGAGAACCGAAGTTAATGCGTTCGTTATTAAAATCATCATCACGACAACCAATTTAAATTACGACGGTCTTGAAGCTGTATGGTAATTGTGCTCCGAAACTTTGAAGAAATGAAGACGTAAAAAAAACCTGTTGGATTGAAATCATCACGAGAATCGATTACGATGAACGATGACGCAAATTATGAATAATTTCGGATTCCATGTCAAGAAACTCGGATTTAAGTTGTAATTTCCATATTTTAACTCTCTGCCGAAACACACTTTTCACTCCTCATATCGATGTATTACGGTGAGTTGTTTCAAAATGCCGAATTCACCCGTGAAATCTATAAGTTCTCTCTGGGTACAGGCCGAGAGTTGCTGGAGATTTATTGATTTGTCGTGCATCGCTGGGAACGCATGCGATGATTGTTCAGGGTTCTTCTTGCATTCATCAGATCATTTACATTAGATGCTATCATTGAACGTAGTTAAGACCATGTGAATGGGAAAATCATTCTTTTAGCGATGTTTAACGTCGCACCGTTCTGCAACTAGGCTAATGGCGATGGATGAATGATTATGATTATGACAGGGAGAAGATGATGAAAGCGGAGGACGATGTTGGGAACAGGGAGGTCGTGGAACATTAGTAATAGGACCTTTGCATCCGACTGAGTAAAAAGAAACACGTAAAACTTCGGTCTGTATAACATTAGAGCCAACGTATTTTATAGATAATTTTTATTTAGTGTATTTACAGTTTACAGGATACATTTTAGTACATATATTAATATTAGTACCTAGACTTTAACATGTGGTAACAATCATACATTTTTCTTCCAGTTTTGAACATATGCAGACCCCTGCCAGCCGCTTCAATTCAACGCTTCTTCAATTCTTCTAAAGTATCATTCCTTCCAGAGCTTGTGAAATTCAACGCAGTGTTTTACGCACTGTCCGTTGGGAAACATATGACTTTTGAAAATCACAGTTTTCCTATTTATCAATCAGAATTCATGCAAATGCTTACTTTATCGTATTCCTTGATTGTTTCAAACTAATCTTGTAACATTTGCTGCGGTTGGAGGCTGATATTCGTAATGTTTACTTCTATAGTTTCCTTCATTGTTTGAAATTATTCTTGTAACATTTACTGGTTGGAGGCTGATCATGCCTGTCAAAACTCTGACACTGGAGAATCTGATTGTTTTAGAAACAAAAATCAATTGAAACATTGCAATTAGAATGCCAAAGAAATGAGGATGAAAAATGCTGTGATGTGAAAAAAACATAACGTCGTGAATTTCGAAAATCGTTCCAACGAACTCTAGCTAATCAGTTGGCAGAGAAGATATTGCAGTATTTATTTTTCTGCAAATTTGTATCTCGTAATAACAGACTCAGCCTCTCAGGTCATTTACTCATCCGCAGATCATCTCTTCAGACATTTAGTACACAAGATCTTGTGCCAGGGCCTCTATTCTATAACGAAAACGAAATAATTTCGGTCTGCAATCATTTCATATCAATGTTATACAAATGGCCGTGAAATGATTTCAGACCGAAATGATTTCGTTTCTGTTATAGAATTAGGGTACTGGGTGCCTATTTTCGAGCTGAAACCGCATGCGTAAATGTTCGACTATGCGAAATGAAGTAAAATCTTTTGATTAGCTGAATCCATTGCGCAGTGGCTCATTCCCGCATGGAGAACATTTTCAAGAAACTCGAGAATAGGCACCTTGGGGCCTAATTCTAGAACTTTTGAATACCCAATTCCGATGGAATTCGATTCAATGAAATGTTAATCCTTATGGCGGAGAGCGGGATTCCATCAGAATGGAATTGGGAAAACGTTCTAGAATAGCCCCCCTGGGCTGAAGTAAATTCAATCTTAAAAAATAGAAGAATATTTGGACAAATATTTAAAAAATTACGGAGCAATTGAAATAGTACTTATGATAAAATGTGCAAAATATGGCAAGTTTAAACATATTTACAAATAAGAAATAAAGACTGAGACTATGCAATAAATAAGAGTTGAAATTTTCCAAAGAAACACAACAAAAAGACGTGAAAACTCTTGACCACATCTCGACCATCACGCTTACAGCGGCGGAATTATCATCTCATCTCGACACAACACATTCGTCAAACATGAATGAAACATAATTGCGTCACAGCAATAACTACCATGTCTACTGAACGACATAAACCAACACACACCTACTGAGAAGCTTCTAGATGCCGTTTTGTCTCTCTGATAATGCAAAGCGTGGGCGTGTCCCAGCCTTCTGTCTGTCACAGCAACGTGACTGCAGATCGCAATTTATTTCTGATGTCGGATCGTCTTCAGCAGAATCCAGGTTGCAACCTGCTTAGTTCTCATCCCATTGATCGTTGCAACATTGCATTGCCATTAAACTCATTAACATTCTGATGGCTTCAAATGAATTCTCAACGTTTACTTGTTCAAGCTAACTGAGGAGACACGTTTCTTGCGTTTTACTTTCATTTTATACTAATTCTTTTGAGAATGTATGAGAATCCAATAACTATAGTCATGAGTGTGTATGGCAGTAATCATAGTGTGTTTAGAGCTAAGAAGACATATAATGTGGTGCTTCAGACTGCATAAGTACTTGGATAAAATGCAACTCATGATGTAATCAAGACGTATTATGACTTGGCTGCACCCCTCTACGTAATCTGGAGACAATTTTTACGAATTTTCATCGTCTTCAATCATCAACATTATTTAAAATGACAATAATGGTTTCGTAGCTTTTAAGAGTCGACTGCACTAGAAGGTAAACATTTGACATTATATTTCATAAATATGAACCATTGAAATTATGAAAAATGTGTAAAATAAAAATAAATACATTTAACGTCTATCTTGAAATAAAAACACTGATTTATATATCTGCCTAAACTGGACTTAAATCTAAAATGGCCATATTCTATCAGCTGTCAAGTTGACACAAATATTGCATTCCTTGCTGCATTGCATTTATTGCTATAGTCTATTAAAAAAATTTGCTAGGTACTTTACTTAATTTTCATATGACGATGTGGAAATATTATTATCTCCAGAATTTACCACGGGGTACGAGATGTGAACGGGGGAGGGGGGGGGGGGGCGAATCTTAAACTCTTGCCGAAGTTTGGCAGAAAGACTTTGTAACACGTCTACCAAATTTCCATCCCAATAAATATATTAACATATCTGTGAGTGAAATAAAGGAAAATCTTTCGTTTTTTCACTAATATTTCAAGGTGGCAGATCTTCACTGACTCCCAGAGCAATTTACTTTTCCCCTTCTTCTACAGGGGTAGGCTCTGGACTTGGACATCGGAAGTCCCGGGTTCAATCTCGCTGTAGTCATTACCGACTGAGGTTTATTTTCCTCAGTCTCTAGATCCAAATGTGCGGAAGGTGTTCTACTATTTAAAAGTAGATAATTACAAATGTGATGTGTGATGTGACATCTAGATGGCCCTGCTCTTGCACGCTATGGAGAAGGTCTAGAGCAAGCACGACGCATTGCATGATGGGTAAAATACCACAACATATTGATTCCAGCTTATAAAACAAGACTGTAAATTAATTAGTAAACTTGTTCGTAGGTGTTCATGTCAAGGTGTGGGATTACACTTTATTAATCATAGAGATGTTAGCGAGGAAACAGATTGCTATTTTACTACAGCATGAGTTGATATGTTCTCAGGAAGAAACTTCGTCGCTAAATGTCAAGATATTGTTAACAGATTGATGCAGATTTGGTTGAATGTCAATGGAATTAATTTAAATCAGGAAATATGATATTTAATATGTTTCATGAGGTTCATGGTTTGAGAAGTAGACATACAGATGTATTGATCATTATTTTTTTGCTATTTGACATATAACACACTTTTTTCTGATAAGAAAGTAAATAACTGAGAATTAAAGAAACTGAAAAAATCTATATATTTTATCGCATCGCATCTATAATTTGAATCATTTACAGCTATTTCAATACAGCTTAGACTGTTTCTTGAAAAAAGGACTCTGGAGTGAATTTATGATCATTATAGAATGTATCTATTCATCTCCATATTGTAGGCATCATTCAGAAAAGCTGTCATTCTGTGTTGTATTTCGTCAATATTTGATAGTTTCAAAATTCAATGGTTATCCGGGCAATTGTATATGCTACGGTGAAATCTTAATATGAAGAGGAATCACTCACTTTACAAAAACACATCGATTTACCTCCATTAAGTTAAATCTGACCCAAGATTCATGGACATCATTACTACATTCATACTAGTAGAGTGTAGTGTATATCTATACCCAGAAAAAACACTCCGTGTAAAAAAGGCAGCCAAGTCTCTTTACTTTAAAAAAATTCAACACCGAAAAGGAGTGATATCAAAAAAGGAGCCAAGTCAATGACATTTCCAAATATTTAATCGTATTTTTGAAATAAAAGAATAAACACCGAGAAATACTTTACAAAAGGACTTGGCGCATCGTTTTTTTAAAGACATAATTCTATCCTAAAAGTGGAAAGAAATTTACAAGTAGGTACATTTTCCTCTTTCTATTAGATTTAGAATCTATGAATCAAGCTACTTTTAGTAATGGCTATTTTATAGTTTTGTCAATGGCGAGAAGAAAGATTTCATTCTGTAATAGATAAGTAATATAAGGATGGAAGAATTAAATAACAATTGGAAGTGGGCTCATACATATTCTTGCAGTACTGTTAATATGGTGATATTAGAAGGGTATCTTTTCATAATTTGATCTTAACTGAAGGAATTCATGAAACGTTGTCAAATAATTACTAACTATCTATGGAACACTATTATATATTTTTAAAGTATAAAGATATTTTTTTTAATAGAAATACAATGTGACTGTGTACTTTGTGAAATGTATTGTTATAAAATGTGGATTAATTGAAATGTATTTCATGATGAGAAGGTATAACGCATGAGACTTAATTATGTTGACCACGAAACAATATTACGAAGATAACTATTGTGTATTTATAGAAAACATAGACAACAAGTTTCATCGCGTATATATTCAAATAGAAAATATTTTACAGTAGGTATGTATAATATGTAATTGAAGGATGTTTCCCTATTATTCTAAAAATTCTTAATGACTGTTGTATATAAATGACTTATGCTTATGAATAGAAAAATGTCTTTAAAAAACCAAGCGCCAAGTCCTTTTGTAAAGTATTTCTCGGTGTTTATTCTTTTACTTCAAAAATACGATTAAATATTTGGAAATGTCATTGACTTGGCTCCTTTTTTGATATCACTCCTTTTCGGTGTTGAATTTTTTTAAAGTAAAGAGACTTGGCTGCCTTTTTTACACGGAGTGTTTTTTCTGGGATATCACTTCTTTTGTTAGTTTATTCATACAGCTTGTAGCACATGTCCGAGCAGGGACTAATTTCTTTAAAAAAATACGCCTCAACCGATTTGGTTACTATGAAAAGTTGCGTTTGATATAAGATGAAAATAATTATCCAAGAAGAATAGCTTAAGTTTCGTTATAATCGATCAAGCCGTTTTCGATACATGACGTCACTTCCGGTTTTGAAATAGCGGCCGAATTCCGGTATAGGTAATAAGAAAACAATCTAGTTTTATCTAGTTGATACCTTCATGAACGACCATCTGAATTCCTAATCCCTATATTTCCGTAAAATCGGTCATGCCGTTTGTAATATATGACGTCA
Source organism: Leuctra nigra (assembly GCA_934045905.1). NCBI lineage: Eukaryota > Metazoa > Arthropoda > Insecta > Plecoptera > Leuctridae > Leuctra > Leuctra nigra. The sequence goes on from OW203766.1 coordinate 34,964,239, forward strand.
CTTCCGGTTTCATTTAGTGGTTCCTGCCGCCATTTCCGGTACCATTAATTTATTTATTCATTTTTCACAATTGATTTTTCAAATAAATAGCAGAATGAATACGCAGGAGCTAGTTCAGTTGCAATCGGTACAGGCGTTTTAGATATGACGTCACTTCCGGTTTCAGGAATGGCGGCCGAGAACACTGCTATACCTTGAATATATAAATTGTATTGTCTATGTTACAATGTAAGTTAATTATGTATGTATTTTAAGTATAATTTGTTGAAATAAGTTAAATATTGCGTATTTATGACGTCACTTCCGGTTTAGAAAATAAGAAAATAATATTTTTTTTATTGATACTTCATATAGATGACCATCTAAATCGAATGGCGCTAATTTCGTTCTAATCGGTCCAGACGTTTTTGAGTTATGACGTCACTTCCGGTTTAAAAATGGCGGCACAAAAAATCACAAGAGGCAAGGTATCATCAGACGCCAAAAGTGCATATGTGGTAAAAGTTTCAGGTCGATCGGTTCAGCCGTTTAGGCTGTGGCCCTGTCAACAATGTTTCCTGATATCTGAATCATCATCATCATCATCATCAGATAGCTTTAAGAAGGGGTATAATTTCACTGTTTTCATGGCCCTCTAGCTCGCAAATGGCAAAATCTGTTGTTCCCAAATTTGGTATATGGGGTGGGGTGGGCCATAGCTCGAAATTAAGACATTTCACAACAATGTGAGATTTTCCAATTTTAAGATCCAGTAGGCCGAAAATGCCATGTTGTTGCTTACAGTAAAAGTGTTTGGTCTGCTCCTCAGTTTATTAGGCATTTACGGTATGTTGAGTGACTGTGAGTGTATAGTACGACTTGGCTGGGTGGAGCGACCGCTCCACTAGATATATCTCTCTGCCGTGTCTGACCCATCAAACGTGCCAACTGTCCACGGGAAAAACTTCAATTTCTTGCATTGCTGATAAAAATTAAGTTCGTGCAATCTATGAAAAGAATAAGCATGCATTCAGGCGCATAGGAACTAAATTTGCAAGGGGGGGGGGAATAATATTGTAAAAGAACTTGAGCTGGAAATATTAGTGTCCACGAAGACAATGGGGGGTCTGGGGGAAGGTCCCCCAGCAAAATGCGGGACCGGGGCGCACAGCCCCGGAAATTTTTTGAATTTCAGATATCAATTTGCCGCATTTCTACGCGATTTGAACACTTTTTAAATTTTTTTTTTTTAAACATAAATGTATAAGAACATAGGGAGGGGAATTGTATCAGAGGGGGGAGGGGGGGGGGGGATTTTTTTCCCCCCCATTCCCCCCCCCCCTTCCTACGCGCCTGCATGTATTTGATAGATTTCTATTAGTTAATTTACAAAGTACTTCAATATAATCATAGTTTTGCTCTATAAAATAATTAGTAAAATACAAATACTATTGAAACCATACACTTCATTACACCTTCTTTCTTGTTTAATAATTAACACAAATTGTTGTTAGTTTGACAACATATTTTATTTTACTTAGATAATTTCAAAACTTCATTACAATTTCCATCCACCCCATTCTACAAACTTCGCAACAATGAAAAATAAATCTCAACAATGAAAAACTATACAACAATGATAAACAATAATTTCACTGCTTCCTAGAAGTGAGTGGCTGTTACATTAGAGGACAGGCTCTTCCATGAAGCAACCATTCCCCACAGGGTCTGTACCATCTCACTCACTATTAAACGTTAATTAAACTGATCAAGTGAACATCCTCTCAGAGACTCAGGGACATTCGCGTACACAACTATTTTATCACTCTCACTGATTTCCGACTGTCGAACGCCTCAAGTTCGTTCACCACCACTCAGTAAATAACTACTTCTTCATTCAAATTCAATAAAACAATATTCCATTTCCTGTAGCGCAGCGCAATTGCTCCTGGTAGACAGATCATGAGCTTGCTTCAAGTGTTTGCATTGTGGAAGCAAGAACAATCATGAAGTCTCGTGCATACTTCTCATCTCACTTGCTCCAGATGATCTCTCCATCCTCGCATCTCACTTGCTCCACATGCAAGAACAATCATGACCTCTCGTCTCACTTGCTCCAGATGATCTCGCCATCCTCCCCTCTCACTTGCTCCACATCGGCGGCCACGAACTTCACCCTCAGCAGCACTTCCTCGTCGGACTCATCACAGCGTCGAACACGACCAGTGAAAGTGACGTTGTTTTCAATATAGATCTAGCCGTGACTTCCATGCGGCAATCGGCGATCGGCGATCTTCAAAAGGGATAGAAATTGCGATCTTGGTTTTAATGTGAAGTGAGTTCAGCAAGTTTATATGTTGTATAACTCACATTAATAATACAAACTATATTTTATTTACTAGGAAAACGCTCTGAGTAACGCGTTGATGAGCGAGCACGGATACGCGCAACACCTCGAACCGAAATTATGTTTATCGAAAATGTCCTTAAAAGCCAATAATTCTAGAATTTCGTCACAGACTTGTATGAAAATCTCCAACGATTCCTAAAATATTGGTCCCAATAACCACGCAAAGTTTTAAGTTGATCGATTGAACCTTTACGATTGAACGATTCCTTGTTAATTTCCAAAAATCACAGGATATCGTTCAAAAAAATGTTAAACGGTCATATCAGTTTCATAATACGTTTGAAAGTTTCTGCTCTCTTGAAGTGAAGATTCGAAGATTCCGTGAAATATGAAATTCGAGAAATATGATAGCCAACACGCAAAATATCCGTAAACTGTCGATAACTTTTGAATGTAAACACAGTTTAGTCTGAAAATTGTCAAAAATACAGATAATGTTGGACCCGATGACCATACAAATTTTTAAGTTGATCGGTCAAACGGTTCTGGATTAAATTTCAAAAAGCACATGAAATATTTTTTTAAATTTTAACCAATGGGAGGATTTGGCTGAAAATTTGTAAAATAAGAGACAATGTTGGTCCTAATGACCATGCAAAATATAAGGTCGATCACATTTGTCGAAGTCCATTTTCATTTTTCAGCCTATCAGGAGATGTTTATTTAAATTTCAACCAATGAATGGATTTCAAAAAAATTATGGTCTGCAAACAGAGAAGGTTGGTTTTACATGTGAGCAAAATTTCAGATCGATCGGTGAAACGGTGCGACCTGTGTATCGGCTATTAGCAGCCAAAAACAAAAAAAAAAAAAAAAAAAAAAAACAGAGGTCCGTGCCAAAAGAGCCAAAAGGAGACGCTCGCTTCGCTCGCTCAATAAAATACTATATAAAACATAATATAAAACCATATTTTATTTAAAAAATAAAGTAAATAGCCACAATAACTGCCAGATCTAAGATTGATCTTAAATATAGACATGTATTATACAACGTTCTTCGATAAGAAAATAATAGATTGTCGATATTACAATTAAAAGTAAAATTAACTCAAACACAGATGTACAATAATTCAACAACAACAAATCTTAAGGTCTACTGAAAATTCTTCAAAATTGAATGTCATCAATATTATTAAAATTGAATTGAATGTAAATTACAATAGTTGAGTTTTCATGCTGAGTGCTTGAAGGCTATAGACACTGTGAAATATATCAAGTCCTTGTGACAATGTCGGTGTAAATAGTCTTGAATATTCTATTAACACGACACGAGCGATCTTCTCACGATCGTCTACCCGATGAATAATTGATCGATGCTCCACGATCGCTTCATTTACTGCCGAGGATGTGATCGTTACGTAACGGATGATTAATCTCCTGCACCGGGATGATGCGATCCATGTGTAGGTAGTTGGCATTCAGCTCGAGTAACGCGGTTCATCACACCAAGAGTCCTGTTCGCTTCAGCAAAACAAAACCGTGTTGTTCAGGGGTCAGTCCTAGTAAAATAAGTCTCCAGGGCACTGAAAGATAGCAAAATCCGCAGCGTTCAGGACCAGCAAGGGGTTTGGGGGGAAAGAGACGAAAGACCCCCCAATTTGGCCCGACGGGAATTTTTTGAAAAATTAACTATATTATAATATAGTTAAAAATGGCATAACACATGTAGAAATATAATATTAACATTTATTAATTATTTTATTATTAACAATATTTTATGTTGTTTTTTACGGATTAACCGCTCTTTTCGTGTTTCTACATGTGTTATGGCATTTTTGTCTTGTTTTAGTAGTGTATAACGTCGCACTGTTCTGCAGCTAGGCTAATGATGACGGATGAATGATTATGATGATGATTGGGAGATGATGGTGGAGAGTAGGTAAGGATGGAAGGTGGGAAGGAGGCGGTCGTGGCCTATTAGTAGGCATATAAGTCTTGACCGGATGATTCGCAATCGGAAACAACAGGAACCGTGTGTTCTTTGGCCGAGTGAGCACACATTGTTTTGCGAATCAATCAAAACCTCGAAGTGTGTGAAAATGGCGGTACACGAATGCCTTGTGGCGGCAGAGAAACTTTTAACACTTAATTCAAGAAGATCAGGCTCATCTCAATTTAAAGGTGATGAAACTTTAAAAATTGGGCTCAATTCCATCATCGTCAAGATTTCTCAGATCACTCAAATAAAAGAACAGATTTTAAATTTTAAAATAGTTATTATAATTTTTTACATTAATCAATTTATTAAATTTTACTGAAAGGCGTAAAAATTAGACTAAAATGCAATATAGCGCCTATATGTTGCAACCCCCCCCCCCCCCCCCCACTCCCCCGCCAAAGTTTGGCACACTTATTTATTGCGAGTGCGACACGACAACTCTATTTACCTCTGCGTATCATAAAAATGTACTTTGCAATCCGGGCTCATGTTCTAAAGAGTTCGAGTCCCAACTGTGTGGGCGAATTCGTGCGAACTTGTTGCATTGCGTGCGCTAGAAGCAGTCCATGTCCCAGTGGCGTGCCGACCTATCTAAATTTGGTGCTCGAGCACAGTCATTTTTTGGGGGTGGGTGGTCCCCGCCAGGGGACCTACCCACCTTGCGACACATTTTATAATGTAACAGTGATACATTCTCCACTAATACAACTTAATGTATTCCCACAAACATGGTGATGAGGGTGTATACGTCGTATTGCTGCACAGCAAACAGTAACATTGTAAATATCAATAATGGAAAGGGAACAAAAGATTTTTTATCAATAAATGTATGCATGTATACATGATTAGTGCTTATGCAATTGATACATTTTAGGGGTTGAGTAGGTCTAGGTGGGTGCATGGTTGCAAAAACTGCAGGTTGATGGTTCGGTGGGTGGATGGATGATAAAATATTTATGAAATAATATTGAATTGACCCATTTACAGTACTTATTGAAAGGATTTGATGAATCATAAAAACAGCATAACGGTTAGAGAATCATCTTCTGTAGGTATTTTCTTTCATGCTCCTGCATGCTGGATCGAAAATAGTATTTATTATCAGAAAAGAAGCATAGAAAATTTAAATATCGCTGTGATACAGTTTGTCTGTGTATAATTTATGATGGATGTAAATTAACGAACATGAATCCATTGAATCCATTGAATTAATTGCACCAAAATCATTTTAAACCCGTCCTTGGGTAGCCTCAAGGGCGTATTCAGGGGTGGGCCGAGGGGGCCATGCCCCCCCCCCCCCCCCCGAAATCAGGATTTCATCGAAGAAAATAAGCACATTTAATATAATATGTGGAAAAAAACTTAAAGATAGATCATGTCAAAAACGTTCCAAATTGTTTAGAATTGAGTTTAAATTCACACACATTTCTTTAACCTCTTAGTCTAATTTTTTGATATTTTGTAATTTATAATTTCCCAAAATAGCTATACATTGCGATTCAAAATTGCACCAAAATGAATGACCTTGATCCAAAATTTTCTCGGGGGCTGCGCCCCCGAACCCCCTGTTTTCCACTGTCATTTTTCAAAATATTAGTAATGTCGGCCCCCCCACCCTCCCGAAATTTCATCCTGGATACGCCCTTGGGTAGCCATATACAAAAAATAATCATTCACAATTATTGTACCTACCTGAAAAACCATTTTAAACGTGTGCTAATGTACAGTTGAAAACCAAAAAATAGCTGCGCCGCATTTTTTTGTTTTAATGACTGTTTTGTTTTCTATCAAAAATACAGTATACCTTGTAAAATTATTTAAAACCCGTTTTAATGTAGCCAAAACCAAAAAGTTTCACTGCGCGGCTATTTTATTTATAATTTTATTACTTACCTGCGCGGCTTTTTTATGTGTGATTTTTATACATTAATGAATTTTCTGTTTTCTTTCAAAATCGTCGTACCTGTAAAATCATTTAAAACTCGTTCTAATGTAGTCAAAATCCCAAAATTTCGCTGAGCGGCATTTTTAGTTTGATTTTATTTCGAATATAAATTATACTGACTGTTCTGTTTTCCTTCAAAAATATCGTACCTGCCTGTAAACTTATTGTAAACCCGTCTATAATCAAAAGAGAAAAAATCGATGCGCGGCATTTGTGTGAGTGCAAATCGTTTAATAATTAAATTAATTACTTCCCAGAGCTAAAACTAAAATAATTCACTTCACTTTATTTGTTTCTCTGTAGTTTTAAGAGGTGCTTCATCAAACATTAACAATGATACATTATTTTCAAGTCTAAAATGCACCAAAAACCTTCAAAGTTGGTATTGAAATTGATTTTTTTCCGAGGCTATGCTCGCACCCCGGACCTGCATGTACCTACTGGGGGGTCCTCTCCCCAGACCCCATTGCGATCACTGCCAATTTTATGTTCTTGACCATTGGGGGTGGGTGGGTATACCCATCAATGAATAAGCACCGGTCCTCAAGATAGGTTCGGCACGCCACTGTGTCCGACCACAACGATCATGTTCTACAAATTAATTACTCGTATTGTTCCACAGACAATTAACTCTTAATATCTATCGTTTTACCAAGAGAAGTCAACAAGAATTGCTCAGGACCAGACTCCAGAGAGTGATAAAAGTGTGCCGCAAGATTCGGATCATTAGAAATCTTAGGTTGACAAATGAATAGGTTATCAGAATGTGTAAATACGGTGTGTTTGATTCTATGTATTCGGCTCTTTTCGGAGATCAGACGACTACTTCGAGTATACATCTATAATATGTAAAAGCACTTACATAATGTATTCCGTTTCAGTCTTTTTTTATAGTAGCTCAGAACAAATCAGTGTCCTCCAGAAGATGACTTACTGTAAGTGATCATCTTAATTTTAATTTTTTAATATGTATTCATCTTTTTATAGTTTTAGACATCTTTTGTCAATATCAGTTTTTTGTGTATTTTTAGGTAAATTAGCTTATTTAAAAAAAATATATATTGTTTCATCTTTAGATTCGTTATAGCTATTTTTATTATTGGAATGTGTTTTGAATTTGTGTAGTTTATTAATTTTAAATTTTTGAGTAGTACTTTACTTTTTTCTTTCTAATTCTGCAATTTAAAAATGTAATACACTTTTTAGCAATCCACTCCTGCAAACCTTCATTTTAATGTTGTTTATAGACGGCTGGACAGCTAGTACATGTCATAATATTGGTGTGATTTTGACTGGGGATTGAACCCGGCTCTGGACCAGTATGTCATCTGCACGATGCTGCAACAGTTTCACCACACCGCATTCCACGCATCATCAACCCAACTCACCAAGTGTTCGGCTAAACGAGGAGGCGTCGAAGCGATCGGAAAGATGATTGTTACAAGACAGTTGCAGATGTAACTGGAGGTCGGAGGTTGAAATAACATGATGCCTTCTACATACTGATCCGCAGCGACAATACATGCCGCAATATCAACATGTTCTTCGCAGAGTGAATTCAATTCTCAGAACATCGCAAGTGAACACACGTCAGAGTTGTGTGCAATGTTATACAATTTTAATCCAGTCTACGATACTTGATGAAATCCATTTTTTTTGAAGCACAAAAAGAGTAATCTGTGTTTCTAATAATACAAAAAAAAGTGTTTTTTCTCCTTTTGAGGAAGTGCTAACATGGGCAATATATGATTCTTTTTGGCACCTGTACCCTGAAATAACTAAACAATAAAACTTTGGGGCTACTAGAGACACAGATCTACTCTTTATCTATAACCTGTGAAAATTTGAAGACAATCGGTGAAGCCGTTTAGAAAAAAGAAGGGCCGCCTTTTTATGGTTTTTTTGTGGTTTTCAATATTTGAATTAAAATAACTTACTTCACAGCAGTAGGATGCAACATGTAACACACTATCAAATGTCACAAATGTCACGTACAACCCAGAGCTAATGCATTTTCATGCATTTCTAGGATTTTTTTTTCATCGGAATCGAAATGTTCTGCGAGTCCTGTCGACTCTTAACAGTTTTATAGTGATGACACTGTTGTGAGTAATCAAATAAAATTTCCAATCCTTTACGCGTAAGGTTTTTACACTGTAAGTGCATAGAAGTGTAACCAATTAAAAAGTCTAATAAGGACATTAATAACATTAATTTGTAACATTTGTAACATTAATGTAACCAATTGAAAAGACCACAAAGGCTAAACATGTGTGTAATAAATGTAATTTAATACAATTTTCACTTGAATCCACCAAAACTAAGTTCTTCTTATAGAGTAATAAAGTTACTTTCCATGCAATCGTGCTTGGCCAGGATTTAAGAAACCTTCATTACCCATCTTTCCAGTTCTAATTCCCAACAAATTAGCCGAATATTGGTTTATATCACCAATAAACTACAACATATTTGTATCTTCGTTAGGAATAACCTTCACACGTAACTTATAATTAAGAAATTAAATTCAATAATAACTTTTATTTGATATTTTCAAGTACAAACATACTAATTTCGAATGTTATTTTCGATTAGCTCCTCTGCACGTTTTGTAATTAAAATTAAAATATTAAATATTTTAGCTTATTAGTTATTACGGATATTATTTAGAATACATTCAGAAAAAGTACTCTCCCAAGCTATGGAAGTAGATTATTACGCCGCGAATGAGAGAAAAACACTAGAATATCGTGTTGGGAAGCGAGAGCTAGAAGCTTTGTTAAACATTATTGGGGGGGGGGGGGGGGGGGGGGGGGGGCTCTGCGCTTTCTTAAATATGTCACATTCAATCATTTGGTTTCCAGATTACGTCAATAAAGATATCTCAAAAGAAACTGAATGTGCACTTGTTTAGGAACCAAACCACCGGTCTTATTCTATAACGAAAGCGAAATCATTTCGGGTTGAAATGATTTCAGATCAATGTTATCCTTATGGCAGTGAAATGATTTCAGATCGAAATGACTTCGTTTTCGTTATAGAATAAAGCCCCTGTTATTTCAAAATCGTATATTCTGAACCGTTTGAGACTAAACTTTTATAACTGTACTGCATTTATATCAGTTTTCAATTCAAATTTTGATGGTTTCATGGTGTGAGCATGCCATTTTTGTCACCTTTACAAATTTTACGCTGCACTATTCCTACCATATAACTTAGTTAGACATGATTTAATTTGTACATGGTATATACGCTGGCAAGTGGTCAACCGTGTTAAAAAGGACATCCATCAATATAATAATCTTACTTTATTTTTAATGATATTCATTTTAATTTTGATAAGGAGTGTCACGTCAAATGTTTGCTTGATCAGAGGAACTGTGTGACAAGTTCGGTAAACAAAAATAAGTAATCGAGGTGAGGGTCAAGAATGTCAAACATAAACGTTCACTCGCTTAATTAAATTGGATGTAAAAGTGATATTGCTATCGAAATGGATTGAACTCTGGCCCAAATCATCTGCGATCTTTAAACCAAGAAGATATAATTACCATTTGCATCAGATTTCCGTCAGATCAAGTAATTACGTTACGTCACAACCAACATTGTTTCAAATGTCTTAATATTTCCATCTGTGAGGTTACCTTTTCACTCTCATCTCCAACATTCGATCAGAGCTTCCATTCTTGATCATCAATTACATAGGAGCACGGATCACGCCTTACAATTATCAAATGCATTGTTCGATATCTAGAGGCGATTTACACGAGATTCGTCACTCGGAACCCGCGATCGTGGGTGTTAAAATCTTCCTCGATCGACCGTCCCGAAAGTTCAACCCAGCTTGAAGTGACCATGATTGAGAGATGACTTCGTAAAGATGGTCGTATCTTTAATTGGGTGTAATTGCAGATGTAATTATTTTTAAACGACATTGAGAAATTATTCTGACACGAAATTGTTGTTAAAGTGTTTGAAACGTTACCTACGCCAAGAGATTTTATATAGCATACCTTTAATTAAAATTCTAACCAGAAGAAAAGAAAAGAGTGCGATTCACGAATTGATATTGATATTTTTTCACAGTTTCCCAAGCAGAGTGCGAACTGCGAATATTGTAAAATGCAAGTACATTGACGTCTAACCTTTATGTGTTGCCTATAAGACATATGTTTCTCATCACGACATGACCACAAATATGCAGATTTATTTCCAAAGTTGCAGTCAAATAGTTTCCGTTCTGTATGAAACACTCAACTTCCATTAAGTCGCGAGATACGGATCTGAGTTCACAGCTAGTTGAGTTAAGTAACAAGCGATTAGGATCTCTGTGTCGACTGAAAGCGAGAGAGTTGGCTCTGGTGGTGACGCATGGGGCTCACAAGCCCGGTTCAATTCCCGTCGGTGGCGTTCCTGGGGAAAGATTCCTCGTGATTTCCCTCAGTCGACAGGCGAAATACTCCGACTTCCATTACTATTCTTTACAAGAGCGTATTCAGGTGGGGTGGAGGGAACCCCCCCACCCCGAAATCAGGGTTTCATCTAAAACAATAAGCACTAAAAATAAAATACATAATATGTGAACAAAACACTTAAGAAAAACAGATTATGTCGAATACACACCAAAATACTTGGAATTTAGTTAAAATTCAACACATTTCCTGTGTCTATGCGCTCCGGACTTGCATACTAATTAGTTTAATAAATTTAGATATTCTTATAATTAGACTAATTTTCTGAGATTTTGTAATTTATAATTCCCCACTGTCATTCAAAATTGCTCCAAAACGATTGACCTTGATCCAAAATTTTCTCAGGGCCTACACCCCCGAACATCCATGTTTTCCACTGTGATTTTTTAAAATACTAATAATGTCTGGCCCCTTCCCTAAATTTCATCCTGTTTGTGCCCTTGATTCTTTATCATCTTCCAATCATCCTTCTCCTCTTTATTTCCCTCCTTGTCTCCTATTAAACGTAAAGTGGCTCAGTGGGCAGAGCACTAGTTTCTGATATTCAGGAGACCCGGGTTTAACGACCATCTACTCTCTACTCACGCTTTAATCCTCTCCCAACTTTCATCATAAATCATACCGGGTAATTGATGCAACTCGCCAAAAAGAAGAGTCTTCATGATTTATCTCAAAACTGTGCATACAAAACTGAACCTGACAATTTCATAATGCCACGGTAATCTTCCAACCGACTACCTGCCATCATCACTTCAAGTATATTTATTATTAATTTTAATTTAGTGGTGTTTAACGAACAGGGACGGCGCCAGGAATTTTTGATAGGGTGGGCAGTGAGAGGCGAACAATTATTGTACAAAAACAAAAACTTGTATATAGACTGCCAAGCACCTTTCCCCCTAAAAAGATTGAGATCTAAAAGAAGGTCGCAGCAATAATATATTGTTGAAACATTTTCGCACTTAAAATTCGTGAAATCATTTCGCCCAGTTACTGCCGCCAAGCACAACATTATAAACCAAACATTGTACCCAAATTTGAGATTGAAAAAATCTCTATGTGAACCATCATAGTATAAACTTTAAAACAATTATACTCATTTAAAACTAAAAATAGAAAGTATTCAAATTTTAAAAACGTAAACAAAATCAATTTAAAAACATTTTTTTTTTACATAACTTAAAATACAAATTAAAAAAAATTATTTAAAATTAAATAAAACAAAATAAAAGTAAAAAAAAAAAAAAAAAAAGTTTGGCGCATTGTGTCAAGGAGGGGGCAACATAAAAAGAAAATGTCGACCAAGGAGACGACGAAAGAAAGAGGAAGAAGAAGATGATGAAGGAAAGAAGGAAGAAGTCAACATGACGGTGCAAATTCAATGCGCCAAGCTTTATTTTAATTTTTTTTACTTTTATTTTTTTTATTTAATTTTAAATAATTTTTTTTAATTTGTATTTTAAGTTATGTAAAAAAAAAATGTTTTTAAATTGATTTTGTTTACGTTTTCAAAATTTGAATACTTTCTATTTTTAGTTTTAAATGAGTATAATTGTTTTAAAGTTTATACTATGATGGTTCACATAGAGATTTTTTCAATCTCAAATTTGGGTACAATGTTTGGTTTATAATGTTGTGCTTGGCGGCAGTAACTGGGCGAAATGATTTCACGAATTTTAAGTGCGAAAATGTTTCAACAATATATTATTGCTGCGACCTTCTTTTAGATCTCAATCTTTTTAGGGGGAAAGGTGCTTGGCAGTCTATATACAAGTTTTTGTTTTTGTACAACATGTCACATGAGGTGGTAGTTTACAGCAGCTTTCATTGATCATTGAGTGTTACCTATCATTACATTGTTAACGCCAACAACGTCACTTCTTGTCTAAAAATTTCTGTTTTTCTTCCAATAGTTCCCAAGTTAGTATAACGAAAGGGTCAATTTCTTTTGGTTGAATATGAGTTATCTCAACTTTTAAATTGCTAAAAGTTCACAACTTGTGAATAACGTAAATTGTAGGTGTATTGTTCCGGTGTAGACCGGAATTTGTGCGTCATCTCGTACTACGCATATTAGTTGCCAGTTGGTAAACTGAAAGGTACACGAAAGGTAGATGATTGTAAATGCGTTTCCTTAATTTTAAATTCTTCTAAGTTCACTTTTTTGTGTAATTTAAACTCTATTGGTAAAGCGTTAAGGCTTTACAGATGTTTACAGCACATTTTAAATAAAATCCGGATGTGTTTTGGAAGGCAATATAACTTAAAAGGAACTTATTTCATAAGTTAACTTTCCAGTTTCTGGAAACTTTCCAGGTAGGTAACTAACCAGTTCTTTATTTGAACTGGAACTAGTTCCTTTTTTGAGGAACTAATCCAACACTGCTGTTTAGTGATAGTTCCATAACATGGATTATGCCGCAAATTTTTCCGCCAACAGTTTAAAAACGTACCAAAGATCACGAGTGGGGTTATGCAGAATATGCATATATAATTTTCTATTATTACCTACGGGTGATTTTTTAAATTAGGGGATGTTGGAAGGGATCAAGTATCATACGGTATGGGTTATTTCATATAGAATGAGTACACCAAATTTGGTTGAGATCGGTCAAAGGGTGTAGGAGAAAATAAGAACGTTCATACCAAGAAGCCTTTTCCTTTGTTCATGCGCAGAGAGACACTACTGAAAGTTAAAGGAATTACGGCAAAGAATGTGGCCATTTGATATTGCCTTGTTGTGAAAATTGATTTTGAAGATGTCAACCTAGAGTTCCTTTAAGATTAACTAGCTGAGCCACCTGGTGTTTATAGTGCTGGTTGGGAAGGAGTAGGACGTATATCATTAACAGTCACAAAACACACCAACACACGAACAAACCAACAAAGAACGGTCAACCTGATTGTACCTGACTGATTGCCAAGATACCCGAGAAGCTAAAGCACTATTTTTGCCGGAGAACAGACGCATAATCCTTGATCACACGCTTATAAATTCCCTAAGGTGTCTACCGCTTACATCGGTATGTACGAGGGACAATCAATTAAAAATCAATGTACCTACACATATTTTGTTTAAATCTCACTAAATGATAATTAACATAAAAAATCTCAAATGATTAAAAAAAAAATATATATATATATGATAACAATGAGAAAAAATGGTAACACGGAGCGTATTTTATCTCCTCGGTCCCATTCAGTGCGTACCTATACATTTAAAAAAAACTGTTGCTCGTCAAGACTCAAGTGAAAAAAACATTGTTTAAAATATGACTTTATCCAGCACGTCATGTAATATACAAGCTAATGTTCAAATTCTTTTAAAAAGTACCAAATATAGTTATGAATGTAATTTATGAATAAGATTTTTTTATTTCATTTTGAATGAAATGGCTTTAAATAAAAGTCCTTTACGATTACTAATTTTACCCTGGGGACGTCTTCGAACGAGTCGTGTGCTTACTCATTGTCTTGAAGTATACAATTTTACAATAAATAGTGTGAAAATAAGTTATTTGAAAATACAATTGTGCTAGAAGACAGCCTCCTACTGCAGCAGAATCTATTATGTTATATTCCAAAACAAGTGTCATCTACGTACATTTGTATTCGTTTAAAAGTGTCAAGACAACATAGGAAACCAAACCTCTGATACGCTCACAACACAACCCCCACCCCTAATCCACCAGCCACTGAATAGATCTGAATGTGAATTGTTTATTCTCCAAGCAATGACGATTCACGATATTAAATGACCTTTCATTGTTGTTGTTTATTGATTATGGTGTGTGTGGGGGGGGGGGGGGGGGGAGGGGGTGTATGTGTTTATTACGCATAGATCATACAATCAATTAGTCTACCGGTCTTTATTCCTGATAGTGATGGCATATTGTTGATGCATCTAATTGATTTATTGTTTGTTTTGATATTTTAGACAGTATGAATTATTTCGTGCATTAGGTATTCTTTTAAAAATGCCATTGCATAATTGACCATGTTTGTAAACACCTTTCGCACAAGGCATTCGATTGGCGTCAGAATACCATTGCTCATTGTGCGTAGTTAATCTATTATTCTTTATTCTACACAAAACGAAGTTTCCATACTCTCGAAACCGAAATAAATTTAGACATTATAATATTCATAGGTACGTGAAGTAGTAGAACTAAAGATTTCATTATGAAACGGAATCGATGTCTGTTATTCGTTTGTTGTCTCAATACTTGGATATCCATAATAACTATCCAAACGAGTTTTCTCAAATGGTTGATACTACGTCATATTCTGTCGTCATATTGAGGTATATTTGAGGTTTGAATCTTTCAATGTGACAAAATTATGAAGTTCACCTAGAATTCTACGAGCGGCTAGAGACAGAAGGTGCTCCAGGCGGCGTAGGGCGCGCGCATAAGTTTTACTGGGCAGCCTAAGGAATAAAACTCTCTATGGGTATAGACAAAGTCGAACTGGCTAAAATTAAAACTGTGCAACTTAAAAAAATAACTCTATGGTTAGGCAGAATTAAAACTTGTAAAAATTGCAAATAAAAAAGTACGACCCCGGCCGGTATCGAACCGGCGACCCCTAACACCGTAAGCCAATGCACTGTCTATTGCGCCAACAGGACGGCGATACTGTATGCCGTTCGTAACCACTAAACTAGCAAATGGGCGAAGATTTCAACAAGACGCAATGTCGCTCGTCATACCTGCAGCATTACCTACGAACCTGATACTATCTGTGATCGCGATGGCAATCGGCGTGCCGCGATGGCGATGTTTCGGGTTATTGATGATCTACACAGCATCCCTCGACCTCTCACTTGAATATATATACTGGAAGGTATCATCGCTTACACAAATTAAAAAAGGATGATGTGAAAAAAAGTTTTTCTAGGATCGGGAATCGAACCCGTTATGCAGGAACACAAGCCAGCTGCCTCCGATAATTCAGCTATTCAGGCCGACAGGATATGTGGAGTTGACAGCGAAGCTGCTGTGTTGGTAGATGAAGGGGAAGAGCGGAACGCTTAATATTGATAATTTTTCCACTTCCGGTTTGAAAATTTTGTTTTTTCTTGAAGTGGAGTGTCTAGCAATACATTGTCTTTAATGTTGCCAAATTTCAAAACTGTCGATGGACCCGTTTGACTTTTGAAAAAAATTAAAATTTAAAATTGGATAAATTCACTTCCGGTCAAAATATTTCAGATTTTCTTTCAGAAGTACGCGTGAGAAGGGGGACTCTATGTGTCTACCAAATTTCAACTCTCTAGACCAAACCGTGCAATCTGTAGAAAAGGGCAAGCAAAACGACGTGCCTAGTTAGCTAGCCAGCCAGCCAGCCAGCCAGCCAGCCAGCCAGCCAGCCAGCCAGCCAGCCAGCCCCAAAGTCAATCCTTGCATGTTTGAGGCCCAAAATTCACCCCGAAGGGATGATCGCAGCACTTTGATTTTTGGTTAGGTGTTGTCAGGTGGCTAAATATACCCGATAACCATGGTTTTCAACTTTCATTTCTCACTGCATGTATGCCTGTCGACACCTCGTTTCGACCACTTAAGCCGTTGCGGTATAAGTCTCTGGTAGTAGCTCGCACGTTGTATAGAGCGGTGCTTGGCAGCGTCGAGCTAGAGCCCGACTAGATTTAGGGTGGGCACATCATTTCCACTAAAAGTAGAAAAAGAAAGCCATGCCCCGCAGGGCGCTATTCGGATATTTAAATCAACAGAAACGAATTTGGGACACTGAAAATACTACTTCAGGTGTAAAATATGATTGGAATATCACATAAAATAGGGGTGGATTGTAAAGTTACCAAATATAGCCTACGACTTGAATGCGGTGTAATTTCACTAAAATCTGTGTATAGCTAGTATTCTCGTGACGTCAAAATACCCCTCAGCCTCTCGGCGGCCATGATGGATATGCAGGTGATCGTTTCATGGCAGCTACCCGTGCAATACGACGTTGTTTAGTTCAAGTTTAAATGCAGTTATATCCGAGTTTACTTACACAAACCAACATAATGCATTCCCCAAATACATTTTAATTGTTCCTAGAACATGACACGGGAGTCTACTTAGAATAAAGATGCTTAAACTGCATAAATAGGAGGCTACCTTTTCTTGCCAGTGGGTAGGTTTAACACTCTTTAATGATCAAGTTTGAGTGGCATTAATTACTTACAAAATGTTCAATTGTGCGATAATTGGACGTAGTGTAGTAGGAAACGTAACAGAGATAAAACAATCACGATCTATCAATATCCAAACAATATCCCAATAAATTCAATACACCTGACGGCAGGGCGGGGGCGTGACTGTCAAGAATAAGTCGAGCTTAGCAACGAATTATGTCGAGAAAAATACATAAGGATCAATAACAATACACTTTCATTCTCTTTAATCATATTGCAGTAAGTCACTTCATACTAATTCACTTTTGTAGCCTGGCAAAAGGCTGTATGGATTCCAAGGTATCAGCCTATTTGCATCATAATAAACACGCGAGAGAGATGTTCAAAATATTCACTGTGATACCAAAACAATGTAATATCTGATAAATAAACACTGAACAACAGTTGTTTACGCCTAATATAGCAAAATATTACATTACACCACTATTATCAGCCAAAAATTCGACAACTTTATTGAATTTATGTGAAAATTCAATACACCTGACGGCAAGGCGGGGGCGTGACTGTCAAGAAAAAGTCGAGTTTAGCAACGAATTATGACGAGAAAAATACATAAGGATCAATAACAATACACTTTCATTCTCTTTAATCATATTGCAGAAAGTCACTTCATACTAATTCACTTTTGTAGCCTGGCAAAAGGCTGTATGGATTCCAAGGTATCAGCCTATTTGCATCAAAATAAACACGCGGAAAAGATGTTCAAAATACTCACTATGATACCAAAACAATATAATCTCTGACAAAAAAACACTGAGCAACAGTTATTTACGCCTAATATAGCAAAATATTACATTAAACCACTATTATCAGCCTAAAATTCGCAAAAAAAAACACCAGATAAACCATACAGCCGTGTGCTCAAGAACCACAACACATATCAAACATGGCCCGCCCGTTACTTTCACAGGACGATAACAACTGTGAGAATTGTCGTGAATACTCCCTATATAATTGATTACCTAGGTACTTATTTCATTTCAAATTCAAAGACAGTATTAAAAGTATCGTGGATTATTTTTGGATGGGCAGAGGGTGAGCAATAGATAATTTAGGATGAGCACTCGCCCACCCGCGCCCACCCCTGGCGCCGTCCCTGTTAACATCGCACTGATCTGCAACTATATACACTAAGAAACATTGTTAGAAGGAGACCATTGGACACCCTTCCAGCATTTGCTCTTGACTGAGGGAAGACACGACAAACCTCAGTCATGAAGCCGGCCACGGGAATCGAACCCGGGACCTCCGGAGTTCAAGTCGAGAGTATTTCTTCCTGAGCCAACTTGCTCCGTGAAATGTCACTCGGTGTCTAAAATTATAATTGCAGCTTGCTTCGGTCAACTTTTGAAAAGTAGTTTAAAACCGTGTGATAATGAAGCGCAAGTGAACACAAAGAAGTTGCGTAACACCGTTGCGTTACGTTTACGACGCCGTATGACAACAACTAAGTGGTATTCTGTGTCTCTTATGCTATGAGCAGATGATTGATACAATCACATCTCGGACTGGAGCAAAGCGATCTCATCACCAAGTAGTTGGCTCGACTGTCAGTTTTCCCACGACGCGATGATGTATGCTCGCGTCTTGCGACTTCCTGGTCAAATCGCTCACGAGTGGGCCGAAGTTACAAATCAACAGGGCATTATCTTCGCTCTTCGGGCATGCGAAGTGGAAGATTACCTACTCCAGTTCACGATGTGCGGAATTATAGAGAGATTAGGACGACCAAAACAAAGGCTGAGTAAATAATATTCATCAAAATGCAGTTTGGGAAGTTTTCATCATCGGGAGAATAAGTGAATTCGTAATAGGACTAATGGAATGTTTGCGAACAAAGAAAGAAAACAAACGAAATTATATTAAAGTGGCTGTAGAATCTGGCAATCTTTTTGTTATGTACAATTCATTGGTCATTGGGTATACTTACAACGAACATCTTTTTTTTCATGATAACAATTGTGAATGTGCCGTAAAAATATGATATGAAATGTAGGGTAGTTAAGAATGGACAGTGGTAAGGAGGCGGTCGCGAACTGTATGTAGGGAACCTTCCCGTCATTTGCCTCTCGACTGAGCTAAACCACGAACACCTCTCAGGCAGAATGGACGGCCGCGGGAATCGAACCCGTGCTCCTGGAATGCAAGTCCATGCATCGCAACGCACTGAGCCAACGTCTTCCTTTTACAGAAATTCAATTGTAAATCAATGTGAAATTAATTATCGTGTCAATACCATCTTATTAATATGGTATAATAACTCGTTAATCGTTACATAACCATTTTCTCCTTCGTTCCTGTCAGAAAGTAACAAATATCTGTCTGGTTACTATGCTAATGGCTTGCATTCTAGGAGGTGCATGGCACTGCCACCAGGTTTCTGAATCCGTAAAGTTCACCAATTCAACTCGGTATGAAAGTCTGAATTTGTGTTGCCACGAATTGAATATCGCCCTGAAGCGCTGCATTGGGAAGATTAGATCTTGATAGACATTGACGCATGTGCAGTGATGCAATTGTAGTTGCAGTCATTTGATAACCACGTATGATCCAAAGCAAGTCCAATGTGGACATAATAAAGTTATCGAGAATGCTTTATAAAATGCTTTATAAAGCATTTTTACTTTTTAAACTTGATAACACACTTCTCAGGGCTCCTATATAGCACTAGCAATAATTATGCTTCAAGAGACATCATGGATAAGAAAAACCATTTTAAATGTGCCCTTTAAAAATCTTTCTATCAACCCTCCATGAAGACGGAACAGGTTGGTTGAGTGGTAACGCTCTGAACTTGTATTCCGGAGCCCGGGTTCGATTCGCGCGGCCGTCCTTCCTGACTGTTTTTTTTTCGTGGTATTCCCTCAGTCGACAGGCAAATGCTGGGAAGGTACCCTACTAATAGGCCACGACCGCCTCCTTCCCACCTTCCATCCATACCTACTCTTCACCATCTCCCAATCATCATCATAATCATTCATCCGTCGCCATTAGCCTCGCTGCAGAACAGTGCGACATTAAGCCACAGACAAAAAAAAAACTCCATGAAATTAATTCTGCAACAAACTTGTGATAGTAGTTACATCGTTATTCCATGCATTAGTCTCTATAACAGTGCTTCGATTACCAAACTTCATGAAGGCACTGTCAAAGACACTGTTGTTAAGCGAGCATCACCACAATACTCTTCGTCTTATGGCACTTGTGTGTGTGTGTGTTTTTTTTGCCTGCACTCTCACCGCACAACCAATCAATCTGAAATTTTGCACATACTAACGTACCTAATCTAAGGGGTCTCTGCGATAGTTTTTGAACGGGATTGATTCAAATGTTTTAAAATATATATCTTTCGATTGGTTGGTCCGATCAATTTGATATTTTGCAAGGTCATTGCAATAAACATTGTCCCCAATCTTACAAAGTTTCAGCAAAATTCTCCCATAAATTAAAATTAAAACCATCTATCTTGTGATTTTGAAAATTTCAACTAGAATCGTTTGACCGATTTACATCAAACTTTGCATGGTCATTGCCACCAATATTTTAGGTATTTTTGTCAATGTTTAGACTAATCTGTCGTTATCTTCAAAAGTTATTGTCATTTTAAGGATATTTTGTTCTATAACCTTGAAATATTTGCAAATGTATGCCAATAAGTTCAATTATTATTTCAGTGTTATCTTGATGCTTCAGGTCCAAGGGTTATAGTGCAGAGACAATTGCAATTCAAATCGCATACAATACGAATGCTCGCTTATCAACGCGGTACACAGAGCGTTTTCCTAGTGTAGAATCAAGGCAGCTCAATGCTGATGGGATTCTTCGGTTTGGAAAGTACTGTTCAAATGCAGAGCTATAAATCTACTCGAACAAGCAGAGTCACTCTGTCTTTGTCAACAGGTTCAGTTACCTGTTGCTGTTTTAGAATACTTGCAATAAACAAACTCAATGGGATTCTTGAGTTACATTATCATTCAGTTTAGTAGCACACATTATAATATAGATATCACGAATATCTACATGATAATACGCTTTGTATGTATGTATGTATGTATATCCACATTAAAACCACTCCGTATGGAAACAACAAGCAAGTCTCCTCCCCTATAGGAAGGAAGAAAAAGTTTCAGCTCGGAAAAGTAAGTGATACCAAATAGGATCGAATACGAGATGTTCTCAAATATTTCAATAAATTTGTGATGACAGACACTTCTCGAGGTATGAAGTAGAAAATTATATCCTTTTATTAATTGATGCAAAATTCATTTCAATGCTATAATACGATATAAAACACATCCAAATACTTGTAAAAGGACTTTCAAGTTCTTCTTCACCTAAAAGGATGTCTGAAAGAAAGGCTGATCGAGCTACATTTTTTTTTAAATATTTTCACTATACGAACATTAAATATTAAGTATTTATTTTACTTGTAAATTAAGCATTTTTTTCTACATAATAGGTACATATTTTATTTTTAGTAGGTTACTATGCATTTCGAAATCTTAAATGAAAATAATGCATTAAATATAAATAATAACTGTATTTGATGTGTAGGTACACTCGACAATTCATAAAACGGTATTTGAACGAAACAGATTGGCTGCTGGTCAGGTTCATTGACAATCTATCCTTGTTATTATCAATGAAATCAGAGCTCACCTACTAGAGGTAGATGAGGAGTAAGTATAGACTTCATCGGATGATGCCATCACATTTTTATCAGACAATCCATTTCTTTCAAATACCGTTGTATGAATTGTCGAGTGTGCCTATATGAACCCTTTTTTCATGTGTTTATAAATACCGATATAGTAATTCACATTGCCAATAGGTATTATATTTTATTATTATTTTATACCCACCTCCTACCCTAAATTTAACACACCCATCGTTTACTATACACATTTAAAACATGTATTTCGTTGTGTACTCTCGAGTCCCACTGATCCTAAATCTATCGATTAGGTATTAGTATACCTATGAGGTAAGGAGGAAGGATAGCCGGTGGGAAGGAGAAGGTCGTGTCCTATTAGCATGGACACATTCCCAGAATTATTCTCTCGACTGAGGGAATCCATGTAAATCTCAGTCAAGAATATCGGCCGAGGGATCGAACCCGATATCTTATGATCCAGAGCGCAACTTACCTACTCAGTCTAATATTTTGTTTGCAATATGAGGAGTAAAAAATAGAACTTTGATCAAAAATTGAGATGAAAGAATAAATGCAATGTTAAAAATCACCTTGTCTGAATCCGGGTCGAACATCTCTTCAACATCAACGCCAAGTCGACAATCACGACTCCCATTGGATTCGTTCACATTGTTCTATTCAATCAGCGACGCACAAGAGCCCAATTAAAACCAACTCAATCTTGAAACATCTGTCCAATTTCCATCCAAGTACCATCACTTGCCGTGGTCAAGGTGCTCACGATGGGCCCTAATCGACGTCGTGGTCTCAGCCCAATAAACAGACGCAAAACAACATATTAATATTTTAATTCATCACTAAAACATAATTTACTTTTTAAGATAATTTTAGTTTTTAAGATAATTTTGTTATCACGTTATTTCCTATTCTGGAGCTTAATCATGGTCATAATAAAACTTCTCTTCTGTTAAATGGTTCTCTCAATTAACAATGGCCTTCACATTAGCTAAACAAACCCACTTATCTTAAATTCATCTACTCAAATGTTATTATGAGTGATGTTGACAAGGTGTGACAATTCTTTGTTGAACTCAAACTTTCAAAGCTATTGTTGTGTTGTGTCATCTCATCGACATTTGTGTGGCATTTCTTGGAAAGATGAGAGCGATGCGGTGTCAAAACCACGTCTGTCATCCTAAAGGTCCGGGTTCTACTCCAAAAGTGCTCAAGACGATCCTTTCAAATCTGACGAGCCATTTTAATGCTCCTCGGAATTATTCAGGGGTGTTAAAATTATAATTAGGGTCTAAAACACGTTTTCCTTGTTGCTAAAAAACGAAGTCTTAATTGTATTAATTATGACAAATGTAAATTGGAAACTGCATGCAATAGATGCACTAAAACGCATCTTCCTGGCCTCTAGCTCGACCTTCAATGCCGTGAGAGAATGTTATTGGAATCAATCAATGGTCATTATCATTATTATCATCATCATCGTATCTTCTGTTTTTACGTAAATAATGTTTTGGAAATGTTTCAAGTTCTGTATATTTTATTCAGGTCGTAAAACTAAAGTATCCTATTTAACTTAGTTAATTAAAAGTACAATGGCGTCATGATTTTAATTTGTTTTATTACTCTGAATGTACACCATTAATTAATGTATTCATTCATTTATGGCATTTGTCTTACAAAAAGTGTTTTACGCAAAGTAGTGGAATTATGACCAATAAAATGTCACTACTTCATTCAAATCACTCATAAAAATATAAACATAAACTAATATCATTATTTCAATGATACAAACAAATGAATGATTACGAACATCATACTTATATTAAACTTACTTGCAAGTATTCTTCCAAATCTTTTCTATACTTTCTCCAGGAGTGAAGGAAAATTAGCTCAAAAAAAATATTTATTGGGACAATTATGCGATTTTGCAACTTTTAAGAACTTATAAGTTTGACGTCATTGTCAAATTTCACTTTATAGTCAAGTATAAGTTCCTATTATATAGATTTGTTTGCCTTTTTTGCCATAACTGTACTTAAGATAAATTAAATCCTAGCACGTCATAATTAATATGCAATGGAGCCTCTTTGTGTGGATTTTATTCCCCTTCTCTGCTTGATACAGTTACATATCTGCACGTAGGAGGTAGAAGGGCTGAAGTTCATTTCAATTATTCTTAAGGTGAGCTCATGAAACAGGATTTCTGTGTTGGTCCAGTAATTTGTATAATAGTGACGTAAGTAATTGTAAGAGAATACTTCAATATAACTGTTTTGTTGACATCAGTAAAATGGCTTCATAATTCCAAACTGTGAAAACGGAAAACCGACAAAATGGACTTCAGTCGTTATTCCTCTGATGTACAGATTTTGTGTCAAGAAACATTTACGAAATAAGAAATAAATAAGAAATTTACAATTTGTAAAAACATTATAATATGGACATAGTCATATGATTTGCTCTGATCTTGAAGGACTTGAACGATGATTATTTTCTTACATCCGCATCTCTAACATCAGATCACCTCGTTAACATTGTGCTTTGTTTGCGTTTATTCTTCTAAAAGCTATGATTCAACCAGAAGAATTTAGCCGGAGGAAATTTAAGAAAACTGAAATTCACGACTTCGCGTATTTATATGTTCTATAACCAATCTTCTTCAGGATTTCTTTAAATTATTGATAATTATACCGATGATTAAAACTATTCATGTTCTCACGTTTATTAACTACATTCAAAACAGAAATTGAATTACAGCAGCCTTGATTATATAATTTTCGGCTACGCATCGAGACTTTTTAATGTGCATTATTATGAGTGGTAATCAAAGCGCAAGGATTATTCTAAACTTCAGTAAAGTGCATTTCATCATTGAGTTTATTGGAGGCGCAAGTGACGAGTAGGTAATCACGTGCCTATCAGTTAGTAATTACTACCAGTTAGTGATTACCATGACTACCAGTTATCCATTAAAGGGAGAGCCGCCGGGATTCTTTTTACCAGAGTGACGGGTGTCAAGATTTTGGCAGGGGGGGGGGGGGGGAGGGAAGGAACAATCTGTAGGAAAGCATGGAGGCAACGTTGACATTTTGTGTGTATTTTAACGTTTTATGAAGAAACTTGGTAGTGAAAATAAATTTGAATGAAAATATATTTGGTTGTTAAATATTTTCTGGGTGTAGCCATACCCCTTGGTACACATTAGAATTTGTGATTTTTGTGAAGCATTAAACGATATGAAGCATGAAGCATGAAGCATTCTCAATCTCGTATGAGCTTTATTTCACTGACCATTCTAATTTGTTAATGTAATTTATTTATTGCATTACGATGTACAATTATGCAATTTTACGCATACACAGATTATACAATTTTACAATTACAATTTACGTACAATTTCTCTAGGAAATTGTTTTTTCTTAGATACTTTTCTTTAATGTGTAATTGTTTTTCTGTTGATACAAATTTGATATTTTTTTTGTCCTGAAGAAGATTTCGATATTAAAATCGAAACTGTCGACAGAAATAAATAATTTTATATAAAATATGACGCAATCTTAAAACTTTGAATTGTTTATAGTCATAAATCGTTGAAACATGTTTGATTTATATTTGTTTACATAATATTAAAATAGTGTCTGGACATCCAGGGGAAAGGTCCCCCACCTCCTCCACAAGATCATGATATAAGTCCGTCACAATGAAATGATGTTACGTGAAGCTGAATGGGGATACCCACGCGTGGTGTAAAGACCGGGATGTTGGAGCTATTGTGGACCACTGCGAACTGTCAGAGCTGCTTAGTGACATTTCAATGTGATTATTATTTATCTGCGCGTTGCTAAGCAGCCGGGCTCCATGCCAGCATCCTCAAGTTCTGATATTCGCACTTATGCAGACTCAATTTGTAAAGAACACTAGAAACTTGTTTCTCATTCTAAACAATCACGTATCGAATTCTTCGCTTTCAAAATGCGAGTTCCCAAAAGATGACAGATTATGGGGTTACTTCAATAATCGACAAGAATTCTCCTACAAATGACTAGTGCCACTATCACAAACAAGATTGGATGAAAGCAGAATGACTGGTTTATGAGCTCACCTCAAGAATTATTGAAATGTTCATTGGGTCTTGTACCTCTGAGGTACAACTTATTATTTGCTCTTTCTTTTCTCCGTGAAACTACAAAGCCCCATTCTTTTCTCGGGAAGTTCTTGATTCGTGACATAAAATTAGCCTCAAATTATGAATTTATTTTGCTACTATGAAGCTCAATGTGCTCAGTTTTATATCCCCCTTCAATAATTCTAAAAATATCAGTTGTAGTTTCACGACGAGCTGTTACATCTTTGTGACGCTCGTGTTTCGATCACAGCATCTTTCAGCTCCTCTTCCTTCCTGCTCGCCAATTGATCATGAATATTCAATGTTGTATCACCCAGAACATGTCATCATGCACAACTGCATTGACTCAGCTGCCACTGCAAGAGAAAGGAAACCCAAACACGACTACCAAGATGTAGCGGTGACAATTTGCATCAAAACTCCTTTCATTGACGACTTTTCCGAATAGTTTTCGATCGGTTGCGAAACGTCTTGCCAATTATCGAACGTATTTCGACGGCGAGTGTCCTCGATCGATCATCGGGAATAAGTGATCGGTAATTTCATCGCTAATCACCTGTTTGTTTCGCTGTACTGGGTAGTTGGTCAGATGAGTGATGGAGAGTTTTAATGACGGACAGAGCCACGAGCTGGGAGGTTTTACCTGGCTGAGGGGCAACCAAACTCGTGAATGATGATTTGTGGACGTGGAATTAGGTTTTCAATCAGTGAGGGATCAATGGATTGTGTTCTTTTATGGCAGGACATTGGCGATCTGAGATATGACGTCATAGAATGTCCTTCAACACGAGACGCTATTGCACTTAAAACAATATATTCTGACTCTGGAACTATTTAAAATCTGAGCTAATTGTAAAACACACGATGTGCAATTAAATAGTATCTAAGTATAGGAATTAATTTGCAGTTGCAGTGCGTGGTATTGCAAAAAATGTGTGTGTGTTTATTTTGAATGTATAAGATGTAAATATTTTTGTATATTATTCTACGAAATCGCATGCATGATATTTTGATAACAACGGACTTCCTTTGTGTTTTATAGATAGGTACATATTTTATACGAATCTATATTAACATTTGTTTTAAATAATAGAGTGTAGGAAAAAATGAGTAAGAGTTTACCAGTTTATACTTGAAAGTTCGAATGATTGAAGAGGAGAGGGTGCTTTCACAGGACACAGTGAGGAGAATAGGAATACAAAGTGCCTACCATGAAGCCAAAGAAATACCAATAAGTATGAAGATGGAATGAGCAAATATAGGAGGAGATACTGAAGTGACATGATACAGAAAAGTGGAGAGGATCGTGGTAGAGCAGGAAAAGAAGGCAGACAGGAAGAGCCAGAAATTTAGATCACTTTCCCAATATATTTATAAAAATAAGTGAAAACAAATGTTTGTTACTTATTATAATAGTTTATTGGTCCTGACGTAACGTATTCTTGAGTGACTCGTGACAATTCGAAGACATTGGTCACCCCTGTCAGCTACATGTGTTGTCATGGTAACCTAACACCTCAGTGACACGAGCAAGAGACATGTGGCAGGTGTGAAAGCAGGAATCAGAGATGTATCGATATGTTTAGATAATCAACATCATCTCGCGTGGTTCCTGCAGAGTCGACGTCGACATCTCTGCTGACAATCAACGCACGCTGGGATATGCAAATACAACACAATTGCTTCCCAACGCGCCGCTTCAGGCGTATTTCAAACCAAACCAACAGTTATCCGCGTTTCCAAGAATTTTAAATATACAGGATGTGTCTTCTCATAAATATTTAAGGCATCATTATATAAAGTAAATATATGGGAAGAACAATGTAATTACACTTAAAAATGTATATACTAATATCATATTTGAAAAACTATTAAATGAAGGTTGCGTTAGTCGGAGCAAGTTGGCTACGGAGACAGCGCCCTGAACTTGATCTCCGGCCTGCTTCCTGACCGTGTTCCTGACTGAGGTAATTTCTTACTTTACCTCAGTCGAGGGGCAAATTCATGGGAAGGTTCCTACTAAGCCACGACCACATCTCTGTCAATCCTTACCTATTCTCCATCATCATCATCTCCCAATCATCATCATAATCATTCATCAGTCGCCATTAGCCTCGCTGCAGAACAGTGCGACGTCATATGAATATGGGCTTAGGTTCAAGACATGTACGTATGTGAATATTACCACACCTTGTTTGATTCATTAATTGCACATGCTCTCAGCCGATATGTAACTGCCATCATGCAGGGTGGGAAAGGTCAGACGTGCACTGTAATTGGAACTATCACACCTAGATAAATGCAAATCGCAGTCATCTATCCAGAACAGATGATGGACGACCTTGACCTAACCGGAGACATCCTGAATGACAGCTCAGCGGATTGCTCACTGGACCAGTGAGCAATCCGATTCACTGGATTCCAGCGACGTTCAGTCCTGACTGAGATTTTCTTGGTCTCCCTCAGTCGAGAACAAATGTTGGGGCGGGTCTCTAATAGTTCACGACCGCCTCCTTCCCACCGTTAACCTAACTTATTTTTCGTCATCATCTAGCCATCCTTATAATTATTCATCCGTTGTCATTAGCTTCTTTGCAGGATAAAGAGCTGATACCGATCCTTCCCATCCAAGATTCCCAATAATAATTCCAAGTAACCACAGTCAATGTGAAAAAGAGGCCAATATTGTAATTAAAGTTACGCTTCAGTACATCCCAAAAGAAGTTAAAACAAATATTAAAATCCTTGACATTTGGACGTATAATTTCGAATCGACTGTGCTGTGAATTTATCTCCGACCAGATCCGGTTCTAGAGGATGTAATAAGTTATCGAGCGTTGACTGCAAAATGATGGTTTTCGCGTATAAATGTCATTGAATGACGGGCAGCTCTGAGGTCGACAAAGTGCAATCAAATGCAGTGTTCAGAAAGTCATTGAAGTGACTCGATGTTATTATGGCTTTACGGATGAGCGAGCAAATTTACTAATGCGGTTATTAGTTTGGCGGCCAATAGACCTTTAGGTAACCTTTAGTAATTTTATAGAAGTTAACATTATTGGAGGATTGAGCGCATTATATTCTCAGATAGTCTATCAACCTGATTTCGGATTCTATTTCCAAATTCAAAAATTCCGTATGTTCTTGTTATTTATTTTAGATATAAATTATCAATATTTTAATAATTATTATTTTGCACTATTAGAGAAAGTAAAACAAAAATTATGAAATGGGTGCAGCCAAAACCTATCATAGCAAATGATATGAGCCAAGAGAGGAACGTGAATCTTCTGAAGAGGCCGAACCAAAGGCGTCAAACAATCAAATTTAATACTTTTGGCCACAACCCGATAGTCACGCCGCGGGAAGAATTATTGTTGGTATTTGAAGTGCATTATCTTCCCAGAATAGAATATTATTACTTCATAAAAAATAATTGTTATTTAATAATAGGGAATGTGAATGAATTTATTAAAAAAACATATTCAAAATAACAATATATTTGTTGGTAAATAAAACTATTTTCACACGAAAAAGTGTAAGTTTTCATTCATAAATATGAAATAAAAAATCAGTGTTACTTTTGGCGGGAAAACGCCATCACGGCGAGTAATGTCATTATGTTGTTGCCATGGTTACAATAAATTATAACATCACACGCCGGGATGGCGTTTTCCCGCCAAAATGTCCACTGAATTTAAATTTCATATTTATGAATGAAAATATACACTTTTGAGATTGAAAATAGTGTGTTTTACCAACATTTATGGCGTTATTTTGATATGTTGTATTTTAACCACATTAAAAAACTTTTACATATTCCCTATTGTCTTATATTTGTATTTGCGTGTATAAACACCAACTGTATTTTTATTTCTGAGGTTTCATTTACAGCAAACTCAATAGAAAATTAAAATACACGAACTCGTTAATAAATTTAAAGGCGTAACATAATTCTTCATTTTAACTAATAGATGTAATCAATTCCGGAAACCAGCCTGGAGGAGACACCAAAGTTCTTAGAAAGCTCCTCAGTTTCGTCCACAAGGATCTGTAAAATCAGAGCGAGGCTTCCGAAGCGTAATCATCTTCACCTGACTCGATCAGGAATCTTCCTAAAGAGGAACGAGGACGAGCGAATACAATTAGTTACATTACGTGACTGTTGGAAACAATCATACACACCATATACTGCGCCGACGCAATACCCGCTTTGATCTCGCCATATATCATCTCACATGTGCCCCTTATTGACATCGTGCTCTAAGGGTGAGTTACCAGTGTTTTGGTATGATAACTTCGACCTTAGAGCGTAATGGTGATAAGGGTGAAATTACACTGCTCGCCGCGCATTGAACTCTCCGAGTATTTGATCACCTATGTGCTGTCAATAGGGAACTATCTAATTGTAAAAATAAAAATAAAATTCATACAAATAGTAAAATATTGAAAGAATACATGTCTGGAATGTAGGCAAACAAAAAATTATTATTGTGGGATAAATAATTATCTAGAAATCTTCATTCAAAGTCAAAATAAAACGAGTAAATTTTCGAGCGCGAAAGCGCTCCTGGCGTCAAAAAAGGTAGTTATAAACTCATAAACACAATGTTAAATCATGATGGCTCTGGTCGCAAATAACATATTGTCTACATCATCAACTCGCTCTGCTTGTCCCTCCAAAATGCTAGTTGATATGTAAATGCGAGATTTATTAATGAAAATGTCAGACTACAAAAATCAAATGTTTCAAAGGGTCTAGTTTTTTATTATAGGAAATTTTTTTTTAAAGAGATTTGACTATTCGCTAAGGGTGATAATGCGCTGTATAAGCATGGTAATCTCGACCTTATGCGTAATGATCGCGCATTCAACTGCGCATGTGTAATGGATCATCTCGCAAGACGTTGTGACGTTCTTTACGATCAAGTCTCAGGAACTTGAAGATACGAAACCTGATAAGAGTAATGGATTCAGTTGCAGATGCAATGTCATTGCTTTCGTGGAAATATCAGGGGATAAAAGCAGTTTAAGTGTTAGTCCCTGAGTTTTTATGCTACTGCAATAATATAGAAAGCATGCTTTGTTGAAAAATTAGAATTTTAAATCAATTTGATTAGTATTTTACAAGTTTTACGAAATTGATAGATGATTCGACGTGATGTCATCTGTGGAGAATTGTGTGTAGATTATTTACTTTTATTGGCGACGGATGAATGAATGATTATAATGATTATTGATTGGAAGATGATGATGATGATGATGAAAGGGTTACGATGGATGGTGGGAAGGAGGCGATCGTAGAGTATTTTCTTTGGCTAAAAATTACCATAAACAATCCAGTCAGGAAGTACGTAGCAGGAATCGAACTAAGACCGGGGGGGGGGGGGAGGAGGGGGGAGGGGGGTCTCAAAGAGGCATCAACCACCACAAAGTATTGTTGCGGCCAAATATCAAGAGGGGCGTTTGATCCATGGAGACAATATTATTTTAAAATTGGTTATTTCTTCTAAAACGTCTTGATATGAAACACACATCAAACCAAAGATAACAGACCAAACCTATAAATTGGTAACTTGTACTCTTTTCCCCAAAATACAGATATTCAATTTAGTTTTTATCCCCTAATAATAATGTAATAATGTTAGTAGCTAATATTGATTATACAGATAATTACTTAAAATGGAAATGGACCCATTCAATGATAAAATGCTGACGAGTGAAATAAATTATTTACTAAATTTAAATTTATATATTACCTATCTTTCTTTCCCCAGCAGAGCCTTCTCATTGTATCTCCCAACTGTATCTAAATGACATCTCCCCTATGGCGGCGTCACAGACTGCAGATCTGTGTTTGCCCGCTGAAGTCAGCTCTGACCGCCTAGGACGCGAAGACACGTGATCAGGTCAGAGTTCACGTGTAATGTCTCATGACAACTAGAATCCAGCCGACGAGGAAGAAGCGCCTTGTCTCGCAAAGTAAGAGAATGAAGATGACTTGTCTCGCAAAGCAAGAGACTTGGAAAGCTGACTGCTGTCCCGACACAATCACATAATTCATATCAGAACTTCGACTTGACGCAATGCTTTGGCAATGTATTGTAGAAACTTGGGATTCCGAATGCCACTGTTATGGAGATGCATGCTTTTATTTTTACTCGTATGGATTCCTACATGTTTTTATTCACTTTTATAGAATGAATGAATAGTCGGGAATGAGGAGGAAAAATATCGCAGTGGAAATTGAGACACTGATATTGATAGATGAGTTATGAGAATGTGGGTTTTCAGATTTCATATGATTTTATAAGTTTTTATATTTCATATTTAGCACAAGAGATAGTTTTGCATAAAATAAAGCTCTTGCTTGCTAAATACCTGTGACGTGCAGGAAAGGATCAGACAACTATAAAACATGATATTTTAGATATTATGTGGATGTTCTAAAACAATAAGTACGTAGTAAAATGGGTAAAAACTCGAACTTGAACTCGTGTTTGAATAAAATCTGTAGAACCTCAGAGGTAGGAGGCCCGATGTCAATTTTCTCGATTTTACGTTTCACACTTTTGGATTCACGTAATCAAGCTTTATAAATTGCAATATGTCTGTAGTATTGAAGTATTCTCTTTAAATATGACAAGGTGTCCATTACAAATATGAGATGACTTGGTTTTACAGCTCACCTCAAGGTTACATTGAAATGGACATCAGGCCTTCTACCTATGACGTACAGAAATAAAGATTATAACTCAAACCGGAATTACACGTATCATTTTTTTTACTCAAAAGTCAATAAATGAAACATGTTTATATGGATTTTTTCTACTATAATGTTATTTCCACTTAACATTCTTCAGTTTAGATAGGTATTCAATTACTACTGTTTTCACTTATTTTTTATAGTTGTTGTTGATGTGACAATTACATTCCTTATTTACGTCTTTATCATTTGAGTAAGACATTCCACCCACATTCATTTTACGTCATGAATATTCATGCAAATAATAATAATTTCCTTATGTTCTCCCCCTCATGATTCAACAGTATGGATGTAATACAATTCTTAAACAGAGATCCGTGTAAACCATTTAAAATCTGGCAATTAATATTCGTACATTATGCGATCCACTTCATTAACAATCCTGCATATTTCCCATCACGTCGTATTGAATTCTTCATTAGACTACCTGGTGTCTGTTAGATAATGGGCTCGAAGATCGCACCCACTACTTTCACTCCCTCCGCAGCCTCCGTCAGCCATGGACCATCACGACGTCTAATGCAGAGAGATCTCGTGTCATCCGAACAGCTCACATGTCATCATGATGGTGGGACTTTTTCATAAGAAACATATGAATATGTTTTGCGTCACAATCGAAGAGATTTGCATTTCCTAGAGAATTGTAACGCTAAGACAAGGACACTTTTTCAACAATTGACTTCGAAAATGTCGAGAAGGCTTCGATTTCATTCTCATTTTAGCAAACAGAAGTACATACTAAATTTTCCAAAATTATAGATTAGACACCACTATAATTATTTTACAATTTAAGATCGATCCGGCGTAATAAATTCGTATGGGCCAGCTACTTTGTTATGCGTCAGTGCGTCTTTGACCTTACTAAAAACTATTACAATTATTATGATTCTAGGTTATTTATATTGTTGTTTCCTGTTACCTAATTCACTAAGATTGACAACGAAGATTGCAAGCAAAACAACATTATTTTCATATTTCATCCATGTTTTTGAGTAGGTCTAAATTACTACACAATTGGCAAGCTAGAACAAGCAGGTTTCTTCAGACAGATTAAGTGTGTTCTTAATCGTCTTATATCATTGTATATGAAGTATTGTGACGTCACGTAATGTGCGACAGAACTGCAATGCACTCTAAAGTCATGTACTTATTCGGGCTCGAATTGTAATCACATTTCAAATGTGGGAATTGGGCCCATTCCAAGAAGTCAATTGTTTACCGAACAGTTATGGTTCTAAACCTCACTTTCAAATATGTCTAGCCATGTTACTGTGTTGATTGAGAGAAGAAACAGGGGTAGGCGTGGTAATTATCATTTCACACTACAAAAGTTAATAGCTGGTGAAGAGAGGTTAGAATTTGCATTCTTTTAACTTAATGTCGGTTTAATTGTGTGCTATGAACGTCAAATACTACTAATGAACTTGTTAACCATGCTTATCTCGTATCTCTTCTTACATTACTCAGTAACGAGGCACCAGAGGGGCTTACCTAGGGATGGAGCGAACTTGGATTTTGATTAGGGATGGAGCGAACTTGGATTTTGATATCGACTATCGATATCATTTATATATCGATATATATCGATATATCGATACTTCGATATATCGATATATTGAAATATCGAAATATCGAAATATCGAAATATCGAAATATTGAAATATCGAAATATCGAAATATCGATATATTGAAATATCGAAGTATCGATATATCGATATATCGATATATTGAAATATCGAAATATCGAAATATTGATATGGAAATAATATTTAGATGTATAGGTATGGAAATATTGATATATCGTATGAATGTATTAAATTGCTCCTAAAACTGCTAGGAATTTCAAAAGAAAATGTAAAAAGAAATAACACAGCTGTTCCAAAATATAGGGTCACCGGCCAGATAAGAAAGAAAATGTGAATAATCTGAGAAATTGTCCATAAATCTTGTTTGTAAACGCTGCACTGCAAATATGAATTATTTTGCCATAGTAGGTATAAACTTCAATTAAGAACATAATTGTATCATGCGGTAAGGCTTCAATATATCGATATTTCAATATATCGATATTTCAATATTTCGATATTTCAATATATCGATATTTCGATATTTCAATATTTCGATATTTCAATATTTCGATACTTCAATATTTCAATATATCGATATATCGATATTTCAATATATCGATATATCGATATTTCAATATATCGATATTCAATGTATACAGGTATCGATATTTCGATATTTTTTTGATATCGATATATATCGATATATCGATATTTTCTCCATCCCTAATTTTGATATCGACTATCGATATCATTTATATATCGATATATATCGATATATCGATACTTCGATATATCGATATATTGAAATATCGAAATATCGAAATATCGAAATATCGAAATATTGAAATATCGAAATATCGAAATATCGATATATTGAAATATCGAAGTATCGATATATCGATATATCGATATATTGAAATATCGAAATATCGAAATATTGATATGGAAATAATATTTAGATGTATAGGTATGGAAATATTGATATATCGTATGAATGTATTAAATTGCTCCTAAAACTGCTAGGAATTTCAAAAGAAAATGTAAAAAGAAATAACACAGCCGTTCCAAAATATAGGGTCACCGGCCAGATAAGAAAGAAAATGTGAATAATCTGAGAAATTGTCCATAAATCTTGTTTGTAAACGCTGCACTGCAAATATGAATTATTTTGCCATAGTAGGTATAAACTTCAATTAAGAACATAATTGTATCATGCGGTAAGGCTTCAATATATCGATATTTCAATATATCGATATTTCAATATTTCGATATTTCAATATATCGATATTTCGATATTTCAATATTTCGATATTTCGATATTTCAATATTTCGATATTTCAATATTTCAATATATCGATATATCGATATTTCAATATATCGATATATCGATATTTCAATATATCGATATTCAATGTATACAGGTATCGATATTTCGATATTTTTTTGATATCGATATTTATCGATATATCGATATTTTCTCCATCCCTAGGCTTACCACTAAACTTCCTACTAAACAGAGCAAGCTGCCTCAGGCGGTAACGCTCTGGAGCTGCGGGTTCGAATCCCCCATCGACCTTACCGACTGAGGAAGGTCAGTGATGAAGTCTTCGTGGTTGCTAAGAAAGTTCCGTACTGATAGGCCACAACTCCTTCATCATCGTCTTCATAATCATCGCAACGACCTAGCTGTCGAGCTGCATGCGTCTGTGTGGGTGGTTGCCATGGAAACAGAGTTTTATTCATCCCTCCGCGTTCCCACGAACTGTGCTCATGAGCGCAATTCATTTACATGATTATTATGATTAGAACTGCTCGGAGAGGTTGATGCATACGATGTAATTATCATGATGCGATGTTAATGCGCTGGAAGATGGTGAAAACGCAGCTGACCACAGGCCAAGCATTAGTCTTGCAGAAGATCGACTCTGCAGCTTCTTGCAGACACAACACATTGGTTTGGAGACCAATGGGCGGACGAAATCAGTTGACATTTAATTTTTAATCATGATTAGATAAAAGACAAACGTAGGGTTGTTACCTGGTAAATTTTTAAATTTTTTCTTGATTAAAAAATTGCATATTTTCTTTTCTGGCTGGGCGCCTTTTAAAAATTATCTTAAAAAATGTGCCAAAGTAACAACCATGAGGACATCCATGAAAGAAATACCATTAATATTTGTCATTGGTTCTCGGGTTTGTTCTACAATCGTATTAGAATAAGCATTTTATACTTTTGTGCTGTTTTGTTGCAAAACCGGCGGCTATTAAACAAGGCACGAAGCAAAAATAATATAATACTACGAATATAATTTACAATCAGACTGATCATGTGAGCATCTATCAGAGTTACACCCACTTATGAAACAATCATTCTCAGTTTGCTCCAATAGCCGAGCGCTAGTTGTACCCAGAGGTAAATTTTGTGATTATATTTCATAATGTTTGGGACCATTCAAATAACACAAAATTTTAAAACTAGCAGTTATTTTTTTATTCGACCTTAATAATAAAATTACTAACTTACAGCTAGGTACACTCAAACCAATAAAAAAAATAGTATTTGAACAAAAGGGATTATTGGCTGCTGGTCAGATTCCATTGACAATCTATCCTTGTTATTATCAACGAAATCAGAGCTCACCTACCAGAGTTTGATGATGCATTAGCACAGACTTCATGGGATGATGCCATCAAACCGTTATAATATCCTTTTCTTTCGAATACCGTTTATTATTTGTTCGAGTGTAAATAAAATTTGCTAAAATTCGACTCAAATGTGAAGAAATGGGATTTGTTTACCTTTATATCGAGTTTGGGCATAAAAGTTCTTTTCTTATTTCTTCGCTGCTCAGAAAACTGCATGAATTAATACAAGAGAAGATTAATACCGAGGAAACGATGAATAAAACAAACACAACAATCTTTTGGAACGACTCCGGTATCGTCAAAAAATTAAAAATATAAAATCCACGTAATACTTCGAAGATGTTTCTATCTTCTTCTTCAGGTGCACAATGACGTGAAATCCACCACGACCGCTAAACCCCAGATAAAAACAGCTGACGTAAACAAACCACCCGCCAGCTCAATCACAACACAGATAGCTGCACTAACCGGCTAATAAACACACAGTTACATGGCGACGTAGAGAAACGACTGGTGTGGTGTTATCAAAGATAATTGGTTATCTTTGGTGTTATGAAGATCTTTGAAATATTGTGTGGATTTTATATTTTTAATTTTTTGACGATATATGAGTAGTTCCAAAGATTTTGGTGTATACACTTTTTTCCCAGAATCTTTTGTAAATTGTTCAAAAGTAATAACGATACTTATGGAATATCATCACGAGAAGGTTCACTTAGCCAAAGTAAAAACGGTATTTGAACGAAACGGATTTGCTGGTCAGGTTCCTTGACAATCAATCCTTGAATGAAACTCGAGTTTTGATGATGCGTTAGCATAGACTTCATCGGATGATGACGTCAAATCATAATCGGCCAATCCGTTTCTTTCGAATACCGTGTTTACTTTGGCCGCGTGTACCTTGAGGTGAAGTTGACTCTTAATCGTTGCGTGTGTACTTCAAGAGAGCTATTAGATCGTTTAGTTCGGTCATCTCATCGTAATGATTGATTGCGCAAGTCAATTGCATCTGTAAGAATGACACTGGATTGAAACTGATTGACAGCCGTGGAGAACACCTCGGCCTCCTTGATCTGTCAGCTGACAGATAGAGCACAGATCTTCTGCCTTGGGATGCTGCACTCATTAATTAATAACTTGAATTGTGTGACGTTTAGTGATGGTATCTGTATCACAGAAATGAGGAATATGAATCCACATAATTGGGCTCCATTTCTTGCAGTAGGGACAGTCTAACAGCCTTGAAGTGGTCAAAAGTCTATTTTGATGTATAACTTTTCGTAAGTGAATTCAAACGAACTTTTAAATGGAGTATTTTTTTCAAATCACAAATCCGATTGGTTAAATTTTGTAAAAAAATTGTAAGGTACTACATGAAGAGGACTGCGAAATAAAAACGCATCCCCAAACTGGAATGGAACCGAGATACTTCGGATAATTCGCAAGCGTGCCCCAAAATGAAGATCTTGGAAGTCGTCAGGCTCCATTCTCAAAAAGTTAGGTAAAATAAAGGTTTAGGCTCAAATGTTACAAACCTTCAATATAGTATTTGTCACTAAATCCAATTTCATGCCAATGCGTTGGTTTTCCTCAAGCAATTAGATACATTTAAAATATAGTAAAATATATTTAAAATATACCGAAGAGTTACACTTTCTTGCTGAAATTGTTACCCGTACATTCGTAGTAACAATTTGTATCAAGTAATTTGTTTACCTTCTCAATTAAATATAATTACGTAAAATATTTAAAATAATTAGCTAGATGTTATTACAAAATTTAAAAAATATGTTGATTGACCAAAATCGTACCACCATCCCACAATATTCCTGTGAACTGTTGTCCCGACCGGCCGTACCGTCGACTGCGAGGTAAACAAACGCCTCGCCGTTCTGTTATGATTCATCTCGTGGCAAGAAGCTGCACTCGCGATCCATTACCCTACATTCATCTCTAGCGCAGACTCAAACTCAGCCAGTGAAAGTAAACATGTGAATCTTCCTTCAAACTCAACGCTTACGTTTTTACCCCACGAGAAAACGTAACCATCGATATCTACATAAGAAAAAAATCGAGATTCGTCCCCCCCCCCCACTCTTGTTGAAATTCGCTGCGATTCCCATAGCTGTGACATCATAGTGCCTAATAACTTGCCTTCTTCTGACTGTATGCGGCCAATGAGCGAGGGGATTGCTGTCAGGTAATAACCTGTTCAAGTAACGAGAGGTAGGCTAAGTGATCTCCCCCTACTCTGTGTTTAGATTCTGCATCCTTGGCTTGCGTGAAGAAGGGATGGAGATTGGGATGAGTATAAATAGTTGTGGTGGATGGAATTAGAAGTCAGTTCAAGTGGCGAGTTCAGATTGAGAAGTGGATTAGTATAACAAGTGAGGTGAGAATTTAATAAAAATAAGTTATATCGATAGTATTTTAATATTATCGACTATTTAACATTCGTTAGTAAAGTGATTAAAAAATTAAAATAAAGATCGTAAAAGTGTTTTTCAATTTAATATTTTTGAATCGCGCTGATAATTTAATATTTTCGTTTCAGGCATTTATTTATTAACTAGAAGAAACCTCCGATATTATGAACAAAACTACGCTTTTCATAGGTAAGTTTTTTTTTTATATTCTCTATTCTCTATTAGCCCTGCAGACAAGGCTCATGTCTGGTTTTTTGGGCTAAAAAATGTAATTTTTCAACATAAAAATCTTTATCTCAATTTTGTGTAGTGGAACATTCGAACATTTAAATTTTTTTAAAGTGCGTAGGTAACTTGTCTGGACTGCTTAAAAAGTAATCGTAGAATATTAAATATCTTAAATATTAAGTGTTTTAAAATGGATTATATTTTCTAAATCTTGATAAATTTACTATTTGCTTTTACTTTCATTGAAAGATTATGAGTGGATTTACAACTCATGAGAGTTTCTCACATTCAAAGAGTTGTACAATTTAAACTAAGAACAGCAAATACTTGAAGAAACTATTTTAAGACTAGATAAATTCAACTGCAATATAATTAATTGTTGGATTTTATTTGATGCCCTCAGAATACATTCCAAATTTATTAACTTAAAATATATAAGTTCATTTTGAACACACATCCACTAAGGCCCAGTTTGTCAATACTCAAAAAATTTGGCATTCCTTGAATGACCGTTTAAACTTAACTACTGGTTTTAGAGGAGTATTGAAAAACCTAAAAATACATTTTATTTTAACATCTGTTTAGGAACTAAATTTATCCCATGTTATTTCATAATAAGTGTGAAGTTCAATAATTATTTTAAAAACGTTGAAAACAGTTCACATAAAATGAGTACCTACGTCAATTAACATTCTATTACATATCTTGTTTCCTGATAATATACTCCATACCGCGTGGATTCATACTAGCTACAAGCAATTACACCCTTTTTAAAAACAATTACAAATATTTATCTCGCCGTAATGATCGTAATTAATCCAATTATTTGTTATAAAACATTCCGAACAAGCTTGTCGGCGTCTTCCCACATCATCGTCTGCAGACAGAACAACGGTCCTCGTGTAAACTGTGACAAATTCAACATATTCATGCATTGTTGTCCACCTCTAATTAGAATACGACCTTCATTCTGTATGCAAGTGACTTACGAAACTGCATTTAGCAGACGCCAAACCCCATATGCAAACCCCTGTAATTATTTGTGGTGAATTCATAATTACGTTTCGTAATGAAATTGTTTTGCATTTAATTCGACTTCTGTTTGTTTTTTACAGCGTTGTTTGCCGTGTGCGGTTCAGCATTGGTGAGGAACAATTCGGTTTTGAATTTCACTCAATTGACAACGAGAATGTGTATTAATGACTGTTTTGTAAACTTCAGGCACAACAGGGCTATAAGTACGAGAAGCCGAAGACCCCCTTCACAGGAGGATCTTCAGGAAGCCAAAGCGACACTTCTTCTGGAAGCCAAGGATATCCGTCTGGACGACCTGGAACCCAAGGAGATGTCGGCTCTTCCAGACCCACAGGAGGCAGTCAGGGATTCCCCAGTGGTCAAGGAAACCAAGGAGGCGCCGCGGGTTATCCTTCGGGAAAGCCAGGATCCCAAGGAGGACAGAATGATTATCCCTCAGGATCTGGTAACCAAGTAGGTTCTTCTGGATCTCAAGGAGGTTCTGCGGGATATCCTTCTGGAAGACCGGGGACTCAAGGAGGTTCTTCGGGAAGGCCAGGAACGCAAGGAGGTCAAAGTGGATATCCCTCAGGAACTGGTAGCCAAGGAGGCTCTTCTGGATCCCAAGGAGGTTCTGCAGGATACCCTTCAGGACGACCGGGAACACAAGGATCTTCAGGAACGCAAGGAGGTCAAAGTGACTATCCCTCTGGATCTGGTAACCAAGGTGGTTCGTCTGGCTCGCAAGGAGGCTTCTCAGGATATCCTTCTGGAAAGCCAGGAACTCA
Organism: Leuctra nigra; assembly: GCA_934045905.1. Lineage (NCBI taxonomy): Eukaryota > Metazoa > Arthropoda > Insecta > Plecoptera > Leuctridae > Leuctra > Leuctra nigra. The sequence goes on from OW203766.1 coordinate 35,005,411, forward strand.
AGGAGGATCTTCTGGAAGGCCGGGATCTCAAGGAGGATCTTCTGGATCGCAAGGAGGTTCTTCTGGATCGCAAGGACAGAATGACTATCCCTCTGGATCTGGCAACCAAGGAGGTTATCCTTCAGGAAAGCCAGGTTCTCAGGGAGGTCAGGGCGGTTATCCTTCAGGACCTTCTGGAAGCAACCAGGGAAGCGGATCATCCGGTCAGGGACAGTCTAACCAAGGAGGTATGTTCCAGTAGTTGATTCAAAAATATCATTTCTTACAGTTATTTTACTAAACACTTTGTTTTGCTTTCAAAACTATATTGACTTTCAATTCGCCTAAATTGACTGAGAAAAGGTTCTCTTATGACACAAAAACCATTTGTTTGATACAGTATTAGTAAATTGTCAAAATAAATTGTATTTACCATTTGAAAATGTATTTACCATCCACTTGCTTCAATACTTGTTGCGATCATTCGTGCCGTATTGCACGACTGTACAAAATGACAGGGCCAATAAACCTCAGTCGAACTTCTCTTTACAACAATTTTATGATTTTAAATATAGCATAACAATTTTTTCACATAAAGAAGACATAATAACACTTGTGATTCTATTTTCCAATGTTTCTGTTGCTACGGTCTGCGTTTTCAAGCATTTATTAAAGAAGTTTCAGTAAAATATTATAAGAAAAATGCAACGAAAGCATGCAATAGTATTACAACTTCATTTGACTCACACACAGTTTGATTAAATAACGTGATTAACATGAACATTTATACATGAATAAACGTGTAAACTATTACACGATTTTATCACGGCATAAAGACGGGATCTCATGAGTGAATTGTGTTACGTTGCAGATTATCCGTCTGGAGGTCGTCCAGGACAAGGAGGTCAGAGTGGCGGACAAGGAGGTCAGGGAGGTCGTCCAGGACAAGGCGGACAATCTGGCGGACAAGGAGGCTTCGGAGGACAAGGCGGACAATCTGGCGGACAGGGAGGTCGTCCCGGACAACAAGGAGGTTTCGGAGGACAAGGCGGACAGTCTGGCGGACAAGGAGGTTACGGACAAGGCGGACAAACTGGCGGACAAGGAGGTTTCGGAGGACAAGGTGGACAGTCTGGCGGACAGGGAGGTCGTCCTGGACAACAAGGAGGTTTCGGAGGACAAGGCGGACAGTCTGGCGGACAAGGAGGTCGTCCCGGACAACAGGGAGGTTTCGGACAAGGCGGACAAGGCCAGGTGAGCAACGACGACGGCGACGACGGCTCCTACGACAACGGCGACTACTCTGCCATCCCCGGCGAGCCCGGTCAGGACTACCCGATCCTCGCCGAGATCCCGCAGACGTCGTTCAGATGCGAACAGCAACAGCTGCCCGGCTACTACGCCGACGTGGAGGCGCAGTGCCAAGTGTTCCACATCTGCGCCAACAACAAGACCTACGACTTCCTCTGTCCCAACGGCACGATCTTCCACCAGGAGTACTTCGTGTGCGTGTGGTGGAACCAGTTCGACTGCAGCTCGGCGCCGGGTCTCTACAGCCTCAACGAGAAGCTCTACGACTACTCCATCGTCGGTAGCCAGCAGGGCGGCAACCAGGGCGGCAACTACCAGGGCGGCAACCAGGGAGGCAACCAGGGCGGTAACTACCAGGGCGGCAACCAGGGAGGCAACCAGGGCGGCAACCAGGGAGGTCAGAGGCCTTCAGGAGGCAACCAGGGTGGCAACCAGGGCGGTAACTACCAGGGCGGCAACCAGGGCGGCAACCAGGGCGGCAACCAGGGAGGTCAGAGGCCTTCAGGAGGCAACCAGGGAGGCAACTACCAAGGTAACCAGGGAGTCCAAAAGCCTACCAATGACAGATTCCCATCAGGAGGCTCTGGCAACCAAGGATATCCCGGCTCTGGCGCAGGAAATCAAGGAGGTTCTGGCAACCAAGGAGGTTCTGGTAACCAGGGATACCCCGGCTCTGGCGCAGGAAATCAAGGAGGCTCTGGAAACCAAGGATACCCCGGCTCTGGCGCAGGAAATCAAGGAGGCTCTGGCAACCAAGGAGGTTCTGGAAACCAAGGATACCCCGGCTCAGGCTCTGGCAACCAAGGAGGTTCTGGAAACCAAGGATATCCCGGCTCTGGCGCAGGCAATCAAGGAGGCTCTGGCAACCAAGGATATCCCGGCTCTGGCTCAGGCAATCAAGGAGGCTCTGGAAATCAAGGAGGCTCTGGTAACCAAGGAGGCTCTTACAACTCCGGATCAGGGTCTCTGTCGAAGCCCGATCGAGAGTATCTGCCCCCCAAATAGACCCTCTCAACGACCATCGCATGTACATTGACACGATTGAGTGGGACAGATGTTGAGCCATCAGTATTTCAGACGCCTTAGACTCTAGTAGTTAGTTAGTTCGTTAGTTAGTCAACGAGATCTGTGACGCTGACTCGATCAAGTGATCTTGATGGACCGGAGTGAATGTTCACCAAATTGTTCTCAGCCTGTAAATCATCTAGCATTATTATTCTATTCATAGTAATTTTATTATTGTATAATTATTATTATTTTTGTAACTGTTTTTACCTGAAATTCTACATCCCGATTTTTAACGGGTAAAATGTTGCCATGTAATTTAATATTTAATTTTTGTGCGAAATAAAGAACTGTTTATTTTACAAAAAAACTTCTTTGTCTCCATCCAAGATTTTTCTAAGACATACCTTTAAAACTACCTATTCTTTTCCAACGTCACCTTCCATTGCTGTCACTTTTTGTCGTTAAATCACTTACAGCATCTTCATGAACAATTGCGTTTCGCAGTCAATGAAGACTTGATTATAATAGAATCACTTAAACCTATCGGAACTGACATCTTTGACTTACTTGATCAAAGAGAAATAGCAGATTGACGCTCTTTCATACCTGTCTAAAAACATTTTTAAAATTAAATAGCAATGGTGCAAGCAAACTCAAGAAGTTTGATGAAAAGTATAAGTTATAAAATGAATGAACGCTTCAGAATACAAAATAAATCGAAGTCTACATTTTCTACATATTTGATTAGTTTATTATTTTTTGATATTGATCTCATTTGAATGTTGTCAAACAAACTCCATTCAATTTTAAATGACAACTCAAATTTGAATTGAAGAATTGTTTTCTGTAATTTCTTAAATAAGAATGTTTGCTGAAAATGTTACAAGTAAAACTACAAAGACACATTAAAAGGAAAATTCTCAACCAACAAAGTAGTATCATTTTAGAAGAGACTTCTACTACTTTATTCTACTGGCACATTCATACAATTTAGAATTAAACCTAGATCATTTATATTTAAAAAAATATATATAATATACACATCTTCTCGTATTTAGATCAAACTTAGATTATATTTATAATTAAAAACACTTAACGTATATTAAACATGTACAATATCATGTACCTATAAAATTCCGTAATATCAAACCTTTTAAATCGCCATTACATTGTTTAAATTATTATTTCCCTCTGTTTAAACTAATTAGATATATTAAAATAAGGTCAAATTAAATAAGATGCATTGAACATTAAACAATACAAATCCGGGTTTGGATTCTGCGCTCATCACGTAACACATTATCTACCACGGAAGATGATGTTGGTCTTGCCACATCTCGGAGCACGCGGGTTCGTGACTCGGCTCGACCACCTTACACTGCACACTCAATACACTGCTAATAGGTGTTTAACTGACGCTGATTTGACGCAATAGACTGTGAAAATAAACGCCTCAAAGCAGGCCGATGTCGAATCATGTTCGAACTGTGATTATACTGACAAGATCTTGGCTTTGGAAAAGTAAACACGAGAAGAAAGAAGGTTAAAGAATGGAGGAGAGAAATTTAAAGTGGTTTTCTTAGAATAGGATTTATAAGTTATTTTATAATTGAAGTCGAAATAAGTTAACGGAGCAGGTTGGCTCAGGTAGTGCTCTCCGGAGAATCCGTTTAGATTCAAGCTGCCGACCGTCCTGACTGAGGGATTTAGTCAATTTCTTCAGTCGAGAGAGATTTGCCGCTATTAGGCCTCGGTCTCCTCCTTTACACATTCAATTCTCAACCTTTATTCATCAGCACAATTTATCAGTCATACCTAGTTGCAGGGTAGTGCGACGTTCATTAAAATTATACATTATTACAGTTTTATTTTATTATTATTATAGATATTAAATACTTTTTATATTATAGGTATTTGTTTTGCTAAGCTAGAAAAACATGGAGCTTATCAGCAGGAATATTTAGAATTATACTACTCATGCCGTATTGATAGTCAATTTGAACAAAATATCCAAGAAGAAAGTGCAGATACAAGTTTGTTTGTTAACGGGTTAGTATAGTATATTTTTATATTGATTGGAACAATCTCGATACAATCTCGATAACAATGTGATCTCGATAATTAATGATCATTGCGAGATGAACTGGAAGTTGTGACTATTTGTAAAGCGCTGAGGGAAACCACTGAGGTTTTGGGAACCGATCCCAGGCCTCCGTAGTGCGCTACCACTTGAGCCAACTCTCCCTAAAATACAATGAATTTTAGAAATAAGTAGGTAATTAAAAAAAATGCTTCCGAATAAAATCACTGGCCGGCCCAAGTAAAAATGGTATTTGAACGGAATGAACCTTGTTGAATCTTGTTGAATCAATCAACCCAATGAATTCAGTGCTCACCTACCGGATAATGCTATCAAATCATCCCAATCTCATCAAATCAGCCAATCCGTTTCTTTCACTTACCGTTGTTACTTTGACCAAGTGTACACGAAGTATGTATACAGTAGTTTTTGTTTTACTTATTGTCTACTTACAATAATATATTGACAGTCAATGAATACTGTTACAATATGCGTGGAAGTTACATCTTTCTGACCTCATGGTACAAAGATAACCCTAAGTATATTACCTCCATATGTGGAAGATTAGCCCCGATTTTTGTGTTCTCGGCTGTACATCCCACAAGACTGCAGGCTATTGTCTGTTTCTTTGTGCATGACGTATACATTGCATAAGAAGTAATGGCAGAGAGTTCTATGCTTAATATGGTGATTTAATGCAGTGATAAATATTACAAGGAAGCCAGCAGGAAGAGGTGAATAGACATTAAAATGTTTGTAGAAGTCTACTCGAGTGTTATCAAGTTGATGCTAATAAACTACATATCTAATGCTAATTTACATATTTATTTGCTAAAGTAAGTAATAGCTAAAGCAGATTTTTTTGTAGTAATGATAGTAATGAACGTCATTATTGTTGGGATAACAATTTAATATAAAATGATACAAATTTGTAATAGTTTTTACAGTTTCAGGAATAGAGTTATTATTATAATTTTCTTTGTGATATTTAATTCTGTTTTATAGTTTTTCGATTGATTATTGTCAGTATCTACTTATCAGAACTGAAGTAGCTGTTAAACTGTTGCCATTATCAATAAAAAAAAAATAGATGAAATATGATATCGCAAAGAAAGTGAAGAAGATAAAAAATTATTAACTTTCTTCGATTACGTTATTTGGAATGCATTAATTTTGAATTAAACACTATTTAAAAAACTGTAGCCTAACTCAGAGATAGAAGGCCAGAAGTTAATATCTCGATTTTGCGTTGCACACTTTTGTTTAGATGTAATCAAGCTCTATCAATTACCATTTGACTGATGCCAATAAATACAGTTATATGAAGTATTCTCTCACACAATAACTCGTGCCACAATTACAAATATAATTGGCTAAAGGCAGAATTCCTGATTTTTGAGCTCACATCAACAATCATTGAAATTGACTTCCGACCTTCTGCCTCTGAGGTACACGAAATGATGTATATAATTCGGCGAACCGATGGACTGTCCTTTATGTAGTCGTCTTATGTAGACTTCAACTGATTTATTTTGGAGCATCCCATTAACGATAAGTTTGTTGGTCGATCAGCCGATGGACATACCACGCCAGATCTGAAAAGAAGATTATATTTGAGGTAATAAATGTAACTACTTATATTAAAAGTATCATAATTAATATAAATGAGTTCAAAGATGCTATAACTATAATTATGTGGGAAAAACGAAATATGCAGAAAACATATACGAGCATTGTAAACATTTTCGACACAATTTCAAGTTTCCAATTTTATAATTCCTAAGTGATTACCTGTATAGTTATCTCAAATCTCGTTGCCAAACCCAGTTTACGTGTTTTATTTGCTCTTTGAGTGGAATATCATCTTGTAATGAGCCAGCGGCGCGGAAAGGTCACAGAAACTGACCAGTGGATGATGACGATGATGCAATCGCTGGAACACTTCGTGGAATCAATACGAATAAATTGATCGCTGATGATTGGATCCCCTCCAGGTAGTAAAACAATTACTCTGTGATGTCATGGTATTGATTAGGCGAGATTGATTGCCTACACGGGTTTCTAGCGCATCTGTTTGGTTCGAAAACGTGTTTTGTTCTGGGAAAGTGCGCGGCTGTTTGATTGAGATTTATAATAATTACCGAATTTACGTTCTGGAACAATGCAGATGTCATCCTTTTATGACGCCATCAATATTTGAAACAAAGTATGATAACTATATGAAGCAATGTTAATAATCACAATGTGATAGATTGGCATTCCCATATTTGTTTTCCAGATTTTAAAGATGTTAGTGCAAATACGCCATTTAGGTTAAGGTACTTCTAAAATGATGGTTCCAATCAAATCTAATAGATTTCAAAAGATTTATAATCATCTTGTAAATTGATAATAAATTTTTATTTGCACTTTCATATGAATAATGCTAATTGTAGGTACTGCTGGATAATCTTATCACCAAAAAAGGAATTTCTTATTTTGAACTTCTATAGGCCTCATTCAATATTTAGGACACTGTATTATGGACACTGTTAAATTAAATAATATAACATCGTATTATAGAGGTATTAGAGAATAGAATGAGCTTCAAAATGAATTTAAACTATGTCAAAGACAATCATAAAACTAAAGTAATGTTGACTATGTAAATGTAAAAACAGTGTGATAAATAAAAACTTTACAAAATATCAAATCTTTGATAATATACATCAATATCCTAGCTAGCTTGTTGCTGGTAACATCATAGCAACCCGAACAAACAGATCTGATAGATGCACCAATGTCACACGTTTAGAGAGATGTTATAGTTGTTCAAGAAAGATATTAGTCCAGTAATTGTGTGATTATACCCACCACTAATTGCAACAGAAGGTTTCAATACATGAATCGATTCAGAAAAATGCCCTCTACAACATATCCAAATCCTCCAAAATCCGTGCGCCGGAAATACTTTTTAATCACTTATCTTCCAAAAAATAATTTTTTCATGTTACTCCGATTTTGACGAAACTTGGCAGAATTGTTCACCATCCTAAATGAACACAAATAGCTCTCTCATGATGATAATAAGCAAGATTGATTAACATATACTCATGAGAAAAATATATTTGGCTCTTCGTTCCTCCGCTATAGGAACTCTTGCACGATATTGCACTTTTAAAACATGCTATGTTATTGACTATTCTAATTCCTCGTCATAATTAACAGTGTTGTATTGAATTTGAACGGATCGAGACTTGTATCGTGGAGCAGCAGAGGTCACGTGCTCGCAGCATCTGGCTGGACCTTGATCTTGAGATGAGAGTCAGTCTCGCGGCGGGCTTCTGTCAGGCAGCATCCTGGTCCAGAACATCTCGCGGCGTCGCGTGGAGTTTCATTCTGTGCGCCGGACAAATATTCGGGTTTGTTTACAAATGTGTGGTTTCGGGAAAGAGAAAATGTTGAGTCAAGTCTGGTGCCGTTTTGAGTCAAAATTTGATTTTTATCCTCTGGAATCTAAGTATAATGGATGTACTTTGTTTATTTGTGAAGCTGCAAATTAATTTGATAAATTCAACTAGAAAAACAAATAATTATAATTATCTTTATTTGTCTTCACATAAGTAGATAAAAAAATACAATTTATTGTTATGGATAATATCGTGCCAACGTTTATCTTCTTTCATTTTTCCAAAAACATCTATTCAAAAAAATTGTGGATATTGCAAAAACAAAGATATTTCAGGTCCCCTTTTGGCCTTTTGTAATACCCATTGTCTGGAAATGCTATTACCTAAGAAAATTTAAGAAATACTTGAAATTAAAACAGTGTTATTTTTCATATTTTACATGAAATATATATTTTTTCTTTAAATATTTCTTAAGGTTTCTCACTAGCATTCCCAGAATATGTGTATCAAAACTTCCTCCCAAAGTTGCTCGAGAAAATAATGAACATGACTGACCTCTGGTGGGTTCTTTGGTACTAGGAAAATGGAGGATCTAAAGGGTTTATTTATGTAAATAAATGATATAAAATTTGCTTTAGTTGTTTGTTATGGCTGAAAAAGTAAACTTATAACTAAATCTAAATTTAATTTGTTTCTCCTTTTTCACTGCCCTGTGGAAACACGAACATCAAAATAAAAAAGTGCATCTAAAAAGTTTCCTGCCAGAAGTGGCTCCATCACGTATCGCTTATTTGTTCGAATAGTGTCCGCATTCTGGGTAATTTGACGCCAGCCGTCAGTGTCTCCAGCAATCCCAATGACTCTCATCTGCTCAGGATGCTGGTCCGAGTGTTGACCAACGCGAAGACAATGCCATGGATGTGAAACCCATGTAATTGGTCAGCGGTCGTGTGAGTCTGACAACGTGTCTCTGTGGGTGTTATCGTTGTTGTGCCATCAGGTCAGGGGTCACCGCTACAGAAGTGACCTGCGCGCATCGATCATAACTCCGCACCGCCGGCGCAGACGTAACAATACACAAGTGTGATCAAGTGAAGATAAATAACCTCTCTCTGACGCATGAAACTCGAAAAAACAAAACATGATTTTTAGAATAATATTCTTATATTTAATCGAATTCTATATCTATTTAATCTAAAAAGTGTCAGCATATTTTCCGATTTTTTGGTTGATTACTTTTCGAAGATAAATTGTATTATTTATGTAAGAGGTACACTCGACACATAAAACGGTATTTGCGAGTAATCGGCTTGTCTGAAAATGATTTGACCAACAGAAGAAGTCCATGCTAACTCGACGTCTAGATCTAGTATCATTTCATTGATGATAATAATATGGACCAATTTTCAAAGAATGTTATTCAATTTTATTCACATACCGTTTTATGTTTTGCCCAGTGTACATTTACTTATTGCAATTTAGGCCCAGTTTTTCAATGTCGTGCTAACTTTAAACAGTCAATACTATATTGCCATGGCAACAACCAATGACAATCCTCGAATGACCGTTTAAAACTTAACTGCTGCGGTTTAGCAGACTATTGAAACTTGAAAGGCCGGCCCATAATGTCTGATTTTACTAATTACCTTCTTAGTTACGAAATAAACATGTCAAATTTATATTGGTTTTTTGAAATTATCTCTACGTTAATCACATTTTTTATATATTAATCTTGGCTTGCCTGTGAATTAAAATTGGATGGGACAAAATATATATTTTTCTTTTCTCATTTTCATGTGCATGTTTCATCTAATGTCACCGAGATGATCTGCCCTGCACATAGAAGAGAGTAAGAGACAATCCTGTGAGTGTTGCAACCGATTACATCGCTCGATTGCAGATCAGAGATCCAGCATTGTCCTGACAAGCCGGTCACTCAATGCATTGCACGGGGGAGGGAAAGTAAAAGTACGCTCATTTACATATCATTATCACATGCACTCTTGACTCAATGCAGTGCATCTCAAGTGGGCAAACAAATAGACAAATCAAGACAAAAGTGTTAGGAAAACGCTCTGTGTAACGCGTTGATAAGCGAGTATTCGTGTGAAAGTTGATGCTCTATAATTGATTGACCTTGGAAAGAGAGGAAGACAACATGCGTCAGAGGAGCAGTGATAGCTTTGTATTTGAATTTATTTGAATCAAATTGACAAATTTCAAAACAAGTTCTTTGCAGATTTGTCTGGTAATTGTCAAAACCATCTAAACTGTATACTGACCATGCAAAAATAAGGTGATCGGTCAAACGGTTTAATTTTTAATTTCAACAATCACAGGTTCGCTAAAAACAAGACACGAGACCTCTCTTATGGCATTAGAACGAGTGTAAGATTTCAGATCGATTGGTTGTTTGCCTCCAATACACACAAAAATCAAACAAAGAAACCGTTATTCCCGCGACTGCGTTAATTTCGTGACTTCGATAGGCAAATTCTGGGAAGGTTCTCTTTATTGACCCTAACTTCTCTATACTATTGTTTTTCATTCAATACGCATAATATTTTGTTATATATAATTGAAAATTAATTTTGAATCAACGCGATTTTTTTTGATTTTTTTTTACCTACTTTCAATACTGATAATTTTGATTCTTACAGACTTTGGACAATTACAATTAAACGCTGAAAATTCTTGACTGGTAACTGTTTTTTCAATAACACATTTACGAGACAAGTCCAAAAGGTCATTACACTTTCTAAAAAATCAGAAAAGTGTAATTAAAATAATACATGCACATGATTCCTATATCGATGTTATATTTCTATGCGTGTCATTTCAGATCGATCGGGGAACGTTTGGCGTGACGTCGAAGCCGTTTACAAGAAATCTTAAAAGGTATTATTAGGTATTGGATATTATAGTCAATTTATCAATTTTTCTAAACATTCCTAGGAAAACGAAACAACCTACATTAAAATATTAGTTTCTTGAACGTTATGAAATGCGTTCGTGAATCTATTATTAACTTTTATTACATTAATTTTACAAAGGTTAATGTTTGTTAAAAACCTATAAAAAATCATTGACTAGTATCATGCATCATTGAGTATCATGCATAATTGTAGAGTGCAAGTATAGCAAGTATAAGGAATGCTTACATTAGACTGTAATGAATCATTTGTGGGTCATGATCTAATAGTATGCATCATCAGAAGGCATTGTAATACTTATCAAGATTATTAAATTTACCAATTTTAAAGTTGGAAAAGGACATTGAAAATGTCGTAACAATCTTGTTATTGAATCAATTGCCAAAATTCTATAATATTTCGTAATCATCGACGTGAAATAACAAATAGTTGTTATTTTATTGTATAATAATAGTAACTATAGCAAATTATATTTCTTCGTGAAGAGATTCGTTTAATTATATTATTGAATAGTAAAGAATTTCGCACATCATAACTATCAGATAACTGCTTTCTCTTACGTAATCTTCTCTTAGATAATATGGGCTTCAATGGCAGTCAGAAGTCAGTGGGAATGTATGGTCAGTTGGAATCGCAAGGAAAACATTTTTAGCCTGTATACAACAGATAATCATTCCAATTACGAGTTATTGCATTTAAAATATAAATATTATGTCTGCTAAATTATAAGCTTGACTTAATCGAGAGTTTCATTTATAGTTTTATATCATACTTATATCGAATGGATTTTAGTGAAGTTTCATTACAATAAAAAAATATTCAAAATAACGTACACTCGACAATTCATAAAACGGTATTTGAAAGAAATGGATTGTCTGAAATAAATGTGATGGCATCATCTGATGAAGTCTATACTTACTCGTCATCTACCTCTAGTAGGTGAGCTCTGATTTCATTGATAATAACAAGGATTGATTGTCAAGGAACCTGACCAGCAGCCAATCGGTTTCGTTCAAATACCGTTCTATGAATTGTCGAGTGTACCATAAATAATGCTATTATTAATTGCTAATCACTTCGAATTTTCGGACTTAATACGGTGCTTTCGGCGGGAAAATTTATCCATATCCTAAATTTTATACTCTCCAGTCCCTTGGCATGATTCAGTAAATTTAATCAGTCATGTGACGTCAGTCATGTGACAGGTTTGAAATAAAATAGCTTTCTGCATTATTGATGTCTATATGAAACATAGATTTTATTTTTGTTTATTGAAACAGGGCATAATATTTATACAAACAGGACACGATATTATTTTAAACGTGTATCAAATCGATGTAACATTGTTCACCTTGTCCATGTTCAGTGAGCGCTGCCACCAAGTACCATCGACGCGAGGACGTCGTCGTGACCCAGGCGTCGCGTGGAGGACGCGTCGTGACCCAGGCGTCGCATGGAGGACGTCGTCTTGACCCAGGCGCTGCGTGGAGGACGTCGTCTTGACCCAGGCGCCTTGTGGAGGACGTCGTCTTGACCCAGGCGCCGCGTGGAGGGCGTCGTCGTGACCCAGGCGCCGCGTGGAGGACGTCGTGGTGACCCAGGCGCCGCGTGGAGGACGTCGTCTTGACCCAGGCGCCGCGTGGAGGACGTCGTCTTGACTCAGGCGTCGCGTGGAGGACGTCGTCGTGACCCAGGCGTCGCGTGGAGGACGTCGTCTTGACTCAGGCGTCGCGTGGAGGACGTTGTCTTGACCCAGGCGCCGCGTGAAGGACGTCGTCGTGACCTAGGCGCCGCGTGGAGGACGTCGTCGTGACCCAGGCGCCGCGTGGAGGACGTCTTCGTGACCCAGGCGTCGCGTGGAGGACGTCGTCGTGACGCAGGCGCCGCGTGGAGGGCGTCGTCGTGACCCAGGCGCCGCGTGGAGGACGTCGTCTTGACCCAGGCGTCGCGTGGATGACGTCATGACGTAGACGTCGCGTGGAGGACGTCGTCGTGACTCAGGCGCCGCGTGGAACATTGTGGATTTTATCGTCGTAGGCCTTTTTAAAATAAATCAAGACGTTGGCTGGCGAGATCCAAGTCGGCCACTTGAATGGAGCTGGCGCTGCGGACAAGATCTGACACCTGTACAATAGAGATGTGATGTTGTACCAGTTAGAGGCATCACTCTTTTCAGAGATCCTCGAAATGATACGTAACAAAACATTGTAATTTTATTCCTCGATGGTATTTTAATAATATTGAGCACTTACATGAAGACTGGCAAGTATCTAGCTGAACGTGTTATTTTTATTTGATACAATTTTGGGCAGTTTATTGGTTTTAGCATGGTTTTAGGGTGTTGGAAATTGGAACCCTAAGTCTGTATTCTAAGAGGAACAAATAATCTACATTCATAGAATTATTAACACTACCTGGAAGAGGGGAAGGAAACCCAAACTAACTTATTTTCCTTGTACATTGGGCAGACAAATAACGCACATCTCTTGTAAAAGACATCAACCTGGGATCGAACCATGCTTCGACAATCGACACGGTTACCAGATCAGTCGTTCTTATCCAATGACAAGAACAATGACAATCAACATGGCGTCGTGACGTCAAGACGGCGTCGCTAGATGTCCACGAGAACACGTAAAGAAACTAGGTTTTTTTACTTCAATCTTTTTGTCAAAGATGGTGATAGTTTTTCAATATAAAATTAATTGCGCAAGAGTTGGAATGGACTCAAGTTGACTACAATAAAAAAGTATCTTCCTTCCTCCTTTCCTTATTTTCGGGACACTTCAAGTCAAATATTTGACAAAACAACTATAAACAACAAGCCACTCGTATTATTAAGACTAATATGCGAAGTGATCTTGTATTTGATCTTTAGCTTGTGCCAAGTGAAGTAAAGAAGCTTCGGAAGAAGATGCAGCTGTGAGTGTGACGTCATTCCTATCCTGAATCTACCCGCCGCTTGAACAAGTCGCGTGCTCGTAATCTCTTCATGACCTTGCTCTTCGCCGCGCACTCGCCGATGAAGACGAGGAGGCTGGACAGGAGTCCGAGGAACAGAATGAAGAAGGCCCCTTGCAAGTGCGACACCGTGAGGACGACGTTGACTTGTGATTGTGGAGGTGACTTCTTCATCGCGCGCAGCTGCGTCGTGTAGGCGATGTCCTGCTCGTAGTGCGCGATCAACCCCGCCTCCACGGCGCTGCGGACGAAGACGTTGAACCTCTGCAGCGCGGGATGTGACCTCGGCATGAACGCCACTCCGGGGGACGCCAAGATCTTCTCCTGGAGGTGGTGGACCGGCAACTCACCGGGTCGGAAGTGCGCCATAGCGAAGTAGCGTACAAACACGTCTGGAATGATGAAGGCGTAGTTCCGGTCCTTAGCAACACGGTCGAAACCTTCGTCGATGGGTACTAAGACATCGTAGTTATCGTAAATATGCTTTTCCTTCCAGTTCTCGGCTTCCAGGAAATACTGCCTCATTACTGGATGACCGCCGATCTCGAGTCCTGAGCGAATCATCCCTTCAAAGTCGTCGATCTGATGATTGTAAACCGGCTTCGTGAGGAACGTCGTCAGTGAAGACAGATAAGCGACGTTGATGACAAAGCAGTAGACGACCCAGACGCAGAAGTAGGAGCGGAGTATCGGGGACCTCGGCAGACACGGGACGCCGACGCCGAGGAGGACGCCGACGCCGTAGAGCGTCGAGTGTCCGGCGCTGGTGAAACTGCCCCGACCCTCCTTGCGCCGCCGCGACGCGATCACGTGCAGCACGGCGTTGGCGGCCACGTGGAACACGAACACGCTGAGCCACATCGGCGTCGTGAAGGGGATCACCAGCGACATCCAGCGGGGAATGGGCAAGGCTCGGGGCACGATGAACGAGTATATCAACTGGAAGTATGGCGCGGTGGCGACTACTTCCTCGGGCATGCCAACATATTTCCCCAAGTTTGCGATCCCTATGTCGACTCTCCGACTTTCAACATCGCCCTGGACGCCGTCGAACAATCCGTTTGGTTGTTTCGATCCCCAAAACGCTCCGTCTGCCTCGTTTAAAATTCTCGGCGTCGCGTTCACGAATTGCACGAAATCGTTGAACAGGCGAATCTCGATACCATCCTGGAACGACTCAAATATGAACGGAGGCAACGGGAATGTTGACGCCTTAAACACGCATCTTCCGTAATTGAGCACTTTATTTGGAAAGAGATGAGTTCTTCTCCTGAACCCTCCGTCTCGCCATCGATCTATTAAAACAGAAGTCACTTCTTTTCCACATTTACCTTGCGTGGAATACGGAAACCAGGAATAAACCTCGACTTCTGACACTTTGGCAACGAGCACTACGATGTTGAAGACGTGGAGTTTCCAGAACTCCTCTAAGATGAGTTTGACGTGTTCCTCGCCACCGCCTCCGTCGACAACCACCAGGAATCTTCCTCGCGAGTTCCACACTCCGGCCCTCGTCGACGCGTCGACCAACGCCGTCAAGTCTTCGACGAAACTCTTCGTCTCGGCAACGATCACGACGCTCTCCGCAAGTCCGAGCTCGCCGGTGAGGTTGCTGACTTCGCCGCCGGACATGACCACGACAGCGCTCGAGTCATTTGCGTCCGACTTGCTGAAGATTCCCAACTCCACGTCTCTTCCCGGCGACAGCAGTAGCAAGCTGTCGGGATTGAAGTAGTCTTGCGCAATAGAAGAAACACACGCATTTAGTAAGTCAGACGTCTTGCTGACCTCAACTGACAACCCGCGTGCAAAAGCAACGGAGATGAGAAAACAAACACATTTCACCAAGTCTCTTCTCATTCCCATCGTCAGCGCACTTCTGCTGTGATTTATTCCCACAACAGAACAATGACGAGTATTGATATTTCTGTTGACACGTGCAAGCGAACTAACTGCATTTTCACTTTCCTGTGACCCGGCTTTTTCTACGCTAAGTGATCTTGATCACGTATAATAATGTAATGCTGTCGCGGATAATGGCTATTTACAGATTAAAAGCTAAGATAATGCTGTGTTTTAGTGAACAGGATGCATAACAGTTATATGATGAAAATAACAATTATTGTCTTAGTGTTGACAAAGATTGATGACAAGAATCAATCTCGGTCAATAAATTCACGGCATCAAGCTGACTTCACACGCCCAATTTCGCGTGAAGATACTTCTATAGGGCCATATTGTATAACTTTACCATTCGGCCTGGAATCCGATTCGGTTCAATGTTAATCATTTGGCCGTGAATCGGATTCCAGCCGCATCGGGAATTATGAAGTTACAGAATGTGGTCCACGATTGATGTCAACTCATGTGAGTTACCTTGTAAGTTCCCTGGAGGAAGCGGTCTGTCTCCAGCAACACAGAGTGGTGGTCCAGTCCGGCAGCATCCGGACGATCTTCTCCAGAGCCTGCATGACTTGACTGTTACATCATCATGGACCAGGACACACGGCGCTGTCAAATTGTTCAAGGACATTATGAGATTGTGAATGCAGAGTTGAAGACAGATAAAATGTCATGCTGATCACTTTTTAAAAATGTTGATCTTTCAAAAGTTACGAGTTTACAATTTCAGAATTTCACTGATATTGCAATTCCGCGAAATATGCACCTTCATGCAAAAATAACCGCTCATCTTCTAGGAAAAAATTTTTTTCAAAAAAGTAATGAAGCACAAAGAACACAGAGAACACCCTACCAGCATGAACGCGAAGGGACGAGTTGCTCGCCGGCTCGACTCACCACGCGACTGATGACTTCCGATGACCTTGAGGACCTGCATGTGGACGACGCGGATGAAAGCGGAACCGTTGAGGACCTCCTGGAACCTCTTCTCGACCAGGAAGTGGAAGGAAGATCTTCTAGCAGATCCCGGAGGCTGTTCCTCGACACTCGTCGGACTTCTTGTAGAACTGAGGACAAATCACGATGTTCTTGCCAAGAATCTTTCACGTGTTTTCATCAAGCGAGCCACAATAATCATGAATATTGTTATTGATAATGAAGTAGTTTTGTATGATGCAGAATACATGGAATAAGCGGTCAGAAGTTCAGACATTTTTAAACTGTGATGTTTCGTTACTATCAATCCTGTGCCATACCCAGATTGCCCAAAAACTCCCATTTCTCGATTTTGCGTTGCCAACTTTTAGACAGAGTACAGAAGGACAGAATTTTGCAAGCAATTTAGGTATACCTTTCATATATAGAACTGGTTCTAACTCAATTAATTAACGAAACATTGAACCGCGAAAACTGAAAAATAAATAAATACAATATTTTCATATGCGGCTATGATTATAATACTAAGTAAATACTTACTTTATCTTTCCAGGAGTAAGTCCAACGTTCCTCGCTGATGGTAAACGATCACTTGCTTCCTCAAAGGGCATCACAACTTGTAAACTAGACTCGTTTGATCCACGTCACTGCCCAACACTTCGAAACGCAATGTCAAAAAAAGTAAAGTAAAGTAAAGTAAAACATCTTTATTTGATTCGATTTGATACTGACGGCTTTTCTTCCACCTCACCGTTTACATGCTAGACGCATTCAGTCATTGACACTTTCAGTTGCTAAATGTCAAACTCTTGCCGGAGTCAGCTGCTCCGCCACACAAACACAATGCTCTCTGAGTCATCGATACGGCTTCGATAGATTCATGTATCTTTATAGTCAGCAGTCGATCGACAACCTCGTGGGAGAATAACTGTCTTTCAAGAGCAATAGTTCATCGATCGCGGTGTCTATAAATTATAACTCACTCGAAGGAAACCACTGAAGATTTTATCGGCATTCACCATTAAAATTATGAAAAATTTGAAAAATTTAACTTGGCTATTTCTTCAGTTGATCTTAGCAATAAACTCCAAGTTCATTTTCTTTTTCATTTTCATTTTTAATGCAATGTTTTTGTTCAAACTTGACTCAAAGATAAAAAAAAATACGTTTTTTTTGCTTAACGTCTTCCTTATACGAACTATAACATTTATGGCGTTTTCCACTGGCTGCACTATAATCATAATATTAATATGTTTACTAGGTTTACTAGGTACAACTGCAACGAGATAAAATAGATCAATTAGAGTTGAAGCTAAAAGAAGAAATCTCGACTACAGTGGAGCACGAATTGACCTTGGCGGGAGATATACCCGTTCATCGCAATCCCGATGTCGGCGATGTCAACAAGGAACGCATTGTCCTTGGCGGCAGAAATACCAGCGCATCGCGTCAGCGAGATCACCGGAGAAGAAAACCAACAACAGGCGAGGAGGTCATCACGAATGACGGCGAAATTCCTGAATTCGAGCCGCATCAGCACCATAGCAACGATGACGCTCATTCACATGGGCAACAGATAAATAACTATCAACAAATGCAGCGTGATAAGTGGAAAAACGTCGGTAAAGTGCAAAATGAAGTGAGTAGTGCAGTAGCTCCCAAGTATGTGCGTATTAAGCGCTGTTTTCAGTGCCAACGTTATGGACACATCGCTAGAGAGTGTCGAGGTGAAATGGTGTGCGAGTTTTGCGCAGGACCGCATAACATTCGTGTCTGCGAAGAGGAAATCATGAACTGTATAAATTGTATTAGATATAAAGGTAGATGCAAGCTAGATATTAGCACGGTGCATGAAGCCAGTGACCTTAACTGCTCTTATTACGTAAAAATAAAAAATGACCTGTCCAAACAAAAAATGTAGCAACTAAAGGATGGCTTGCCGAGCAGTAGTATAGAAGCTATTACATTAATAGATAATGCAGAGCATGCAGATACAGATATCATACATTTAAATGCTCAAAGTTTAACAAAGAACTATTATGAAATTCTAACTTACATTAAGAAAATAAATCCGATTTTAATAGGCATTGGGGAAACTCATGTAAATGATAAGATATATGACAAAGAAATTGACATACCTGGTTATAGAATGATCAGATGTAATTCTCATTCGAGATTTACGGGGGGAGTTATTATGTATGTTAAAAATAACATCAGTGCAAATGTCATTGTTAACATAAGTGAAAAGAAATTAGGATACTGGTTTATTGGGGTGCAGGTCTGTATTAGAGGATCCACATGTGTTATATACACAGGGTACATATCTCCTAATGCTAAGAAAAAAGAAGCAGTTAATTTTATTGAGAAGATTTTTGAAGATGTTAAGAAAGTTAAAGGTATATTTATTATGATAGGGGATCTAAACTTTAATTGGTTGGTAAATGTTGGGTATGTTAAGAGACTGAAAGAGCTACTTGCTGAATATGGTCACAAACAGATTATAAAGGTCCCTACTAGAGTGACGAAAGACACAAAAACTCTCATCGATATTGTAATTACAAATTATGGTGCACTGGTAACTGCAGATATCATGCCTAATGTTAGTATATCTGATCACGAGGTGATTGGTGTCACTATTAGAAACGCTCAGATAAATAAAAAAGAAGCCAAGGATGTGACAAGATGGGTCGATGACTGGAATAATTACAATAGTGATGCTTTTAGGAATGACCTTTATACGAGAGATTGGAGTTATAATGATTTGGATTTGGATTCCAAGTACAAGGTGTGGAAGACAAACATATTAGAGTCTAGGAATGAGTGTTTACAAAAAGTTGAAGTAACAAGAAAAAATAGAAAGAATATTCCGTGGCTAGGTAGGGAAATTAAAGAAAATATATCTAGCAGAAACTTATTGTATAAGAGGGCTAAAGTGTCGGGTAATCATGATGACTGGATACAGTATAAAAAGAGTAGAAATGTGGTTACCAGAAGTCTCAAGTCTGCTCAAAGAAATTACTATGAAAGAAAAATTGATGATGTTAAAGGGGATAGTAATAAGTTATGGCGTACACTTAAAGGAATTTGTAATACAGAAATGAAATGTGATATTCAGAATGAAATTGTAAATAATGAAGATATCTTGTTGACGGAGGAAAAGGATATTGCTAATGCTTTTAACAATTATTTTCTTGACAGTATCACTAAGATAGTTGAAAGTATTCCAAATTTGGATCATTATACAGTAGAGGAAGAAAATGTAAATACTTTTGAATCTTTTAAAAGTATATCTCTTGTGACTCTAGAACATGAAATGAAAAGTTTGAAAAGCATAAAAGGTGATGTAGATGGTATACCGTATAAACTTTTCATGGATTCCCATAAAGTGTCCAAATACTTTGTTCTTGATTTTATAAATATGTCATTATCGCAGGGCTGTTTTCCTACTGATTTAAAGGAATCTACCATCATTCCTATTCCTAAGGTGAAAAATACGATTCAAATGTGTGAATTTAGACCTATAAACATGTTGGCAATCATGGATAAAATACTTGAGAGTGTGGTACACAGTCAATTAAGCGAGTACCTGGATGTAAATAAACTTTTGTACATTAATCAATCTGGATTCCGAGAGAAACACTCATGTGAGACAGCAGTTCAGGGTCTCCTAGCTAAATGGATGAAAGATGTAGATGATAATAAAGTTACGGTAGCAGTTTTTCTGGATCTTAAAAGAGCGTTTGAGACCGTTAATTTGGATAGATTACTCTACAAAATCAGGTATAAATATGGTATAGAAGGAACTGTTCTCAAGTGGCTACAAAGCTATTTAGTTGGAAGGTACCAAAAGGTCAAATATGGGAAGTGTTTGTCCGAGAAGAAATTGTGTATTCATGGTGTTCCACAAGGCTCTACATTGGGACCATTACTTTTTATTATGTATATTAATGATATTCCGAGTGTTGTTGAAAAATGTTTTTTAAATTTGTATGCGGATGACATGGTGATTTCTGTAGCTTCTGAAAATGTAAATGAAGCCATATGTACAATAAACCATGAACTTATAAACGTAGTAAATTGGCTTCATGTAAATAAACTTAAACTCAACGAAAGTAAATCAAAAATGATGGTAATTGGTAGAAAAAATGTAATGAAAAACACTCAGCCGCATGATAATGTAACTATAAGTGGAATTAATATTGAGTGTGTGGAATTTTATAAATATTTGGGAGTTTTAATTGATAATAGACTATGTTTTAAGAAACATATTCAAGATGTTATAAGTAAATTAGGAAAGAAAATCGGATATATGTATAGAGTTGGAGGTAATCTATCAACATGGACTAAAGTTATGATATATAACTGTATTATAAAACCGCATTTTACATACTGCAATACTTTGTTTTATAATAACACACAAGAAGATATTAATAGGTTGCAGATCATGCAGAACAAAGTAATGCGATGTATTCTTAGAGAAAGGAGGATGACCCCAACGAGTGGCATGAGAGAAAAACTTAAATGGTGTACTATCAGAGAAATGATAGACATAGCTGTGTATATATTTGTTTTTAAAATTTATAAAGGGTATATGCCAAAGTATTTTATCATTGACAAATCTCTGCATGAACACATGACTCGTCATGCAGATGATGCTTTTCTTACGCATTGTAACTACAGTAGGTTAAATAACAGTATATTTTATAAAGGGTTTAGGGATTTTAACAAAATCCCTAGAGTAATCAAAGATAGCAAAGATGTTCACGAGTTTAAGTTGGCTATAACTAAACATGTCAAAAGTGAGAGCAATTAATATGCTGTGTATTAAATAGTGTTGTGGATGTAGTTTAATAAGTTTTATAAGGAACAATGTTTATCAATGACTGTCTTTTATAATTACAATGTAATTCACAAATGACAATAAAAAATACTGAATACTGAAAAAAAAAATACTGAATACTGTTTGTACTGAAGTAATTATGACAATGTTTGTACACAATTTTTATTGTTTTTTGCAAAAACACAAACAAATACAAACAAATATTAACTAAACAACAACTAATTTAAAAGTAATTAAGGAACAAATACAAATTCTGTTTTTATAATGTACTAATGTTTGGTTGGCAGCATACAGTGTAGGTATTCTAATGAATTGCAATATCTTGCCTAGCAACCACATATCATCTCTGCATCATCTTGGTACAGCAGCTTGGTCCATGGAGGCCTGCAAGGCGGAGCTGAAAGAACCAATATGATCTGCATTAGTTCGCTGTCAGTCGAGTAGAAGTATTCATACACAAGAGAGATTCTTTGTCAATGAGTTCAGAAAATTGCCAGAAAGTTGCAATGAGTCATAATTAGAATTTGATAAGATGATAATGAAGGTAAGAATGTTTAGATTCTGACTCCTGTAGCCAAATAGTATTGAAAAATTATTTGGAGTGCAATCGTACAGCCAACAAATCATAAAACGGTATTTGAACGAAACAGACTGGCTGCTGGTCAGGTTCCTTGACAATCAATCCTTGTTATTATCAATGAAATCAGAGCTCACCTACTAGAGGTAGATGACGAGTAAGTATAGACTTCATCAGATGATTCCATCACATTTTTTCAGACAATCCATTTCTTTCAAATACCGTTTTATGATTTGTCGAGTGAACGTAAATATCCCTACTCCTTGGGTTACATACGTAGTTATGACATATAATTGAAATGTTTCTTTATTTTGAAACACTCCTCATAGGTATTATGGTTTATGATTTTTTTTAGATCAACTTGCAATTCTTCTTGGCTAATTTAATTTGAACCTCTGCGCTACAATGCTAGATACCTTGTAACTATGGCGTAGTCTTGTGAACGCTCCAGATGGTAGTGATCTTGTTGGTGATCTGTGGTGGGATGAGTTTGCTGCCGGCTGCTGGCGATGAGAAACCGAGGAACAACGCCGACATCGCTCCGACGAGAATGACGACGCCGAACACGGATAGAGGCACGTTGTTGCCGTAGAATCTGGCCTGAGGGAGAGTGGACAAAAATATTAAATTAGGTACCATTTCAATTCATTTGTTCCAATTTTATGTTATCAGAGAATTAACAAAATTTTAACATTGGAGGTATAGGAAAATCATTTCGATTTTGGTTTATAACTTTTAAAATAGAACAAGATGGAATAATTTTCAATTTTTTCTTGATAGTTTGTCCATATGACTATCAGAAGAAAGTTATTTGTTCAAATCTAAAATACAAAAATATTAGACCTTCGTTATAAAGATCTAAAAAATGTAACGATTTTACTTTCATAAGATAACAACTCAATTTAAGCAGATCGGAGAACATGCCTGGATTGATCGAGTGAAAAATAAAAATATTGAAAAATATTGCCATGATCCGTTACTTTGTTTGATCTGAAATACGAAAGGTTCGACACAGAGGTTCGAACAGTAAGTTTTGAATAGAGCAAATTTACACAATACAACGTGATAGAATAGCAATTTTAATGTTTCGGTAACTTGTGAGCAGGGACCCGAACCGGAACCGGAACCGGAACCGGAACCGGAACCGGAACCGGAACCGGAACCTAGAACCAGTATGAACCTTTATAATTTTGGAACCGGAACCGGAACCGTTATACTTTTTCCCCAAGAACCGGAACCGGAACCCGAACCTTTATAATCAATTAGGTTCTTAAAGGTTCTTTAAGGTTCCTACTTTTAATAAAAGAAACATGTACTATTTAATTTTTTAACACTTGGATATTAATATTATGATATTTTCAAAGAACATTATTCGCAAAGTTGTAAAAAGTTTTATTTTTAGATAAAATTTCTATCGGTATTTTTTGTAGACTTTTTTTAATTCTTGAAAATCCTTCATTTTCAAATGATGCTCGAGTTTTCAAGCGAGTTTTTGAATCTGACTACTGCGATGAGAACTGCATTGCAATTATGAAGCTCTGGCAAAATGAATGGTTACTCCGTCTTATGGAGAAAATTGCCGCCATTGTCTCTTCTGACTCTGAGATTTAGTCACTGTTTAGTCTGCGCACCATCCTGTGACTTCTGTACGCATATTACAGACACTAATAGGACAACATCCAAATCCAATAATTCCATTAAATTAGACATTATGATATAATTTAGTTTGATTTAAAATTTGAGAACCGGAACCGGAACCCGGAACCTTTATGCAGGAACCGGAACCGAACCTTTAAGATTATTTGTTTAAGAACCGGAACCGGAACCCGAACCTTTATAAAGTAAAATTGTGGAACCGGAACCAGAACCTTTATTAATAAAGGTTCGGGTCCCTGCTTGTGAGTGTGCATTAAAAAACAGAGAAAACATTTGTAATGCCTATTGTGGAAGATGGACTATCCGAATATCCAACTCCAACGCTATCCGACTTGAAACAATTTTGAAATAGCTTTAAAATAACATGAAACTCTTTTAACCTTTGCTTTTTCATCTTTCGAAAAGCTATTTAATCTACTTGTCTACTCTCCTGTCATGTCAACCAATGTTTCAACTTGCTCAAGAACACTATTCTTGATTAAATCAAACTCTATCCAAAGAAAACTAATATCCCAAATACATTTTCCCCCACCACAAACATCTTCAAGATATATTTTCTTGACAAACTTGAAGATTATTGATTTGACTTCGTTATGCTCGGCCTTCGCTCAAGTACTCTTTTAGTACCACTTGAACTTCTTTGTCATATCCTAGAGAGCTTTAGGGGTGCTTTTTGAGAACTTATTGCTTTTCGAGGGAAACTTGATCTAAGAGAGTCATCCAGAAAAGGGTTTCGTATTGTCTTTTTTTATTCTGGTGTTGTGAATAGGTTTAGGGAATTTTTGAGAATCTAAAATGTAATTGTGAAAAATCGTACTGGGAACAGATGTATTTTGTTCAAATAATAATTTCCAATGGTTATTGAGAAATCGGATCGAGCTTTGCTGTTTGGATCGAATTATAATGATTATTGTGATAAAAGCAAAATTTTTACTGGAGCAGACAAAAGGTAATTTCAGAGTGGATTGTGATTGCGTTCAAATATCACGGGAAAAATGTGATGCAGTCGTAATATTGTAATTTACCCTTTAAAAGTGAAGGGACGTGCACGCGCACGGTTATTCAAAGTGTTTTCTTTAGGTTTGTCTTCAAACTAACAAAATTTAAAACATTCTCACCAAATCAAAAAACGGTATTTGAACGAAACGGATTGGCTGCTTGTCAGGTTCCTTGACAACAACCTTGTTATTATCAATGAAATCAGAGCTCACCTACTAGAGGTAGATGACGAGTTAGCATAGACTTCATCGGATGACGACATCAGATCTTTTTAAGCCAATACGTTTCTTTCGAATACCGTTTTATCTTTTGTTGGGTGTACCTACTCTTTTGTGTGGCATTATTTAGACGTGATGTACGAGTGAAATATAGCTAATATATGATTTAAAAAAAATATGAAATAAAGTTAAGGCCAGTCATACTTTTTTTCCCGCATGCGGTTAGTTTGGAGCGGGTTTATAGGGAAATAAGAAATATAAATTGCCATATTTGGCAAACGGTTATGAAAATCGAAACAGCATGACCGAGATGACATGTATTGAACATGTATCTACATTTTCGTCCGTCGTTCGCCATCTTTTTTTGTTTAAGAACAGTGTCAGTGTGCGTTCCTTTACATATTTTCTGAATAATGTTTCATGTAAAACCGAACTGTTTGGTAGTGAATATAATTCATCATGGGAATATTCCTGGACTGATTTTGACATCTCTGCCAGTGACATGATTAAAACCATGACACATAGTTATGCCCGTCACAGTGCCACGTGCCACGTACCAACGTGCCCGTCACAGTGCCACGTGCCACGTACCAAAGTGCCGGTGAGAGTGCCACGTGCCACGTACCAACGTGCCCGTGACAGTGCCACGTGCCACGTACCAACGTGCCCGTGACAGTGCCTCGTGCCACGTACCAACGTGCCCGTCACAGTGCCACGTGCCACGTACCAACGTGCCCGTGACAGTGCCACGTGCCACGTACCAACGTGCCCGTGACAGTGCCACGTGCCACGTACCAACGTGCCGGTGAGAGTGCCACGTGCCACGTACCAACGTGCCCGTGACAGTGCCACGTGCCACGTACCAACGTGCCTGTGAGAGTGCCACGTGCCACGTACCAACGTGCCTGTGAGAGTGCCACGTGCCACGTACCAACGTGCCGGTGACAGTGCCACGTGCCACGTACCAACGTGCCCGTGACAGTGCCACGTACCAACGTGCCCGTGACAGTGCCACGTGCCACGTACCAACGTGCCGGTGACAGTGCCACGTGCCACGTACCAACGTGCCGGTGACAGTGCCACCTGCCACGTACCAACGTGCCCGTGAGAGTGCCACGTGCCACGTACCAACGTGCCGGTGACAGTGCCACGTACCACGTACCAACGTGCCCGTGACAGTGCCACGTACCAACGTGCCCGTGACAGTGCCACGTGCCACGTGCCAACGTGCCGGTGACAGTGCTACGTACCACGTACCAACGTGCCGGTGACAGTGCCACGTGCCACGTACCAACGTGCCCGTGACAGTGCTACGTACCACGTACCAACGTGCCCGTGACAGTGCCACGTACCAACGTGCCCGTGACAGTGCCACGTGCCACGTACCAACGTGCCGGTGACAGTGCTACGTACCACGTACCAACGTGCCGGTGACAGTGCCACGTGCCACGTGCCAACGTGCCGGTGACAGTGCCACGTACCACGTACCAACGTGCCCGTGACAGTGCCACGTGCCACGTACCAACGTGCCGGTGACAGTGCCACGTGCCACGTACCAACGTGCCCGTGACAGTGCCACGTACCAACGTGCCCGTGACAGTGCCACGTGCCACGTACCAACGTGCCCGTGACAGTGCCACGTGCCACGTACCAACGTGCCGGTGACAGTGCCACGTGCCACGTACCAACGTGCCGGTGACAGTGCCACCTGCCACGTACCAACGTGCCCGTGAGAGTGCCACGTGCCACGTACCAACGTGCCGGTGACAGTGCCACGTACCACGTACCAACGTGCCCGTGACAGTGCCACGTACCAACGTGCCCGTGACAGTGCCACGTGCCACGTGCCAACGTGCCGGTGACAGTGCCACGTGCCACGTACCAACGTGCCAGTGAAAGTGCCACGTACCAACGTGCCCGTGACAGTGCCACGTGCCACGTACCAACATGCCCGTGACAGTGCCACGTGCCACGTACCAACGTGCCGGTGACAGTGCCACGTGCCACGTACCAACGTGCCGGTGACAGTGCCACCTGCCACGTACCAACGTGCCCGTGAGAGTGCCACGTGCCACGTACCAACGTGCCGGTGACAGTGCCACGTACCACGTACCAACGTGCCCGTGACAGTGCCACGTACCAACGTGCCCGTGACAGTGCCACGTGCCACGTGCCAACGTGCCGGTGACAGTGCTACGTACCACGTACCAACGTGCCGGTGACAGTGCCACGTGCCACGTACCAACGTGCCCGTGACAGTGCTACGTACCACGTACCAACGTGCCCGTGACAGTGCCACGTGCCACGTACCAACGTGCCGGTGACAGTGCTACGTACCACGTACCAACGTGCCGGTGACAGTGCCACGTGCCACGTGCCAACGTGCCGGTGACAGTGCCACGTACCACGTACCAACGTGCCCGTGACAGTGCCACGTGCCACGTACCAACGTGCCCGTGACAGTGCCACGTGCCACGTACCAACGTGCCCGTGACAGTGCCACGTACCAACGTGCCCGTGACAGTGCCACGTGCCACGTACCAACGTGCCCGTGACAGTGCCACGTGCCACGTACCAACGTGCCCGTGACAGTGCCACGTGCCACGTACCAACGTGCCGGTGACAGTGCCACGTGCCACGTACCAACGTGCCGGTGACAGTGCCACCTGCCACGTACCAACGTGCCCGTGAGAGTGCCACGTGCCACGTACCAACGTGCCGGTGACAGTGCCACGTACCACGTACCAACGTGCCCGTGACAGTGCCACGTACCAACGTGCCCGTGACAGTGCCACGTACCAACGTGCCCGTGACAGTGCCACGTGCCACGTGCCAACGTGCCGGTGACAGTGCTACGTACCACGTACCAACGTGCCGGTGACAGTGCCACGTGCCACGTACCAACGTGCCCGTGACAGTGCTACGTACCACGTACCAACGTGCCCGTGACAGTGCCACGTACCAACGTGCCCGTGACAGTGCCACGTGCCACGTGCCAACGTGCCGGTGACAGTGCTACGTACCACGTACCAACGTGCCGGTGACAGTGCCACGTGCCACGTGCCAACGTGCCGGTGACAGTGCCACGTACCACGTACCAACGTGCCCGTGACAGTGCCACGTACCAACGTGCCCGTGACAGTGCCACGTGCCACGTACCAACGTGCCCGTGACAGTGCCACGTGCCACGTACCAACGTGCCGGTGACAGTGCCACGTGCCACGTACCAACGTGCCCGTGACAGTGCTACGTACCACGTACCAACGTGCCCGTGACAGTGCACGTACCAACGTGCCCGTGACTGTGCCACGTGCCAACGTGCCGGTGACAGTGCCACGTGCCACGTACCAACGTGCCCGTGACAGTGTCACGTGCCACGTACCAACGTGCCCGTGAGAGTGCCACGTGCCACGTACCAACGTGCCCGTGAGAGTGCCACGTGCCAAGTACCAACGTGCCCGTGAGAGTGCCACGTGCCACGTACCAACGTGCCCGTGACAGTGCCACGTGCCACGTGCCACGTGCCAACGTGCCGGTGAGAGTGCCACGTGCCACGTACCAACGTGCCGGTGAACATGCCGCCGAGCAGACAGAACCTGGCGAAAGCGACGGCCGACACGACGCCGAGTTGACGGAGACGCGGCGGCAGGAGTTCGGATGACGTCACTTGCAGCGCGGTGAGTGAGCAGGCGATCGAGACGCGACCGATCATAGCCAAGCTCAGCAGCGGCCAATTGGATCGCGCAGAAGCTGCGAATAAGTCATCAATATGAGATACGTTTCATTAGAGTTGACGTCTGATGATGATAGGTATAGGTAAGTATTATATGGAGGAATAGGATGAAAGGTGGGAAGGTGGCGGTCGTGCCCTATGTGAAGGAAACCTTCCCTACATTGGCCTCTAGTTTGAGTAAAAAGCACAAGAAAACAGGTCAAATCTTGAGCATTCCTTGTGAACGGTGTCAAAATGTGGAAATTCAAGAATTCACGTTTTAATACAGTTTTACGTTTGCAGTGTACGAAACTTGAAAAAATTGAAAGCTAAGTCTGTCAAATATTTCAGGTTTTAAACAATGACCATATGAATCTCAAGAATTGACCTCCAGGAAAGACGGTTGCGGAAATTGAATTCAGTACCTCCGGAGTGCAAGTCGACAGCGTTTGACGGTTACCTAACGATGAATAGATTCTTTCGCCAAGAGCTTGGAGCATTTTGCAAGAGATCTTGCTAATTTCCTCCTGAGTGTACTAAGAACTATACACAACCGAACTAAGAACTGGAGAGTGACGTGTCTACCTGGTTCTGGCAAGACCCAGCAGAGCAGACAGGCTGTTCCTCCTAGCAGCAGAATGAAGCCCAGCGCCATCCACTTGCGAACACTGGCATACACGATGAGCGCCAGACCCAGGAGGATGCCGGCGATCTCGCACAAACCTGCACACAAACATCAGCAGTAGTCGCGGTAAATCTACACGTATGGACCACAAATGGTTATCGCGTCATATCTCTATCTAATATCATATAGGTCGGTGACAGGCAGAGATGAACCCGCTCTAGCATGGGCTGGCCTATACTTGGCCTATACCTATACCAGGGTTCATCTTTGTCTAAGGAAGTTTGTTAGCTAGCTGGGAAAATTACATTTTAAACCTCTTCTTCCTACCTCACATGTTAATAATATGACTTTTCATCAAGTGGTAAAAAATCGTTATGGACAAATTATTTGAGGGGCAGACACATTTTACGTCACATGTGCTTGGTCAAGTAACAAAAGGAAACAAAGTTACAAAAGTAATTTCGTTTATTTTGGGTGGGGAGAGGGTGGCAGGATACAATTCTTGCCACCCCAATTCCTGCCATTTCAAGTCCATGAAACTGACATTTACAACTGCAAGTGTAACAACGCATAACGCCAGTCATGGATCCTGTTTATGTGGATACCTGCGATCCAGAGGACTGTGTAGAGATCTCCTCCCAGGTTCCTGACGTTGAGAAGCCCCGCGTAGTAGTTGACCACCGTGGCCGCCCAGAGCAGGTGCATCGCTGCCGTGCGCATGCGCTGAGCCGGCTGGAACAGGTGCAGCCATCTCGCGGCCGGCTCGCTACTGACTTAGCAGACACAGGAACATTAGACAAGAGTCCAAAGCAGTTCCAAAGTAAATCTTTTAGCGGGATATAAGTAGTTAATATTCTGTCCTACACCTGACACCATTTGTAATTTAAACAACATTATATATAGATCATTTTTAAGTTCAGAAAGTTCTAAATACAATTACAAATGTATTAATTTAGCTCGAAAAAAATAGTTAATGTTCTGTCCTACACCTGACACCATTTGTAATTTAAGCAACAATATATTTAGAATTTTTAAGTTCAGAAAGTTATATATACAATTGAAAATGTATTAATTTAGCTCGACAAAAATAGTTAATGATCTTGTATACACCTGACACCATTTTGTAACTTAAACAACATTATTAATAGATCATTTGCAGGTTTAGAAAGTTCTAAATACAATTACAAATTAATTAATTTATCTCGACAAATATAGTTAATATTCTGTCCAACATCTGACACCATTTGAAGTAAACACAGCATTATATTCTACAGTTTTCATGATGCTAGTTAGAAGTGAAAAGAAAATACTTACTACTGCCGTTTCATGTAAATTTATAGTTAATTTGAATTTGAAGCAAAAATACGGAATATTCCCTACAAATAGGAATAACTTCTTTGCTACAAATTGTGTAACCCATTATTTCCGTAAATAACTGGAATTTATCGCAAATTACGTAATCTCATATCCCGTAATTATTCGGTATGTTTTATTCCATAGCAGAACAAAAACGACGACACAAAGTTTTAATATTTTCTCTAATACTTTTCCTCACATCTCTGAGGAATCTACCAAATCGTAATTATGAATAGAATAAACTGACATTATTAGGGAATCTGTATAATTACATCCACCACGTATAGGTGAGTAACTATGGTTGTTGTAATCACCTCTGGGTTCTGCTGGAGTGATGACGTCAGAGGCAGGCATCTTCCTGCCGTTACACTTAGCAGCTTCTTGCAGCAGACACTTGGCTGCAGCCACGTCGTGTGTCAGCAGCCAGCGTGGCGACTCCGGGATCCATCTGTAGCCAAACAAACACGACAATCCCCAATATAACAGACATATTGAGATAAGACGAAACGCCCAGGCATATTCTATAACTTTCAAATTCCCGATCCTGCTGGAATCCGATTCACAGCCATATAGATTAACATTGCACCGAATCGGATTCCAGCAGAACTGGGAATTTAAAAGTTATAGAATAGGGCCCCTGCGTAAGGTAACGGGAAGCGCGCTCTTTTTCTTTTTCTTTTTAATTTTGTCTTCATACCAACAAAAATTTAAAAAAATCATACATAACGACCCTTTCACTCTTAATTTACTAAATAATGCCCCACATTGGAGTACATTAGGACCTCTGGTACGACCTCAAAGTGTAAAATACGAATACTTTACGATACATTTCGTATTTAATACTTTTACGTTTGTACCGGAGGTCATAAAGTACTCCAACGTGTGGCATTATTTAGTAAATTAAGAGTGAAATGGTAGCTAATGTCTGATTTTTTAAAACTTTTGTTGGTATGAAGACAAATTTAAAACAAAATTTAAAGAACCGATAAAGAACAAAAGTATTCCTCTTAAGGTGATACTAGCGCTCGGCCGTTTTAGAAACTTGAGAGAGAAAAATTGTTTCATACGTGAGTGTAACTTTCACAGAATGTTCACATGATCAGTCTGATTGAATATTAGTAGCCCTTTTTAATTCTTGCTTATTGCATCGTTAATTAGGCGCCGGTTATTCAACAAAACCGGGCAAAACGATGAAATTTGCGATACGATTGGAGACCAACCCCGTAAACCAATTGATCTCAAATTTTAATCATGATTAGATGAAAGACAAACTTAGGGTTATCCTTTGGCACATTTTTGAAATTTTATTTTTTTCGGCGCCCAGGGAGACGAGAAAATAGCTAATTTTTTACCCAAAATCCACTAATTATTATTAATTAACGAAGCAAAAAATTAAAAATGTACCAATAGTACAGTCAGTTAGATCAATTTTAGGTCACAATTAGGGGTTTGATGATAAACTTGTAAAAATTTTACCATATACTCAGAAAAACTAGCTTATCAACATAGGCTACGGTGCATATCAAATTTTTTCATATTTGGGGCGGTAGGGGGGGTCAAAATTTTACTTTCAATATTAGAATAAAAATGGCGGAGTTGGTGATAGCAACTCAAAACTTTCACAAAATCCTCATTAAACTCATCTTATAATAATGTGCCTTTGTGCATGAAAATATTCTCATTATTTTGGGGGGGAGGGGGGGTAGACGATATTTTTAATTGTTGGCATAAACACTAGGGGTTTGATGATAAACTTGTGAAAACTTCACCATATACTCAGCAAAACTAGCTTATTAACATAGGCTACGGTGCATATCAAATTTTTTCATATTTGGGGGGGGTAGGGGGGGTAAATTTTTTATTTTCAATATAGTAATAAAAATGGCAGAGCTGGTGATAGAAACTCAAAACTTTCACAAAATCCTCATTAAACTTATTTTATAATAATAGACTATTGTGCATGACATTATTTCCAATATTTTTGGGGGGTTGGGGGGTAGACGATATTTTTAATTGTTGGCATACAAATTAGGGGTTTAATGATAAACCTCTAAAAATTTCACCATATACTCAGAAAAACTAGCTCATTAACATAGGCTACGGTGCACATCAATTTTTTTCATATTTGGGGGGTAATGGGGGTTAAATTTTTATTTTCGTTGTTGCAATAAAAATGGCGGAAACTTTAAAAAAAATCCTGCACAAGGGTCGATTATTATAAGATGAGGTAAGCGAATGTTTTGTAAAAATTGAATGTTTCCATCATTAACTCCGCCATTTTTATAATAATATTGAAAATCAAAATTTGACCCACCCCACCCCCCAAATATGAACTTATTCGTTATGCACCGTAGCCAATGTTGATAAGCTAGTTTTGCTGAGTACAAGGTGACATTTTTTCAAAATTGTTATCTAACTCCTAGTGTTTATCACAACAATTAAAAATATCGTCTACCCCCCCTCCCACCCAAAATATTGAATTTATTTTCATGCTGAAAGCCCTATTATTATTAGTTGAGTATAAAGAGAATCCTGTGATAGTTTTGAGTTTCTATCACTAACTCCGCCATTTTTATTCTAATATTAAAAATAAAAAATTTACCCCCCCTACCACCCCAAATATGTAAAAATTTGATATGCACCGTAGCCTATGATGGGGGTATGTTCTACCAAAAAATATGGGGAAATTTTTAGAGATTTAACATCAAACCCCCAATGTTTATACCAACAATTAAAAGTATCGTCTACCCCCCCTCCCCCCCAAATTATTGAAAACATTTTCATTCAAAATGACCCATTTTTATAAGATGAGTATATAGAGTATTTTGTAATCGTTATAGATTTCTATCATTAACTCCGCCATTTTTATTATAATATTGAAAATCAAAATTAAACCACCCCTACCCCCCCAAATATGAAAAAATTTGATATGCACCGTAGCCTTTGTTGATAAGCTAGTTTTGCTGAGTATGGGGTAAAATTGTACGGGTTTATCATTAAACCCCTAATTTGTATGCCAACAATTAAAAATATCGTCTACCCCCCGTCCCCCCCCAAAATAATGAGAATATTTTCATGCACAAAGGCACGTTATTATAAGATAAGTTTAATGAGGATTTTGTGAATGTTTTGAGTTGCTATCACCAACTCCGCCATTTTTATTTTAATATTGATAATAAAAATTTGACCCCCCCTACCCCCCCAAATATGAAAAAATTTTATATGCACCGTAACCTATGTTGATAAGCTACTTTTGCTGAGTATATGGTTACATTTTTACAAATTTATCATCAAACCCCTAGTGTTTATGCCAACAATTAAAAATTTCGTCTACCCCCCCTCCACCCCAAAATAATGAGAATATTTTCATGCACAAAGGCACATTATTATAAGATAAGTTTAATGAGGATTTTGTGAATGTTTTGAGTTGCTATCACCAACTCCGCCATTTTTATTTTAATATTGATAATAAAAATTTGACCCCCCTACCCCCCCAAATATGAAAAAATTTGATATGCACCGTAGCCTATGTTGATAAGCTACTTATGCTGAGTATATGGTGACATTTTTACAAATTTATCATCAAACCCCTAGTGTTTATGCCAACAATTAAAAATATCGTCTAACCCCCCTCCACCCCAAAATAAAGAGAATATTTTCATGCACAAAGGCACATTATTATAAGATAAGTTTAATGAGGATTTTGTGAAAGTTTTGAGTTGCTATCACCAACTCCGCCATTTTTATTTTAATATTGAAAATAAAATTTTGACCCCCCCTACCCCCCCAAATATGAAAAAATTCGATATGCACCGTAGCCTATGTTGATAAGCTAGTTTTTCTGAGTATATGCTGAAATTTTTACAGGTTTATCATCAAACCCCTAATTGTTCACCTAACTGACTGTACTACAAGGGATAACCCTAAGTTTGTCTTTTATCAAATCACGATTAAAATTTCAAATAATTTAGTTTACCCATTTCGTCCCTAATCGTATCGCAAAAAGTGTCTACAAAAAGCAGCAAAATCGCTTGCGCTTGCAGCACCTTAAAACAATAGCTTGAACTTTCCTGTGTTGTGATTCTTTTTCTGAGTCAATTAAAACTAGCTTCATACACTTGGATGTTGCTTGTTACCTGAAGACTACGAGGATGAAGAGCACTGGGAGAGAAATGGCGAGTTGGAAGTACCTCCAGTCCCTGATGGCGCCGCTGATGAAGGGCATGCTGATGACCCCGACTGACCAGAACATCTCGTAGCACGCCGCCACGACAGTCCGCCATCTTCCAGCAGTGATGTCCGTGCCTACATCATACAACATCACTACAACATCATGATGAAGGGCATGCTGATGACCCCCACTGACCAGAACATCTCGTAGCACGCCGCCACGACAGTCCGCCATCTTCCAGCAGTGATGTCCGTGCCTACATCATACAACATCACTACAACATCATGATGAAGGGCATGCTGATGACCCCCACTGACCAGAACATCTCGTAGCACGCCGCCACGACAGTCCGCCATCTTCCAGCAGTGATGTCCGTGCCTACATCATACAACATCACTACAACATCATGATGAAGGGCATGCTGATGACCCCCACTGACCAGAACATCTCGTAGCACGCCGCCACGACAGTCCGCCATCTTCCAGCAGTGATGTCCGTGCCTACATCATACAACATCACTACAACATCATGATGAAGGGCATGCTGATGACCCCGACTGACCAGAACATCTCGTAGCACGCCGCCACGACAGTCCGCCATCTTCCAGCAGTGATGTCCGTGCCTACATCATACAACATCACTACAACATCATGATGAAGGGCATGCTGATGACCCCCACTGACCAGAACATCTCGTAGCACGCCGCCACGACAGTCCGCCATCTTCCAGCAGTGATGTCCGTGCCTACATCATACAACATCACTACAACATCATGATGAAGGGCATGCTGATGACCCCGACTGACCAGAACATCTCGTAGCACGCCGCCACGACAGTCCGCCATCTTCCAGCAGTGATGTCCGTGCCTACATCATACAACATCACTACAACATCATGATGAAGGGCATGCTGATGACCCCCACTGACCAGAACATCTCGTAGCACGCCGCCACGACAGTCCGCCATCTTCCAGCAGTGATGTCCGTGCCTACATCATACAACATCACTACAACATCATGATGAAGGGCATGCTGATGACCCCCACTGACCAGAACATCTCGTAATACGCCGCCACGACAGTCCGCCATCTTCCAGCAGTGATGTCCGTGCCTACATCATACAACATCACTACAACATCATGATGAAGGGCATGCTGATGACCCCGACTGACCAGAACATCTCGTAGCACGCCGCCACGACAGTCCGCCATCTTCCAGCAGTGATGTCCGTGCCTACATCATACAACATCACTACAATCACTACATGATGAAGGGCATGCTGATGACCCCCACTGACCAGGGCCCTGATTCTATAACTCAATTGCAATCGCTTAGCAATTTCTTCCATAAGATTAACATGGCAATAATTGCTAAGCGGTCGCAATGCGATTTATAGAATCAGGGCCCAGAACATCTCGTAGCACGCCGCTACGACAGTCCGCCATCTTCCAGCAGTGATGTCCATGCCTACATCATACAACATCACTACAATCACTACATGATGAAGGGCATGCTGATGACCCCCACTGACCAGGGCCCTGATTCTATAACTCAATTGCAATCGCTTAGCAATTTCTTCCATAAGATTAACATGGCAATAATTGCTAAGCGGTCGCAATGCGATTTATAGAATCAGGGCCCAGAACATCTCGTAGCACGCCGCCACGACAGTCCGCCATCTTCCAGCAGTGATGTCCGTGCCTACATCATACAACATCACTACAACATCATGATGAAGGGCATGCTGATGACCCCGACTGACCAGAACATCTCGTAGCACGCCGCCACGACAGTCCGCCATCTTCCAGCAGTGATGTCCGTGCCTACATCATTACAACATCATTAAAACATCATTAAAACATCATTACATCATGCGTTGAATTTAGAATATTGAAGATTACGAGGTTATATTGCGCACATTCATTTTTACTTTTAACTTTGATGATCGTAAGTGGGACATAGGGAGGGGTTGACCTAACGGGCCCGATCCGGGGGAGTCCAGCACTGGTGGGAAGGCCAGTTCAGAATGGGGAACGAGTCTTCGTGCTGCCACGTTCCCGGGAGGCGTCTTTCCATACCCTAATCGAGCCCAACTCATTGATTTGAAAATTTGCATTTTACTCGCATTTAACGCCGAATCTATTTGGTATAACCAAACATTCTAACACTCCCATTCATAATGAAGCAGCTAAGTGAGGTGTCTCCGCAATATTGGAGGTTTTACTCACGTCAATGTTGACAGTTTGAAAATAAAGAACATTGTTCGGAAAGTAGATTTAAACACTTTATAAGGAGATAGAAATTTCTGGGTAACAAAATTCGGACACGAGACAAAAATGCATTTGATTATAAGCAAGGCGAAACATAATGAGCATAAGTGGTTGGGTTTAATCAATAATTATAATAATCATGAAAATTAAATTATGAACAATATTTCAGGTCAACCCCATAGCTGCCTACGCAAAAGTACCATCTACTTTTGAACTTCGCATTAATACCAACGAATGTTTTGATCAGAATATTGTCAGCTAGGTTTATTGTAGGTCCAATATACCAATTTAAGATGGTTGCTAATAAGTGTTTTTGTGTTACAAAACAGGTACCAGGTGTTTAGGTGCTTAGGTAACTATACCTAAGGTACTAAGAATTTACAGTAGGAAGTCATTTGAAGGACGACATAACATAATTTGAATTGCTAGAAAATATTTAGTTCAGTTCTTTAGTCTCTAAACAGTTGTATTGAGTTGGGCTCGATTAGGGTATGGAAAGACGCTCCCGGGAGGTCGTGGTTAGCGTGGAGATTCATCGCCATTGAACCACAATGTGCTCAGACAGCTAGTTATTATTACTTACCGAAATCTATTAGCATCGGCTAAAATATTAGTCTTTTAGTGCAACCCTAATTTTAACTAATCTATCACATGTATTATCTACCATCTAATTCTAATTGAATGGTCGTATTGAGTGAAATTCAAGATCAAATTGAAATCGAAACTGGCCGAAATACTTTTATTAAGTGGGGCCATCCAAACGAAACAAACAAACAAACATAATGGGGAAGGACTGGGGATGGAGAGGGAGGCTTCGGGTCGGTGGGACCCGATCTCAGGGGGATCACCATCTCGAGGGGGGAGGCCGGACCTGGGGAGGTCATGGGACTAGGTCGACCCTGGACTGCACATATTTGGGACCAACTCGTAATGTGAGGCAGTCCCTTAAGACCCACCACCGCGTCAAGGTAGGTCAAAGTAATCAATGACGTCGAGACGGTGTGGTTAGTGTACAGTCTTAAAAAGTCCCAGCTCATGTCTCCTCTTGGTCAACATTGAAGTATTCTAACGTGAATAGAGGTACACTTGGCACAAAAGTAAACACGTGATTCTAAATAAACGGATTTACTGGTGACAGGCTTCTTGAGAATCATATTCCTTGTTATTGCCGATGAAATCAGAGCTCACTCACTATCTATAGGGCTAGAAGACGAGTTTGTATGGACTACTTCGGGTGCTGCCATCATTTCTTTATCATCCAATCAGATTCTTTGGAATACAGCTTTTTACTTGTGCCAGCACGACCGGTTGGCTCAGTTGGTAGAGCACTGGCCCAGACAGTGAGAGGTCGCGAGTTCGCTTCTCGGTCGTAAACAGTGAATTAGTTTGACTTATTGAAGGTCAATTAGCAAGTGTTGTGCGTTGGTTTTACGATCATGAAGCAATTGATCTGATTGATCACACATTGCAGGCGAACCTTGAAATTACAAGAGTTCAGGGAATTATGCGGCTCACTTTGCAATTAGCCTTGAATTACGATCTCCAGCCGTCTCAACAGACATAACAAATTCATTCTTACTTTTCTTAAAACATTTCAAACTGATTCACGAAACTTTCAGATTTCCTAAAAATCTACAATTTTATATAAATGCATATTTAAATACGCAATGTTGCATTATTGATGTGACCCATTTGGTGTTTTGACTTTTTTTAAATTAATATTTTTACACAATGAAATAACAATTATTTTAATTGAAAAGTGATGTTGTTGTTAAAAAAGATATTTTAAATTGATAATATGCAACGCCATTTTATAATTAATTACAAAATTCTACAAATATTTTGTTATTTTGCTATTACAGAAAATTAAAAGAAAAAAAAATGTGCCTCCTGTGAGGTTTGAACTCACGACCCCTGGTTTACAAGACCAGTGCTCTACCACTGAGCTAAGGAGGCAGTGATATAAACTCTACTTAATTCATTAAATATCGCTTCATTACGCTGGTTTTGTAAGTCGTGTGCATGTAGTAGACTATCTAATCTTTGGTCGTAGATAGTTGGAGTTTTCGAATTGTTCTACTGTGGCAGGTGAAATAGAGGTTGACATTAGTAGTTGCTAATAAAATTGATTAATTTGATAAATTATTTTCTCGTGTGCATTGGAAAGTAATTATCATTTTCACACTGTGTTTAAATATTATAATGGGATTTGGTTTTAATGTCAAGTTCCCTTAAGGATTAGGATGAGTGCTTTTAGTTTATCAGAAATAAACCGAACTCCATTTGATATCGCTGAAAGTGACTATTAAGTTTCTGGAATGTAAAAGGGGAGTTAAACGACATTGACCTACAAATGACGTATCCGCTCTGGAAGGTGGTGACGCATCCCATGGCCGTCACGAAGCGGAGCGCGACGTGGAGGCCGAAGAACGGACAGACGGCGACGCCGACGCCTGACGCCGTCTGCACGAGGACGGCGACGAGCAGAGGGCTACGCACGCCGAGGGCGGGGGCGATGAAGCGGGCGGACAGGAAGCCGCCCACCAGGATCCCGAACAGGTAGAAGAACTGGGAGACGCTGGAGAGGATCTGACGATCGCAGACCAACTCCCACTGCAACGGCACACACGTTGTCTGTAGGTACTAAGAGGCAGGGACTGGAACCCAAATGAATATCGGTTCCGGTTCCGGTTCCGGTTCCATAAGGGTTCCAATGGGTTCCATCCAATTCTTACAATAATTCAATTTGTATTTTAAATCGACTTTTGACTTCTGGGGACTTAGGGCCGGTCTTTCAATACTCTGTTAAAGTCTCAATTAGCTGTTAACAGTTAGTTAGTACAAAACTCTGTCATTCAATTGGTTGTTGCCATGACAATACAGTCCTCCGCTTAAAAGTTAGCAGAGCATTGAAAGACTGGCCCTTAGGCTACATACCTACTCAGAAATATTTAACATTAATTTGACT
This sequence comes from Leuctra nigra, assembly GCA_934045905.1. Lineage (NCBI taxonomy): Eukaryota > Metazoa > Arthropoda > Insecta > Plecoptera > Leuctridae > Leuctra > Leuctra nigra. Next base: position 35,045,301 of record OW203766.1, read on the forward strand.
CGGTGATCTTTTATTTGAAAAACTGTAAATGATAATAAATAATTGCATATGCATAAGAATTCATTTCATATTTTTTCTTCTAAGAATAACTTTACTTGGTTAATTTGAGACCGAAATGAAACAAGGCAGTTGTGCAGACCGTTTGTTCCGTTGATTGTGCTGGTGGCCCCTGAAAAGGGCCGTGGGCGACGTTTCGAAGGACTTACTTCCTTCATCTTTGGGCAATGACTGCTATAGTAAGTGAGTCCTTCGAAACGTCGCCCACGGCCTTTTTCAGGGGCCACCAGCACAATCAACGGAACAAACCGTTTGCACAACTGCCTTGCATCAAAGCGGTTCATACATATGTGATTTTCATCAATATCAATCTGACATAATAGCATTACCAACTACGAGAGCTACAAAATAATTGAGCGAGCGTAGCGAGCGTCACCACGGTACTCTTATGGCACTTTCTCTGTGTTTTTTTTTGTGGTCACAGCCCAGGTCAAACCGCTCAAGCAATCGATCTGAAATTTTGTACACATACTAACGTACTCTATGCGGTCCCTGGGATCGTTTTTGAATGGGCTCCCGTGATTGGTTCAAATTTAAAAAAAATTATCTTTCGATTGGTTTGTTTGATCAATTTGAAATTTTGACAAGTCATTACCACTAACATATTACCCAATCATACACAATTTCAGCCAAATCCTCCTATTGGTTCAAATTTAAAACCATTTTTCATGTGATTTTTGACATTTAAACTAGAACAGATTGACCGATCAACTTAAAACTTCGCGTGGTCATTGGCACCAACATTTTAGGTAATTTGCCAATTTTCAGTCTAATCTGTCGTTATTTTCAAAAGTTTTGTCATTTTAAGGTAATTTTATTCCATAATCTTGAAAAATGTATACTAAATTGTCATACATTAAAGGATACTAATCCTCTAATTGGTTTAAGTTTAAATAATGTCTTCTGATTGGTCGACAATAAAAATGTTCACATTAAGTTCAAATTTTGCATGGTGATCAAGACCAACTTAATATTAAATTTTACATATTGTAAGCCCAATCAGTCAAGTATTAATTGTAATTTTACGAGTTTAGTATGGGATGTCACAAGAGATTTCTGGAGAAGTTATGTAGGTAAGACTTCACGACACAATGGATCTGTTATTCATCCAGAGTATTATGGAGATTGAAAAATTGCAGAGAAAATCGTCTTGTGCCGTGTCGTGCATCGTTACTATGGGGATGTTGCATGTTCTGTGCTCGCTCATCAACGCGTTACACTGAGCGTTTTCCTAGTTATCTTCTGCATGGAACTGGGATTGAAACAAGAATCATTGTATTATCACGTGATTGTTGTTTTGAGCCCAAAGTTGTGTATAGAAATAGCTCATTATCCATTGAAAACACGTGAAGCAACCCACATCCCACATCTCTGTCTCCTACATTATACAGTTGATATTGTAAGTACGTTGTTTACATGCATTACGTCGGTGATATTTACCTGCGCGACGGCGCTGTATTTATACGTGACGTTGAATCCGAACTGTTGGCAGCGGTTGCTAGGCGACGTCGGCGTCGGCGTCGTATAGCACGGGTTCGCCGTCTACAGGGACAGACGGTGATTGATAATTGAGAGCAAACATTGAGAGCGCAAATTAACAGCTTGGGGGATAATAAATAAGATGGCTGTGAATAATGTTCTGCAAGATGGGTTAACGATCTCACAATAAATATTATCTGTAGAGTAATTGATTTTTCAAACTCTTTTCTTATGCTAGATTGGTCTTGTTTGAACCTATTCGAACGACGTTTATTAAGATTAGATTATTGTGGTTTAACAGCGCGTCAACGACGAGGTTATATTGCGAACATTAATTTTTGCATTTTTGCATTTAACTTTGTTGATATAAGTGGTGGACATGGGGAGGGGTCGACCTAACGGGCCCGATCCGGGGGAGTCCAACACTGGTGGGGAGGCCAGGCCGGAATGGGGACGGACCGGGGGGTGTGAGGATTCGGGCCGGCGGAACACGATTTCAGGGGGATCACCATCTCGAGGGGGAAGGCCGGCCCGAGGGGACCAACATTCAGGTCGACCCTGGCTGCTGTTTGTCTGGACCTCACCACTGATCTGTCCGGCATGGGTAACCCTTACACATGAGCATATGCTCGCCGGCGTAGCTGCAATGGATCATTGGCCAACGCAAACCCCACCACCGCACTAAGGTGGCAGCCATCGGTGGGGACGTTTATTAATTTATGCCAACGATTTGTGTGATAAATTCCTGTCAACGGCAACATCGACTTGTGAAAGCTCGGAAAACATTTACTCAGCAAAATCGGCGTCTCCGTTCAGAGTGGCCCGATTTGAATTTTCGTATTACTTGTGTGGACCCCGTAGATCGCGTCGGAACAAGTTTCTCACTCCACTTATCAGCTCTTTGCCGGTTTGCGCGGTACATGAAGGGATTTTAATTGCTCTGTGGATGATCGACTCGCTGCACTCGCTGATTACTTGGTCCATGTCCTCTGCGAATTACATAGTATTGACCCAGCCTCCTATTTGTAATCATTCCTGCACTCAAACTATTTCTTGCTTTAGCGGGAGCTCAGTAGCTTTTCTTTCGTATATGTTTTTATATAAATATCATAGTAATAAATTATGTAAAACAGTTGATATCAAAATATCCTAATGAAAGTCCCCGATAACCTATCGGTCAGGTTAAACCTTGGTATCAAGTCATATCCTAAGTTTATCTTAAGTACCACCTAAAGAATAGACACGAAAACAACTTGCCACATTTTTACTCATTTCAATGTTTCAAACATTTATGCAGATAATTTTGCATAAAATAAACGTAAATAAACGTAAAAAATGTATGAGTTCAGTTTAACTCATATGCAAGTATTTACCTCTGGCCATTCATAATGCTGCCTATTTGTGTCGAAGCTACTTGCTGTCAAATTATGACATCACATGGCCTTGAACAAAGCACGAAGAACGAGATAAGGTGATATGCGGACAGCAAGGATAACATGGGGCTAGACTTGCCTCATGAAGCAAAACGCATCAGGAGCTTACGGTTTTTAGACAACCATTATTATATTTTCTAATTCACAAGTCAATTTAAATAAATCATTATAAAATACTCACTACATTTGGTGTCAGATTTTGTATTTTAAAAATACCGTGATTTAAATTTATATTTTCTTTGCGAAATGTTGGGTTGATCGGAGAGTGATCGTGGTAGTTATTAGTAACGTGACCTTCCCATCATTCGCCTCTCACTGAGGAAGTTCGTCCGCGGGATTCGAACCTGAATGTTCAGCGTGAGTTGCCGACGAGTGAGCCACCGAGACCTCACCTGTAGCGTCGTGTTGTCGAATGTCTGCGAACACCAGAAGTCCCCAGCGCGAGGCGTCGGCGACGTCAGCAAGATGCTCGCCATCTGCCAGGCGGAGACGACCTTGACGAGGGCGACGGCGAGGATCGCGCGGAGTTGCCAGAGTCCCATGTCACCCATCGCCGCGACGCACGGGTCGGCGGGCGTCGAGGGCGTCGAGGGCGTCGGGGGCGTCGGATGTGTCGGGGGCGTCGTGGTCGTCGGGAGCGTCGGTGACGTCGGAGGTGTCGGGAGCGTCGTGGTCGTCGGGAGCGTCGGTGACGTCGGAGGTGTCGGGGGTGTCGGGGACGTCGGATGTGTCGAGGGCGTCGGAGGTGTCGGGGGCGTTGAAGGCGTCGGGTTCGGGCCCTCGGGTACCCGAAGTGGGTCCCCACCCGCCTGGTTTGTCCCTCCTGACGCCGACATGATGGCGACGTTAAAGGAACTCAGCAGCGGCGTCTGATGGAACAATGACGACAGAGATGACACGTGACTATCGCTGAGAATGCTGGGAAGGTTCCCGCCACTTCTAAGTTCATCCCAGTTTATCCCAACTGAAACCCCCTCGTTTATAAATAGTTAGAATCACAGCAAACCACAATCAGGAATGTCAGGCACTGAACCTGGTAATATTGATTCTAGCTCAAACTATACTTCTATAATTTTACTTTCAGTGCTGAGAAATTCTGCACAAACGACATTTTTCATTCAATTTTTATAGTTATTTTTATGTTATATTTTATGTCCTCATCGCCTTTATTACGTTCTGTTTTATGACTTCGGCTATATAGTTTCTGTTTTCTCCTCATTTTCCCCTCATTCTTCAAGGCGGAAAACACAGAGACAGGCACGAATGTTTAATAAACAATAATGAAGAACCACCCTTCATTTTACACCCGTTCGATATCAAAAATAATTTAAGATACATAGGTACACTCAACAAATGAAAAAATTGTATTTTAAAGAAACGGATTGGCTGAAATAAATGTGATGGCATCATCCGATGATGTCACTCGATGACTAACTCGTCATCTAGCACTGATTTCAATGATAATAACAGGAGAGAGAAGTTTATGTTTAATTTGGCTAAAGGTCTTGGGCAAAGAGGTACGAAATCACAATCTTTTAATTTTGCTGTCAGATGTGTGAATGTTTTTAAATCAAGTTCAAGATCAAGAAATCATCTATCAAATGTATACACTGCAACAGAAAAACTGAGTGAAACATAATTTTCTATAAAGGTGAAACATTAATTAATTATCATACATGGCGTCTGCGATAAATAAGAAGCGGAACCGGCATTTTGCACATTGCACTTGAAGCAAATCTCAGAGCTTAGGCAATTATTGTTGTTTCATTGTTACGTTTCAACTCTTATACATATTTAATCCTACAGGCGTTAATCCCATTCTTTCAGGTTGGATTATATATATTCCTCTTTAACTATAGAAAAAAGCTCAGTGTAACGCGTTGATGAGCGAACACGTGCAACAATTCAGCCAAACACGATACACAATATGACACGATATGATTATTTTCTTTGCAACTTTCCAATCTACACACATGCACTCTAGTTCTAGCAGAACTGATCCGTGTGTTGGGACTTGGGCTCTTTTCTAAAATTCTCTTTTGACAGTTCACTTTCTTAAATTTGAACTTCGGAGCATTTTGAATTTCGACCAATCGGAAGATTTTTTAAACACTTTAATCAAATGCAGGATTTGGCTGAATTCAAATTGATCGGAGCAAATCGGAGCTACCAAACGAAAAATATAAAAAAAAAACAATCAACGCATTTCAAAACAATTAGGTTCTGCAACGCCCAGAGATGGTCCGTACATGAGTGCAAAATTTCAGCTCGATCGAAGAAAAACTGTGACGGTATTCCGGCAGCAATATTATTTCCCTCAATCTAGTGGAGCGGTCGCTCCACCCAGCCAAGTCGTACTATACACTCACAGTCACTCAACATACCGTAAATGCCTAATAAACTGAGGAGCAGACCAAACACTTTTACTGTAAGCAACAACATGGCATTTTCGGCCTACTGGATCTCAAAATTGGTAAATCTCACATTGTTGCGAAATATCTTAATTTCGAGCTATGGCCCACCCCACTACATATACCAAATTTGGGAACAATAGGTTATGCCATTTGCGCGCTAGAGGACCGAGAAAACAGTGAAATTACACCACTTTCTGATTCTGAAGATGATGATGATTCTGATGATATCACGAAACGTCGCTATCACCGCCACAGCCTAAACGGCTGAACCGATCGACCTGAAATTTTTACCACATGTGCACTTTTGGCGTCTGAGGTGCCTTTTTATAAAACCAACCGGAAGCCGCCATTTTGAAACCGGAAGTGACGTCATAACTCAAAAACGTCTGGACCGATTAGAACGAAATTAGCGCCATTCGATTTAGATGGTCATCTATATGAAGTATCAATAAAAAAATATTATTTTCTTATTTTCTAAACCGGAAGTGACGTCATAAATACGCAATATTTAACTTATTTCAACAAATTATACTTAAAATACGTACATAATTAACTTACATTGTAACATAGACAATACAATTTATATATTCAAGGTAGCAGTGTTCTCGGCCGCCATTCCTGAAACCGGAAGTGACGTCATATATCTAAAACGCCTGTACCGATTGCAACTGAACTAGCTCCTGCGTATTCATTCTGCTATTTATTTGAAAAATCAATTGTGAAAAATGAATAAATAAATTAATGGTACCGGAAATGGCGGCAGGAACCACTAAATGAAACCGGAAGTGACGTCATATATTACAAACGGCATGACCGATTTTACGGAAATATAGGGATTAGGAATTCAGATGGTCGTTCATGAAGGTATCAACTAGATAAAACTAGATTGTTTTCTTATTACCTATACCGGAATTCGGCCGCTATTTCAAAACCGGAAGTGACGTCATGTATCGAAAACGGCTGGATCGATTATAACGAAACTTAAGCTATTCTTCTTGGATAATCATTTTCATCTTATACCAAACGCAACTTTTCATAGTAACCAAATCGGTTGAGGCGTATTTTTTTAAAGAAATTAGTCCCTGCTCGGACATGTGCTACAAGCTGTATGAATAAACTAACAAAAGAAGTGATATCCCAGAAAAAACACTCCGTGTAAAAATACCAGCCAAGTCTCTTTAACTATAAAAAAAAATAGACGAAATCTAAAAATTCAGCACTGAAAAGGAGTGATATCAAAAAAGGAGCCAAGTCAACGAATTTTCAAAATTTTAATCGTACCATTGAAATAAAAATATCAACCCCCGAGAAATACTTAAAAAAAGGACTTGGCGCATCGTTTTTTTAAAGACATTTTTCTATTCTTAAGCTTATGCCACTCACATACTACGTAGTTCAGAAATGCCTAGAAAAATTGGGACAAAACTTTCAAATTAAATATTGAACATTCTGTAAAATATTTTAAATTTAAATATAAGTACGCAAAGAAACATAGCATTGTCTTACAAGCAATAAATACAGAACAGTTGTGTTTGTGATTGGTAGGTACCTATAGTTTTGTGGGTACATCAACATACCTACTACAGCATTATACTTTGAACCTTCTCGCCGTGTAATTAATTGCTATTAATTAACATTTTATACCAAAAAAATTCATAAATTACATAACGTATTACTTTAGATAAAAATCTAGTCAGTAATTATTTGAGCAGCATGGCTCAGTGCACTAGTCACTTATACAAATCTCATTGACGGCCTTCTTGTAATGAGCGCTTTCGCTATTTCCCTCAGTCACGATATTGAGAAGTATGATTGATTAATATGACCCTAGAAATAGTGGCAATAACGAATAGACTAGGCCGCTTCCGTTTATTCGTTATTCGTTTATCCGTTTATTTCCTCTGAATATTGACAAAATACCAAAACTGCCAGTAGGTAAGAGTACTAGTTATATTAAAACGTAGTATGATTCGTCGATAATGAATGTGATATACTCAGGAAAATATACTTGTAGAGTTCTTCCTATACTTTTAGGATAGAAAAGTGTCTTTAAAAAAACGATGCGCCAAGTCCTTTTTTTAAGTATTTCTCGGGGGTTGATATTTTTATTTCAATGGTACGATTAAAATTTGGAAAATTCGTTGACTTGGCTCCTTTTTTGATATCACTCCTTTTCAGTGCTGAATTTTTAGATTTCGTCTATTTTTTTTTATAGTTAAAGAGACTTGGCTGGTATTTTTACACGGAGTGTTTTTTCTGGGATACAAACTTACAGCAAATAATTCTGTGCAAGTTAGATTGGTACTTGGGTCAACTCGGTGTTTTCAAAATCTGACTATCGGACCAGACAACGAATGTCAACAAACCCATAAGATATTATTTTTTTAATTTTAAAAAAAAATTATACTATTTTTTGTATACTATTTTTTTATTTCCCACAATATAATTACTTCGTGGAATAACTGGAAATAACTGGAATAAAATGAATAGAAATTTGAAATTGAAATTGAATTTCCTATATCTTGTATTAATTGTCAATGATGTATAATTTACCTATGACTCTGTGTATTCCAAGTATCATGAAGTGATGTAATTGTCAACTGCCACTGCCCGACTTACAATGTCTACTGAGACTTAATTGTATGCATGCATTGCGCAGTCCAAACTTATCTCTTACAGACTAAAGCATACATTGATATCGATATTTACATCACTTCAATTTTCTTTGAAAACAATTGTACACATTATAATTTTGCTTTTATCGTAAAAATCAAAACTTGACTCAATTATCATACTTTGTCACAATTTGCCGCCGTCCATAATTACGAATACTGTCATTTTTTTGTACTTGAAGTAATTTTAATTGGTATGACCTTTGACGAAATTATCGATGATTTCGTCTAAGGTAGAACCAACTATATTCGATGTTATACACTAACTTTCCGTAGCACGATTAAATTTAAATATAATGGTCTTACAAGTTGTCATAATATATTTTAATTATTTTAATTCTACTTGATTCTATCTTCATAAAATTATGAAGACGTATTACAAGTAATAGGATGTAAAGCTATAGGTAATATAGAAATTCCTATTTTTACATATTTTTCTATCAAATTCCAATATTGATATTGAAATGGTTAAATAATGTCAATGATATTTCCAAGCCAAACCAAAGCAATCTGTTCGGTACGCCTGAAGGGTAGGCATCACACAGTACACAGTAGTTCCCTCATCAACCGCTCGCCGGGAACAGCTGACCGCGCCACAGTCGCATCATACGAATATCAAACGTCAGGCTTGTAGTGTTTTTGTTGTGAGAAGATGAATTCTTCTCGCAAAATTGACATTAGCAAATCATCTGTAAGTTAATTTTATAACGTGCCTACTATGTAGGTAGTTACAGTACTTGTTTCATAATTTTTTTTCAATGTCGGGTTATTGTTGACATTTAAAAGCAAACTTAAAACTTTTAGGTTATGTATGGATGTCAAATACATTGTGCAATCAATTACGCATCCAATCCCATTTGTATTTCCTTTTTTCTATGTACAGCAGCATACAAACATTGTTTTTAACAATAGGTACCCATAAAATATACTCAACTCATACGTACTTCTTGTTCACAGCTTGTCAGCTTACGTGCGGAACTAGCACGTAAACAGGATGAAGTTCTCAGAGCCAAAGCCGAGTCGCAAGCACAGTTTATCCGGCCGATACCGAAGGTCAAGAAAGAGACAATATTTACAAAGAAAAACAGCGGAACTGAGAGCCGAGCCGAGAAAGACTATGAAGAACTGAAAGAAGAAGAGGATGTGCTAAAGAAATCGCGTGCCGCTTTAGAATCGAAGTCGAAATTGTACGACGAACTTTCCAGAAACAGTGAACAACTTGACGAAGAAGATAGTTCGAGATACCTGGTTAATTTCCAAGAGAAAGAGTGGACCTCTCAGAATGAACCTAGTGCAGTGAATACATTTACGCCGATGCCGATCGCGAACTTGGTTTCTAGTGACAACGAGGGTGTCGTGTCCGACGATGACGCTGTTTCGGACCCGGAAGAGGACTGGGTGGATTACGTGGACTGCCTGGGCCGCACTCGGCGGTGTCTGCGTCGCGACCTGCCGAGCATGAAGGCCAGGGACTCGAGTCTCGCCGGAACGCTGGGACACGACGAGGAGCCGACGCCGGAGCCCGCGGTGATGCAAGTGTACGACGTCGCTGCGGAGGCAGACAGGGAGATGCTGTCCGAGGACATGCGGAGGGAGATGCTGAGAGCCAAGTGGGAGCAGCAGGAGAAGGAGCTGCAAGATCGCAGCGACGTGCATTACCAGGATGTGCTGTTCGACGGTGAGTCCAACACTTTAAATATGCTGCTGTCATTAGGCTTTAATCAACTTTTAACGACCTCTTAACTTAAATTGTAACCTAGATATTAGTTTCAATTCTTTGACAACATTCAAATTTTATCTCAGATCTGTGAATGTGATATTTTAATTTTAATAATTGACTACGATTTACGATATTTTATTTTCTCTTTCTTGTTTAACTTTATTGTCATCTTTCATCTTTCATGTTCATGTTATTTTATGTATTTTATTATATTTGTACTTGTGGACGTTAGTCCGATACAAATAAAAAATTAATTTTAATTGACTGTTTGTTGTGGTCTCAGCAATTAAACAATTGGGGAGCTCAGACCTGATCTTCCATGACATAGGGTCTTGTTCTGATTGGCTGCTTGCCGTAGGTGTCCAATTCAGCACCTATGTGCTACCTAGTTTTGTTTCTAATATTTCTGTTTTTCTATAATTTTATAAATTTTATTTGATGTATTTTATCCATGGAAATTTGTTTTCTTTGAAATCGTTTTTTTAAACTAAGTTCACTTTTTGAATGAGGAGTCATGTTTAAATAAGAAATAGTACATACAGCCTACCTACAGCCTATTTAAATTTAATGTATTGATTGATACCATATTGATACCTAGCACAATCTAGAATTAGACTAGACTGCAATCAAGGAAAATTCTAGAGTGAATTATTATTATTATGACCTAAAACATGATTGAAAGAGGTACTGAATAAGAATTGAAAGTGAGGCTGCCAATTAATGAGACATAAAGAATATTATCTGAGGTAATGAATTGCTGATTGTATCGTATCGGCATCCTGCAATATCTTTCTGTCTGAGGAAACACCTCAGTCGGGATCAACAGAAAATCGCGAGGTAATAAACCAGCGAGGGGGGGGGGGGGAGATTACAATTTAAATATCATGAATGATGCAGTATCATTTCTCGGTAGATTTGGATACCTGCTTACCACATTTTTTAATTAAATTATTTGTTTCTACGAAAATACCTAGAGGTCTCTTTGTAGACAGTGAGGTAAACAAACTGTTTACAATGTCTCGACATGTTGCAATAGTTTGCTTGCATCGCCCCACCCACCCACCACTCATCTCCGAGGTATAATGAACTGATCTGAGCCTGCAATGAGATCGAGTGTGCCGTGATCCGTGACTGAACTGTGGCAAGACTATTGATTGGCTATTGTGTCGCCCACACCCACCCACTACCTCTCAACAAACATCGGAGCAGTTAATTGCCTCCATCAGTGTGTAGATCACGACCTTGATCGTGATTCATCAGTGCTTACCTGCGAGTCCACCAGCTCCATTGCGTCTTCTTCGTCCATGATGAGCGCCTGAGAAACATAGAGTCTTTCGTGTATCAAGCTTTCGACATTTCCTTGACCACAGTTATCTTTTAGATTATCCATCAGTAAGGGGCCGTACATTAATTATGTCACAGTTTTTATGCCGACTTCAACCACCCTTCCCCACATGTCACAAAGTCAACCCCCTCTGTAATTACGTCAAAAATTGTGCCCCCCCCCCCCTTTAAAAAATAATTAATAGTACTGGATATTGTCTGGATTTCTGACTAATGAATTTTGATTTTCCAAACTATTATCTAAACATCACCATTCACCAACTACCTGATTATTCAGCCAATCAATTTTTTCGGTTTCAAAAAAAAAAGTTTTGGAAGTGTGAGGTCACATAATTACTTACACCACCCCCCCCCCCCCCCAAATCGCGAACGTAATTCATATAGCGGAGTACAAACCAGATCAATTTTCCGTTGAAATCGAGAGCTACAAATCTTGCTACAAATAGTCGTGAAAAAAGATTCGAACCATAAGTTGAAAACTAACAGGTCAAGGTACTAAATACCTACAATGGATATTTTGCCAGTGTTTCATCTAACTCTCCTCGCCAACTAATTGCTAACTCATGGAGTGGATAAAGTTGCATGATCGTTGCGGAGCCTTATCAGTAACAAGGTTCGGACATTGGAACAGTACGAATTACATTGTGCATTCTTCAGACATTACGGCAGATAACAAATCTAAATGAATACTGATTGTAATTAATTTACTATAAGGTTAACCAGTCAGTTGTTAGGACCCACCGAGGTATATGAAACCTGAGGTATGATGTAGGAAGACAGTTAATAGTTTGGATAATGAATTATGATATTTTATACAAACATTATCAAGTATTCTTATCAAAACAGCAGATTATTGGCCAGAGAACAGCGTAATAAATGCCAGATCGAGCCTACAACCGACTTCGCACTGCCAGTGCTGTGTGTTACTGATTGGTTTCAAGTAGATGTCAGTTATTATTGTTATATTTCCTCGTAGTGTGCCTTCAGCTTGGTTACGTGACGCTTGCAGTAATGTTACACCTGACTGCTGCAGCAAGGTTGCACGGTGCATCAATATCACAGTTCCACAATCAACACAGTGCATGCGGCGTACGCATGTTCATTGCATTATCTATCAAGCGGAAATGCAGATTGAATGCGGAGTACAGTGCATGCGGCGTACGCATGTTCATTGCATTATCTATCAAGCGGAAATGCAGATTGAATGCGGAGTACAGTGCATGCGGCGTACGCATGTTCATTGCATTATCTATCAAGCGGAAATGCAGATTGAATGCGGAGTACAGTGCATGCGGCGTACGCATGTTCATTGCATTATCTATCAAGCGGAAATGCAGATTGAATGCGGAGTACAGTGCATGCGGCGTACGCATGTTCATTGCATTATCTATCAAGCGGAAATGCAGATTGAATGCGGTGATAAGCGAGCACTCGATGCATGGATGACCTTGACCTCAGCTTCTCGCGCAGATTGGCCATCAGTAAAGTGGACCAGAAAACATTGTTAATTTTCCTGTGAAACCAGTAGACCGATCTTGCTAAAAATTAATAAGTAAGCGAGCAGATGGTAATGAAACTTTTGATGACAAATTTGGCCTGATCCGTTTCTTTGTTGGACTAAATGGTATAAAGAACGGTATACACTGAAAAAGAGGTTCAATTACCAGGTATGTAGTCTGGTGGATGCCGTGCGATTGCGCAGACCTATTGCTGTGGCAGAGTTGTCATCTGGAGTTAATTTAGATTGCTATTAATTGGCTTTAACGTCACACTGTTCTGCAACTAGACTAATGGTGACGAATGAATGATGAAAATGAGAAGAAACGTCAGGGAATTTGCCTTTAGAAAGCAGGGAAACTTGCGAGCATTTTCCTCACCAGCAAGGACTGTTGTGGGAAACCCGGTTTAGTTCAGCCAACTTGCTCCAGTTGAAGAATTGTCGAAATGTCGTCAGTAGGGCTAGGATGTTTAGGACATATCATTTTTTAATTTTTTGTTCAGACACGTCTAAAAATGATACGATACGTAATATGTTTCGGTGCTCCTGATTTAAAAAAAAAGTGTTTTATTTTGCCTGAAAATGCAATTTTCTAAATGAATTCAGTTCTTTTCCTGATATTGTAATTGGTCTTTTTGTCATTTTTTTAAAAAATTATTTGGTAAAATAATAGCAAATATTTGCTTTCATGTTACAAAACTGTTGTCGTCACAAAATTGCCATCCTCCACTAGAATGACCAACAACGATACTTGACACATTGACACATTCATACAATAATTGAGCGAGCGAAGCGAGCGACTCCATTTGGCTCTTTTAGCACGGACCTCCTTTTTTTTTTTTTTTTTTTGTATTTTTTTTTGTTTTTGTTTTTGTATGCTAAAGGAAGCAATAGAAGTCGCACCGTTTCACCGATCGACCTGAAATTTTGCACACATGTAAAGACAACCTTCTCTTTTTGCAGACCCAATTTTTTTTTGAAATCCATCCATTGGTTCATTGTTAAAATAAGTATCTCCTGATAGCCTAAAAAATGAAAATGGTCTTCGAGAAATGTGATCAAACTCATATTTAGCATGGTCAGTAAGACCAACAATGTCACTTATTTTACAAATTTTCAGCCGAATCTATCAAGAAAGTATGCACTTATTGACATTTTTAATAGCTGTCAGAAATGAAACATTGAAAATGAATGTCTTTCCAATGCAACTGAATCTGATTTGCTTTAGGTACAAGAGTGTTTTGATGGTATGTACACTTTTTTAGTGAAAAGCAGATAATATTTTTATGTTTATTGAGTTGATCAAATTTGAATAATTCAATTTGGATCATAGTTTCCAACAAATCATTTCGAGTTTTTAAGGACCTTGATTGTCTTTTCGTCAATTCGTAGTTCTGATGGCCGTGCCTCCCGTGTTTCTACTTGGCTGATTTTGCATCCAGGAGGGATTAGAAACATAAGCTCACATTTCAATAATATCATTGAGTGGCGTTTGTTCTCTTCTAGCAATCACACGTCATTCCAAATCTCTTCTGCATTTTGCTTCTTTTCGTTGATAATTTTGGCAATTTGGTGTACTTTGTGAAGGTATTAGTAAAATTGGATCGCTTTTAAAGCATAGATATTAGGTATCTACAGTTTTTGTCCAGGGGATTGATTATTTCAAATTATTTTCTTCTTGGAAACGTTGGATTTATTCCGTTTCTGAGCTTCTGTCTAGCCTGACATTTCCTTGAAGGTTAGGTATATCTCGGATTACACCTACGATCACCACACTTTACAGGGATCGGAAACTGTCTGACCAGCTGGCCATGTGCTTGGTCACCTTGAACACAACAATCATAGAACAGGCGGCTGTGATGTCAATCTCGTTACACATGTCTTTATCTCCCGCCAGAACATAATTCAAATATTCGACAATGCGCTATCATCTTTAGCAGCGGCAAGTTTGAGAAGCTCTTTCGAACCTGGCGGCAATTGTGTGAATCAAATTAAAACACTCCAAAATGATATTTTTTTTAAATTTCGCGGGTCACCGGCCGGAAGTGAACGGGTGCAGGAAGTCATCAGGTGCAAATCGGCGGCCCAAGCACTGGGCCGCCATCATTTAGCATTGGTCTTATGGGAGTGACGTCACTATACGCAGACAGTTTCCGTGTGTTCGTAAATCCATCTGGATGGAAGGATGGAATCCATCCAAGTCAAAAAGTTGTACTTAAATACATTGGATTAGTGGGCGTGGCCTAATACGTCATCAATCCGTTTCCGTGCCGTGCCGAGCTTCTAGCAGCACCTCATCCAGCTGCTTTCTTGGATGGATTCAAAATTAAAATGGCGCCATTGGTAATGATGGGGACTAAATTCACTAATATTATTATTTTACACAGAGTATACAGCACTTTGGCAGAAAAAATTAAAGGTAAACAACTATGTCTAACCTATAGACCATTTTAAATATTATCTCCGTGGCTCTGCTTTCTAAGAAAAATCATATGCAGTATTATTTCCAGACACCTTAGTCCCTGTTTTACCTATTGTTGAAACAGGGACTAAGGTGTCTGGAAATCAAACTGCATATGATTTTTCTTAGAAAGCAGAGCCACTGAGATAATATTTAAAATGGTCTATTAGTGGTGTTTTTTATTTGGCAAGGCAGTAGATATTAATAGTACATACAATTTTCAGACAACGGAATCAAAGTCATATTTAAAATGGCCGCCTTTTTCTTCTGTCCAGCGGAAACTTGGATGTTTGTTGTACCTAAATCGACGTCATTTTTATAGTTTTGGATGGATTCCATCCGGATTTTTCAGATTATAGTTTGGATGGATTTACGAACACACGGTTTCCGATCCCTGTAAAGTGTGGTGATCGTAGATTACACATTAATGGTGGTCATACAATGACACATTGTTTTATATTGATTCAGTGGATCGTAGTATGCTTTCAGTTTGACTTAAAATAATGTTTTCTGTGTGTTAATCAAGTGGAGGTACCTTGAGATCAGTGGTGTTAACGAACGCATATTCGGTTCATGTTTGCGCACGTGTCGTGCTCGCTCATTCAACGCGTTACACAGAGCGTTTTCCTAGTTTAAGTTCATTTTAACATCTTACTTCAAATTCAACTCCTAAACCAATAAAATAATATGCTGACGAATATTACAAAGCATATTTCATTGGTCCATTTTCGGGATTTTATGGTCCTTTTTTACCATTTGCTTAGACCTTGTCATCAGCGTAATTTACAGAGTCACAATTTACAGCGTGAACTAATCACAGATACGAGAAGATGTTCGCAGTATTTCTGCCAGTTCCGAGTTCTCCAGACCTCCAGTGTAGTTCGATCAGCTTCATCGATAGGATGCAAGTTGCATTGCAATGGAAACTGATCAGAGATTACGCAACCGTCGCCAAACATTTCAACTCGCATCGCGTCTTTTTTGCCACCGCTGGTCTGATTTTCGTCTCGAATAGTAATTTGTTTAATCCACATGAGTCTGTTTTAATCAGTAAAAAGTGCCTAACCTTGCACTGGAATTGTTTGAGTGAAACCAGTTTGCTCGGTGTTGCGCCCGGGGCTTGCTGAGATCCTGGTTTCTAGGAGACAGACTCCGCAGCATCTTGCAGGGGTGGTCCAGATACTCACACTTCATTGAGAAAAAAATCATCATTTTCACATAATTTTTCTCCGATATTTTCATAATTGTCTGAAATGCTGTGCAAATGGTCTGAAATGCTGTGCAAATGGTCTGAAATGCTGTGCAAATGGTCTGAGATGCTGTGCAAATGGTCTGAAATGCTGTGCAAATGATCTGAAATGGTCTGAAATGGTCTGAAATGGTCTGAAATGCTGTGCAAATGGTCTGAAATGCTGTGCAAATGGTCTGAGATGCTGTGCAAATGGTCTGAAATGCTGTGCAAATGATCTGAAATGGTCTGAAATGGTCTGAAATGGTCTGAAATGGTCTGAAATGCTGTGCAAATGGTCTGAAATGCTGTGCAAATGGTCTGAAATGGTCTGAAATGGTCTGAAATGCTGTGCAAATGGTCTGAAATGCTGTGCAAATGGTCTGAAATGCTGTGCATATGGTCTGAAATGGTCTGAAATAGTCTGAAATGGTCTGAAATGGTCTGAAATGCTGTGCAAATGGTCTGAAATGCTGTGCAAATGCTGTGCAAATGGTCTGAAATGCTGTGCATATTGTCTGAAATGGTGTGCATATGGTCGACACTGAAGCGTGATCCATGAAGTATCTGAACCGCCCAGTCTAATGGATACTTAATGTTCTGAGACCAAATGCAGACGGTCAAATTAATTAAACCAACAGACCACCTAATTAGTGTTTTCTAAGTTTACAACAGAAGAATTATGCGCATTTATTTTACAAAACTATAAAACGATATGTGTTCCACTCACCCCCACCCAACCGTTTATTCATGCGGATGATACTATTTTTCATACACTCTTCATCTTACTGCACTGAACTTAATTTTTTGTATATGTTTTGATGCATGGACACATGAAATTGTTCACTGATGTTCCATTTCATAGATCTCAGTAAAACATTAGCGTTTTTATGTTAGAAGTACAAGGAATGTACAGTAATCATGTAACTGTAATGAATTTCAATGATAGGTATTTGCTTTATTGGCCAGCATTATAGAACTTTGCTTCAAACATGAATTTCACACATCAATGTTTTGAAACAAACTCCGGATCAAGACCTCTTGAAGAACATGGGGGAAAACGAAGTTATATTGCTTCAAAAATATCGGCTTCTTAAAGAAGTGTCCGTGTATTTCGGGTTAGGGTACAAATAGGTACCAGGATCTTACCTAATATCGCCAAATTTCAGTAGCACCGTGTTACTGTAGCACAACTTTCGTTTTAAAAGTTTTAGCCATAAGAGCTAACATTGTCGCCATGGCAACTAGCCGATCGTGCTACTGTAACACGGTGCCACTGAAAAATTGGCGATATTAGGTACCTAAGGGTCCAGGGTGCGAGAATTTTTCTTGCGAAGATTTCGTAAATGGGAGAAAGATTTAAGGTGACGAACAACTGACATTTTTAAACAATTAGAACTTTGATATAGAAGTGTTGGATAGACATTATGTGTTCTGACAGCTATTACATTTACACCAGTGAAATGAGGGTTATTAACAGTGCTTCATTTCGAATTTAATAATCAAACATGTTTTATAAGCGTTTTCATGTTTCCAATTCAGTCGCAGGCCTAACGTGAAAGACATTTAAAAACTTAATAGTTCTATAAACAATATATTTCACTATACATTTGTTAAAACAGGAATTTTAACCAATTGATTTTGTCTCACATTCAAAATATTTGCTACCCCGCGTTGCTGTATGCCATCTTAGAATGATTTAATTTTATATGAGTTTTGTATGCAACATTGATCAATAACATTGAATTGACATATGGCTATCGAATCTCGTTAAAAGTGAACGTTGAAAAATGTACTTTTATGATGCATAATTACACCGCTCACTTGTCAAGACATGTTTAAAAGTCACGTGACAAGTTTCAATTAAATTCATAGTTTTTAATTTGACTCTGTGGGGGACAGGATAACTTGTTTAGGAGGCTTAAGAGGCAAACGGAAGCGAGCGGGAATCGCACGGTTCGTCAGAGCGTTTTTTGAAATTTTGTCTTCCCACTAAATAATTTTAAAAAATCAGATAGTAACGACCCATAACAGCCCAATAGACTAAATAATGCCACACACTGCAGTACTTTATGACCTCTGGTGCTACCTCAAAGTGTTAAATACGATTATTTTACTAAAAATATCGTATTTAACACTTTGAGGTCGCACCAGAGGTCATAATGAACTCCGGTTTGCGGCATTATTTAGTATATTATGCTGTAATGGGTCGTTACTATCTGATTTTTTAAAATTATTTAGTGGGAAGACAAAATTTCAAAAAACGCTCTGACGAACCGTGCGATTCCCGCTCGCTTCCGTTTGCCTCTTAATCGTCGCGAAATCAAGTTTACAACGTGGATGATTCTGCGTGCGAGGGTACGTAATAACAGAGCCAGCACAGGATTAATTAGAATCTTTGGTCTTTTAATTGCAAGATATTAGTTACGGTTCATCCTGGAAAGTATAACTTAATTCAATGTTCGCTCGTGTTCAAAATTAAACTACTTGTGATCTAACACATTACATATTTAATTGCGTGCTCAGAATTCGTAATTAGATATTTTGTTAAAATTTAATTTTTAACTGCATGCTATGAATATATAAACACACTTGGTACATCGAAAAAAAACAATTTGCATAGAAGATTTACATGAATATAAACTTATAGTGTGCAGCGTAAAAACATTCTATTTCTATCTAATATGACATTTATATGTGAATGTATGTTACTAGGTAGGTATATTTTTGATAAGTATTTTTGGAAGAGTTCGTTCATAGGTGAGTGCGTGTTCTGTTGGGAAGTGGGTGGATCTTTGAGCAATTTCCACAGACTAAATACACTCATTTAGTCGGGTTTTGATTATCGAAGACGTCGAACATTATTGATTTCAACTGAAGTAACATTTAACATTATCAACAATAATTAAACCATCGTCGTTTTCTAAAAACGCCTCATTCTCGAATATTAAATACACCTATGGATAAGATTAATGATTAACTATGTAATGGGGTTGTTCACTGCCATTTGCTCTCACTCGCAGCGCTAGCAGCAATGGAGGTATCTCTCTCTGATTGGTTGGTTTCTGAATCCAAGATCTATGAATCAAACTCCCGCCAAGATTTAAAAACCTTCCATTCCGCTAGATGCATTTTGATTGGCTCTCTCCCGGACGATTAGAACAGCAGCGCCATCTACAATAGTTTTGCATGAACAACCCCATTGCCCGTGACATATTATTTAACATCTATCACAAAGTAACAGTGAATATTGGCAACGCTTCAACATTGATATTATACGGCAATGCCTTAATGCGTCAAACATTGTAGTACCTCCGTTGTATTCGTTGAAATCGTTATGGAATATGTTTGCATCCGCTATGTTAATATTTGTTAGGTAATAATGAAATAACATAAATATCGTGGCACAAAAATAATTTGGCATGAAAGTCAGTAAGTTTTAAACAGTTGATGTACGACGTTTAAAATCAAAAAATATTATTAGTAGTAGTAGTAGTATACGTTTTTGACTAGAAAGCAGCAATCTGGACTAATCTGCCCAATAGGAAAATATAGTTAAAAAAGGTAGCTTGCAAACTTTGCATTAATGTCAATGATAATTTTATAAATATTCATAAATTTTTGGAATGATTCTATGATTGGAAGATCCTTCGATGAATTCTTTCCAAAATCTAAAATCCAACTGATAAGAAAATATGAATGACATTTTTGAATGATTTTGATTTGAGAAATGCAAAATATTCCATAACTAACAGCGAAAAAGTACAACTCTTGGATATTTTCCCCCAAAAGCTGTTGGATTGGGTACAAGTCGAGATCATTCTCGATCACCTCTCTTTTAAAATTCCTCCCATGTTCATATTGGCACTTGGATCTTGCGATTCCGAAATGCCGTGTGGGCGGGTGACTCATCGTCCTCCCACACGCCGAACTATTTCCACCGTCGTCCGTCACTCCGTCACACTCTGATCGCGCACCACGTCACGAACACCAGCGCCGTCGTCGCGACGCCCTGTCTGGCGGCGTCGCTGGCGGCGGGCGTCGCCGTCGTCATGACGCCGATGGCGACGGTGGTGTGCGTCTTGCCAGGGCGCGGCGGCTCCGTGCCGCTACCCTCCACGAGGTCCTCGTCGTCGGTCAGCTCGGCGGCGGCCGGGCGGTTGCACAACGCCCCCCTGCAGTAGCAGTACTTGATGTTGTTCGCGGTGTTGCAGGCGTCGAGGTCGGCGTCGCCGCACGTGCGAGTCACGTGGGAACCTGGAACAAGTGGCGTCAGACCCTCGGGCACTAGGAACTCGTTGTGGCTCTCTGAGACTTGCTATTTCTCCCTGAGGGTACGGCAGTGCCAACAACAGGACCGTCATTTGAACCATCCTTTCACTTGATCCAACTGAAACCCTGAGTAAGAGAGCAGAAGCAAGTGAAAGAGTGCAAATGGATAAATAAAAATTAATTTAATTTGCTTATTGTTCTGAAATGTTTCCTAAATTTTGTTATGGACAGTAAACACGCACACATCGCTCAATATCTTTGCATATTTGTGCTTTTCTGCAGCTAAGTCCACTTTAAAGTTCTCAAGTTCAACCAACTGGTTTAGACTTTAAAGTATCTTTTCATTTCCTCAACGACTGAGGAAAACGCGCAAATCTCGACCAAGATGTCGGCAGTGGAAATCGAAAACATTCCGCTGAGTTTTATTTTAAGCTTGCTATCTTATCACGAAGGCGGGAACCCGCGGAGCGATATCACATTTGTTTGCGGTTTTATCTGCACCTGTTTGTATAGGTCGTCTTGAAATAGAAGCGGAAGGAAATGCGACCCAGGAAGGTCATTATCGTAGATGGAAAGCGAATTGATTGTTTATAATCATATCGTTATTGTATTCGTTGGCGAGATACTGATTTCATATTTTATTGCGCATTATACTTCGTTGATTATTTACAAAATGAATTGTACTGGACAAATATATTAAACTTGTCGTTGCTCTCAACGTGAATATATTTCTGTCTTCTAGATCTAGGCATTTCAGTGTGAATGCATTGTTTGAGGTAAATAATTTTGTACATAAAGTACTCGCAAAAAAGTTTTGCTTCAAGACTTTTTAATTGTGTACAACTTGACGAAGATTTGATTCTACAAACTGTAATCCCCATACTAATGTTTTACTATAAGGTCGGGTCGACACAACTATAGTTTCCGAGAAAGCACATAATTATCAGAACTTTATTTACCATTTTCTCTTCTCTGTGTTTTTCATCAATTTACTTCGTAGTTTACTTTCGTATTTGATGTTGTTTCGGAGGTCCTGGGGCTACATTGCCGCCTCTTATCTTCCCTTGCTCTACCTCGAGAGAGAGGAAAAGAGCCCAGTTTCTTGGGGTAAACATGAGGTCCGTGAAGTTAGCACCGCCCATTAACGCACTAATTATCTCATGTGTGGGATGAATTAGTGCACAATTAGTGCGTTCGATCGGCACTAATTTTATAATTAGTGCGTCATCCGTTTCCGAGAAAAACGCACTTTACTATGGGCGGTGCCAACTTCACGCAGCACCGCCCATTGACGCACTAATTTTCAAACCCACACAGGTAATTAGTGCACAATTAGTGCGTTCGATCCCCCCCATTCCCATAATTAGTGCGCACTTACTTTTCGAGTTATTCGTGAATAACCGTGGGCGGTGCAGCACCGCCCATTGAAAATTTCAAGGTTTTCAACACGCCATGTTTTAGTGCACAATTAGTGCGTTCGATTCCCCCCATTCCCATAATTAGTGCGCACTTACTTTTCGAGTTATTCGGGAATAACCGTGGGCGGTGCAGCACCGCCCATTGAAAATTTAAGATTTTCAGCACGCCATGTTTTAGTGCACAATTAGTGCGTTCGATTCCCCCCATTCCCATAATTAGTGCGCACTTACTTTTCGAGTTATTCGTGAAAAACCGTGGGCGGTGCAGCACCGCCCATTGAAAATTTCAATGTTTTCAGTACGCCATGTTTTAGTGCACAATTAGTGCGTTCGATCCCCCCCATTCCCATAATTAGTGCGCACTAACTTTTCGAGTTATTCGCGAAAAACCGTGGGTGGTGCAGCACCGCCCATTGAAAATTTCAAGTTTTTCAGCATGCCATGTTTTAGTGCACAATTAGTGCGTTCGATCCCCCCCATTCCCATAATTAGTGTGCACTTACTCTTCGAGTTATTCGGGAATAACCGTGGGCGGTGCAGCACCGCCCATTGAAAATTTCAAGGTTTTCAGCACGCCATGTTTTAGTGCACAATTAGTGCGTTCGATCCCCCCTATTCCCATAATTAGTGCGCACTTACTTTTCGAGTTCGAGTGCTTACTTTTCGAGTGCTGCACCGCTGACGGTTTTTCACGAATAACTCGAAAAGTAAGTGCGCACTAATTATGGGAATGGGGGGGATCGAACGCACTAATTGTGCACTAAAACATGGCATGCTGAAAACCTTGTAATTTTCAATGGGCGGTGCTGCACCGCCCACGGTTATTCACGAATAACTCGAAAAGTAAGTGCGCACTAATTATGGGAATAGGGGGGATCGAACGCACTAATTGTGCACTAAAACATGGCATGCTGAAAACCTTAAAATTTTCAATGGGCGGTGCTGCACCGCCCACGGTTATTCACGAATAACTCGAAAAGTAAGTGCGCACTAATTATGGGAATGGGGGGGATCGAACGCACTAATTGTGCACTAAAACATGGCGTACTGAAAACATTGAAATTTTCAATGGGCGGTGCTGCACCGCCCACGGTTTTTCACGAATAACTCGAAAAGTAAGTGCGCACTAATTATGGGAATAGGGGGAATCGAACGCACTAATTGTGCACTAAAACATGGCGTACTGAAAACATTGAATTTTTTAATGGGCGGTGCTGCACCGCCCACGGTTTTTCACGAATAACTCGAAAAGTAAGTGCGCACTAATTATGGGAATGGGGGGAATCGAACGCACTAATTGTGCACTAAAACATGGCGTGCTGAAAACCTTGAAATTTTCAATGGGCGGTGCTGCACCGCCCACGGTTATTCACGAATAACTCGAAAAGTAAGTGCGCACTAATTATGGGAATGGGGGGGATCGAACGCACTAATTGTGCACTAATTACCTGTGCGGGTTTTAAAATTAGTGCGTCAATGGGCGGTGCTGCGTGAAGTTGGCACCGCCCATAGTAAAGTGCGTTTTTCTCGGAAACGGATGACGCACTAATTATAAAATTAGTGCCGATCGAACGCACTAATTGGGCACTAATTTATCCCACACATGAGATAATTAGTGCGTTAATGGGCGGTGCTAACTTCACGGACCTGTAAACATGCGCGTTCAAAAGTCCAATTTGAAGTCCAGTTAACTTTAACGGCTGAACTTTTTTCATTTTAAGTGAACTTCTCTGTATCACGAGACGAGGGGAAAGAATCTTCATAAAAAGGTTCCATATCTTGGATCCATATTCAATTTGTAAACCATGCAAATATCATAGGTTTAAGGGCTATCTGACCACTGAGTTGTTTACACGTCTATATTAAATTGACATTTTATGTCGAGGTACGTTAATAAAGTTTGAAGAAGTTCCCAAGAGAGACAGGTTCTGCTCGAGGCACCTCCGCCTCTGTATTGCAGTACGACATCCGCCACTGGTCATCGGGCAATGATGTGTACTATTATTAGTGGAACGTGCGACGGCGTGGGTTCGAATGCCGGGGAGATGACCCCCTGTATTGCAGCACGACATCCGCCACTGGTCATCGGGCAATGATGTCTACTATTATTAGTGGAACGTGCGACGGCGTGGGTTCGAATGCCGGGGAGATGACCCCCTGTATTGCAGCACGACATCCGCCACTGGTCATCGGGCAATGATGTCTACTATTATTAGTGGAACGTGCGACGGCGTGGGTTCGAATGCCGGGGAGATGACCCCCTGTATTGCAGCACGACATCCGCCACTGGTCATCGGGCAATGATGTCTACTATTATTAGTGGAACGTGCGACGGCGTGGGTTCGAATGCCGGGGAGATGACGCGCGCAGCAACTATCAACAAACCCACGGTGATCACAAATCAACATCGTCAAGAGGCTAATGGGAAAACATTTGATCTGGTTAGAAAATTCAAAATAGTGCGATTTTTTGGGGGACGGGCAGACTCAAATGAATATAAAAGTGAGCCTGGAAGTCAACGATTTATATTGAATTAAATGTAGCCAGTTGGCTCAGGAAGTAATCTCTAGACCGGCACTCCGGAAGTCCCGGGTTCGATTCCCGCGCCCATTCCTGATTTTTCCAATCAAATATATTGCTCTCAACGAAAAGTGATAATGTGTTATAGCTTCCCTCGATGACGATGCAAGAGTGGGCTGTAGGAAGTAGGAGTGGGAGGGGTGCAAACATAGGGTGACTCGGTAAGTGGTGGAAATCACGATGAAAACATCGAATACGCACGACGGGAATCGAACCTGGCTCTTCAGGTAATCTCCCACACTCTCCTCGACTAAAGAAGAACCAGCACGAAGACGTATCAATTTAGATTTTACGAGTTTTGGTGAGATTCGTAAATAAACAGTTGGTTTAATCGGCGAGTTCTTTCGTTTTCTGGAAACGAAAATCACAAATCTTTTTTAACTTTCACCCGAAGTGCCTATGTGTTATAACGTTAATATCAATTTTATTGTGTAAAGAATAGCTAACGAACTAAGTAGTATCAAAACGTAAACAAATCCAACGGAGGAGAAATATTTGGTGTCTTTTTAAAGAGGGTATTTTGGGGTTGTTGTGAATTAATTATATCCCAAAAGTAAATTTTTGTTCTCCATAATTTTCGTCGTCGTCGTAACTATCTTAAATCTTGGTTAAAAAAATAGTCAAACGAAGTCCATGATTTGTTTTCAAATAAATTAAACGCTACTTAGTATATCGTGTCTTCTTTTAAGTGACTTGAAATGAAGTTATTTCTGTTGTATTGTAAACGAGTCCCGCGTGAAAGCGTGTGTTTAATTTGCCGGTCCACGGGACGACGCGTCTCTTATCGTAACTCGCCGTTAACGACGACACAACGACGCGTCTGACGCGACGCGGTTTATTGCAGTCACGTGGCCCGAACGACGCAGCACTTTGCCGAATTATCTGCATGGGTTTGACGCGGGGTTCGCCATTAGCACGGGGAATAGAACTTAGAAGATCGCGGTGTTGACGCAAGCATTTCTAACGCAAACAATATTTCACAAGAAAAGTACAAAAGTGCCAAAACAAAAAAGTGCACATGTGGTAAAAATTGACGCTGTTGCCTGAACGGAAATTAATCTGATAATCAGACCGGATCACCGGATCCACTGAATTACCCCTCTCCAATTTCTATTTTGCCCTGCACGCTAAATTTGATTGAGTGAAAATCGCTCAAAAAAGAGTTAAATCCACTCAAAAAAGGAACAATTTTGTAACATTTTTGAGCGGATTTAACTCATTTTTGAGAGATTCACTCAATCAAATTTAGCGTGTAGAAGGGGGGGGGGGGGGGGCACTTGCCCACCCTCCCCTGGCCTCCAGTCCAGAATTAAGAAGAAATCAGAAGATTTGGCTCATGCCTACAATTTTAAGATTTAAAATCGTGTTTTCGCCTTATTTAAATGTGATTCAAACAATTATTTTACAATTCAATTTTCAACGTCCGACATTCGTTTGCCTTGTGTCGCAATAGGAGAATGATTGAGGATGGGAAGGATTGAGGATGGGAAGGTGGCGGTCCTGAACCATGGGACATTTGCCTCACGAATGAGGAAAACTGCTCCTGAAGATCTGCCCATGGGAATAACACTGCGCCGTTCAGTACACTTTATACCGCCTCTCAGCCGACATTTCTAATTCCACGTCATAAAGTAAATGCATTACGGACTCAGTGAAATTGAAAAGATGGCCAGAATATCGTAGACGACCTCAAATAAATTCGGCTAGACTTTTTCTCCGCCTCTCTTCTCCAAATTCAAACACAGTTTATTCAGTTGAAAATGACTCTGGCAGTTAGCGGCTTCCCACCGTTGAAAGTCGGGAAAGTGATTCTTTAAAATATGCATCCAGGCGATGAGTTTTTCCGACGGGGAAACTCGGCTTTGCTCTCATTTTCCGCCCGCGCGAAAGAGGAGATAAAAAGCCACCGTAAACTTAACCTATTAAAAAGCTCAATCTCGGCTCGCATGTCAGATGAGGGCAATTAGTAAGATGGCGGATTGATGTTGGTTTTATTGTCGACAGACCCGGCTGTAAAGTGGAGCAGGAAGACTGCCGTCGGGAAACTACGCTGACCTTCAAGTAGCTCGCACACTTTCACTTGTCACTTGGTTTTACTTCTTACTTTTGTGGCAGTCGTGCAGTAATTAGTTTCATTTTATGTTCGGCAAACAGTTTGATTCTGACGAACGAAACAATCTGCAAATAAATCCGTGGAAAAATATTTGTTGAATGAATTCGTATTTTATTCAAATTGACTAAAGTTCTGATTCACATCTTTGAATCATCTTCATGACAAATTGACTCCAAAAATTATCATTCACACACATATTCTGCTTTTATAGATTGTCCAGAAGATGATGCAAACAGAATGAAGATACACGAATCGTGATGTTGGTGTTATACCTGTACTTTAGTTTATACCAACAATTTGGAAGTCCCGTGCGAAATATAAGTTTTATTTCGAGATCAGCCATGAGCTGTATACAAAAGGAAAATTGTATACCTGTATTGTATTGTATAGCGATTAAACAGTGTGTGCAAATAATAAAAAAAAGGTTTTGGAACGCTGACGAGCAGCATGATTGTAATCAGTACTCGAGACTGGAGAATTCCAGGAATTCCTTCATCATTGTTCTCTCGGAGAGAAAGCTAATAATCTGTGTTCCAGCGAATCGCCAACCGCAAATTGAAAATTATTGCTTTTTATATATTACTTGGAAACGAATGAGAGTTTTATTATTAAACCGCGAGGATGAAATGAGTTTTGGTGGAGGTGCCATTCATTGCCTGGCTCCTCGAATGCAAGAGAATCCTCTCGTTTTCACTTTTCAGAGCTGCGCAGTCACTTCACTTCGCATTGACGACAGAGGTTGGAGTAAGACAACGGGACGCGCGAGGTTCTTGGAAGTGTTTTAGAGTTTTTTAACAGATTAAAAAAAATTAACGTACATAACAATGCACTATGCTAAATAATTCCACACACTGTAGTACATTACGACCTCAAAATGATTTACAATTGAATTCTATTTTACAATTTGAGAATACTGGACAATATAAAGAATGATTGTAACAATCAATGCTTGTTATTTCAATAATGAGAGCTCGACTGACTTCTGATGGTGCAATCAAATATTTTTCAGTTTAAGTCAAATTATTTGAGTAATATTTTTTTGCCGTGTGACGTACGTGACATTATTTAGGAAAGTGAGTTTGGATTACTATGCCTCTCCTTGATGTTTTAAAATTCTGTTAGCGCGAAGAAAAATCTCAAAAACAATTCGAAGCACAATGCGCGTCCCGTCACTCTGGGCCTCGTGATCTGTGCCTTGCCGGTATAGTTACCATTAGTCTGCGTCTGACAGCCGCTGTGATTGGCTGGACAGTCGCGCATGAAGCGAGGGTCGTCGGGACGCCAGTCCTCGCAGTGCTGGAGGACGTCGGGGAACATCCGGTGCACCTCCACGGCGGAGCCAGGCAGTCGGGGGACACACACGTAGCATCGGTGTCCGACGCTCTCTGTAGATAAAGACACAGACATTAGACACTATAGACACTGGAGGACGTCGGGACGCCAGTCCTCGCAGTGCTGGAGGACGTCGGGGAACATCCGGTGCACCTCCACGGCGGAGCCAGGCAGTCGGGGGACACACACGTAGCATCGGTGTCCGACGCTCTCTGTAGACAGACACAGACATTAGACACTAGAGACACTGGAGGACGTCGGGACGCCAGTCCTCGCAGTGCTGGAGGACGTCGGGGAACATCCGGTGCACCTCCACGGCGGAGCCAGGCAGTCGGGGGACACACACGTAGCATCGGTGTTCGACACTCTCTGTAGATAAAGATAGAAGCAACATTTTTATATAGGTCTTCCATATTTATCGTAGCGTTATAAAAAGTAGACCTCGTATTGAAGCAGTGCTTGGCAGCGTCGAGCTAACGCCCGACTAGATTTGCTATATTTGCTATTTTTTAAATATTTGTATTCTATATTTTTATATTTTTCTTATACCTAGCAGCTATCATGAATCTTCCATGAAGGAAAACTGCGTGGAGCCCTGCGTATTGAGATGCCAATCATTTTAGACTTCATATGCTTAGCATCAACAAAGATTGTCAATTTAACAAGTTTTTTGTATTAAATGCAATTTTTACCAGTTCGTGTCACTATTTGACCACTCTCTTATCAATCTTAGTACTACCTTTACATTTTTTAGAACTCGAAGTCTAAAAAAGATTATAAAATGTTTATTTTTGACATACCATTTCATAAGAAAATGATTCAAAGTCGTATACATTTTCAGCCTCTCTTGATTGGCTGAGACATCTTTAAATCTCCTCGATACTTAATATGTTTACATTGCAATTAAACATTGCGGTATAGCTGTAGTAATTAATTCTCAAGGGGATCTTTAGAGATTGTTTCCTGTCATTTTGATCGACATTTACCTGCGTGGGTAAAGATCGTTGCGTCGATCTGTCGCGATAGAAGGGCCTCTACACCAAAAATCTCCATACCTTGGGATAAGCATGCGTTTTTAAACTTTCACAGGAAAGCTCAACCAATCGGGTTATACCTTGACTTCTTGGCGAACTTTTGAAACTTAAAAGCTCTTCAAAAGCATTCAAGAAACTCCTTATTCCCTTTCTTATCGCAGTAGAAAAAGTTGCCTCGATTAATAATTTTCAACTAAATCATTTTTAGGTAGGATGTATGTACAGCTTTGGAATAATATCTCGATCATCCCTACGCTTATACCCTCCCGCCATACAACGGAGATCGTAGTGTGGTATACCAGCGCTCCGTTGTATGGCGGGATGGTATAAGTGTAGGGATGATCGACACATTTTTCCACGACCCTACTACATGGGGTGATCAAAAAGTTCCAGGACTGTATGAATTGCGTAGCAATGGAGCGTATAGGAGAGCAGTGCGGTTGGCAGCATTGTTTAGCATGACTTCCTGAGTATACAACTGATTTTTTTTCAGATTCCCGATAACCTTCTTTATTGTGAAATTACAGCTGTTATGGTGATCAAGATGTTTGCGTTTGTCGATTTTGTGATAATTTGAAATTCTGTGACATTCTGAATTGATTCTATTTCTCATCTTAAATTTCCCTCGAGAAATCTTCTCTTTCGGACTTATTTTCCTCACTACGCGAAGTATTGTTGATGCCGCGCGCTTCTTGGTTTGGCGCTGTCTGTATAATGAGCCAAGTGCCGCATTAATTCAGTACCAATTGCTGGCAATTCGTCCAGCCTTGTTACGCCGAGTAATTGGCCGTAATCGCTTCCGTAGGAACTTGTTTTATCACGCCGTGCGGCTCCGTCCGGGTCCTTCGATTAGAAGATAAATCCGAATAGGACACTTTACTAACCGCGCCGAGCGAAATGCATTATTAATTGCTCTGCACTCGCTCTCCGGAGGACTGAGGCGTTTTCGTGGGTTACCTCAGTCGAGATGGTGGGAAGGTTCATCGGCCGCGACCGCCTCTTTCCCACCATCCACCCTTACCTATTCTCTAGGGTTGGGCGAACCTCATAGTTGTGAACCGAACTTTAAATGTTACTGAACCTCCGAACCGAACCTCTGACCCCTTTTACCTACAGTGGTTTTATCACTTATTACTTATAGTCAGGATAGTACACACAAATAACATCAAACGCATAGTTTGCACAAGGAGATTTTGCATTTTATAGTTCCTTCCTTTGTAATACCAATTCACTTTTGCAAAATTTTCACCTGGTGCAACTCTATTCTCAATTAATGCCCATCATTTTAGTGCATTTTATTTTTGATAAAATTAATTCGCATCATTGAATAAAAAGATAAGTATAAGAATAGTAAAATAAAAATACAATTATTAAGTCTAAACATTTATTTTGCATTAATTACTTGAAATTTCAAAATGGCGCTGCGAGAAAGGTTCGGTGTGGATATTTCATTTTATTCGGTTCGCGAATATCTAAAGCCGGTTCGGTTCGGTTCGGTTCGGGTTTCAAACCGGTTCGCCCAACCCTATTATTCTCCATCATAATCACTTATCCTTCGCCATTAGCCTATAGTTGCAGAACATTAGGACGATAAATAAGTGCAGTATATAAGTTTAAAGTTTAGGTACTTCAAGTCATTTTTTATTTATAGTATGCGAAAATGCGAGGAGAAAAATAACGAGCCTACTGAATTTTTAACTTTTGAAACCTCCTGCAAAACTTTTACGTTGGAACAGAGCGTGGACGTTTGTCGAATGCGATTGGGTTGATATTTCTGACACCTATGCTAATCCCTCTCAGCGGGGTTTGTCGATGCTCGGCTGGCAAATCCAATCGGAGCTGTCAGAGGCCGCGATATTTACCCGATACTTCGCGTGGAGCTCGACATTCCGTTGTCTTCATTGCTATTTGCTACACAGCCAGGCAGGTTATCGGATTTACCTCGCGGCACATTGATGAAGCTCTGATACGCAGGAGATTGTTCAGGCGCTTGCTCTGTAATGTGGTGCTGGGTTCGATTCCAAGGCAGGACATTGATGAAGCTCTGATACGCAGGAATATTGTTCAGGCGCTTGCTCTGTAATGTGGTGCTGGGTTCGATTCCAAGGCAGGACATTGATGAAGCTCTGATACGCAGGAGATTGTTCAGGCGCTTGCTCTGTAATGTGGTGCTGGGTTCGGTTCCAAGGCAGGACATTGATGAAGCTCTGATACGCAGGAGATTGTTCAGGCGCTTGCTCTGTAATGTGGTGCTGGGTTCGATTCCAAGGCAGGACATTGATGAAGCTCTGATACGCAGGAGATTGTTCAGGCGCTTGCTCTGTAATGTGGTGCTGGGTTCGATTCCAAGGCAGGACTTGATTCCCTAAATATCGTAATAACTGAAAACCATTCATGTAATGAAAAATTATACTAATAATTACTATAGCTAATTTGTTTAGTAGACCTAAATTAAAAGTACAATGTGTGCCCAACTCGACTCTAAGCTGAAGAATTACACCATTTTCGATCAGCCGCGTTTGAGCACTGATATTATATATTTACAAGTTACTGTTTAAATATTGATGAGGTCAAAATGTTAGCTTTGCTCGTTATTTTTCCCAGTTTTCACAATTTGAATGGTTAAAAGTTATTAAGAATGAATGTAGCAATGTTTACCTTCGAGTGATTTAATCGGGGTTTCGCTCATACTTGAGGTAAATGCTGGGAAGGTCCCCTACTAATAGGCCACAACCGCATCCGCACCTCCTTAACTTTTCCTCATCATCATCATGATCATCCATCCGGCGACATTAGCCTGGTTGCAGAACAGTGCGACGTTAAACACTAAAATAAACAAATGGGTTTCTGATAAATATCCAGCCATACCAGTTACACCTACACAGGTTATTTTAACGTTTTTTAAATACGTATTTTCTTTTACATAGCTGGAATGTAGTACAGATCGAAATCTGGAGCTTTCTTCGTTTATTTGACGTCGTCTAATTACTCGTATTTCCAATGTTATAATTGGTTCTTTGATTGGGCTCCGAGATAAAATTAATTCTCGTGCATGAGAAACAATGAGGAGCATTTAATTGGAGGCATCCCAGGAAACTGATGATCGATCAGCTCGTCTCGATGTTTTACATGAAGATGATCACGAGATGCTGTGGTCCAGGAGGCAGTGCGTGAGAGTTGCTGGCTGGAGAGATAATGCCACACGTCTTGAGAACATGAAGAATCACGGGTTCGAAGAATAGCTCAATTTATGTTAGAATATGTGTGTTTTTAGAGCAAAATTATCATTTTGGGAACCGCTGCGTAAAATATCATTTTTTTTGTATTCCACTGTATTGCAACTATGGGAGGTAGTTTTAATATCCATTTTCTTGTAATGCTATTGAGAAAATATAAGAAAATTTTAAAAAGGAGATTTTATTTCTCATATTTTTCACGAAATATATGAGATAACCTTTTCTTCAAAGTTTCAATTTTTTTAAAGAGGCAAATGATGGAATGGTCCCTACTAAAAGACAAGACCACCTCCTTCCCACTTCCTATCATCCTCATTGCGTGACCTAGCTGTCGACTCGTCTATAATGACAACATTTAGCAAGGCCATTATTATTTATACGGCGTTTGACGCAACTTCTGTACTAATTGTTTCATATGTAATCAATACAGTGGCATAAGTTTATTACTTATTAGCTCTTTTTACTCTCCATGTCATGGTAAATCTTTTAAAAAAATGGCGTCAATTATTCAAGTTTTCTTGACTGTTTTTGTTGACAATTGCTGCTGATCATTGAGGCAAGGTCGCAGTCAGCAAATATATCAGTGAGCGCCATGCACCAATAACTAATTATACGTATAATCAACTAGTCAAAACAACATTGGTATCTAGTTCAACGTCAGTCTGCCAAAAGATTACGATTATTTTGCTTCAATAACAAAAAAAGTGTTGATTTAATAAAATTCACTTCATTGAAGGTCATATGGAAATGGTAATTGAACAAACAACTTTTTTGCCTCTCTAATGTATCTCAGCTTTTTCTTCATCTTTCCGCGACCAACTCGATGGGATCGATGTGGTAAATATGTAAATGACTCGTTTTGCATCCACTCGAGTTCCAAACGCGTCTCGAGTTTGTTTTGCGAATTGTGTTGGTCTTGGTCGGCTGATTTGACGCCGGATGGGAACTATGGCTGGATAATGAGTCCGATTCTCTTGGCTGCAGACGGATTCATCTCGCTAGGAGGCTGCGTCGTTACAGATGCGAGGAAAACAACACCTACGCGTCTTGATCAAAAGACTTGTTTTCGATTGAAGTTTTTTTCGTGATGGCGAAGGAAAACATCTTGAGGGGTTACGTTTTTTTAAGTGGTTCAATATTTCTACAGCTTCTTTACAAACTAAAAGTTGTCTTACAAAGAATATTTGGAAAGGTTAAAGCTTGTTTGTTTTGTAACATTAATTAGCCTTGTTCCCAGTGACGTCCCGGGCGCGAATATTTTTCTGGCAAACACTTCGTAAAGGGAGAAAAAATTATTTGTATAAAATTCCAGTTTTAACATTTTTGAAGTGAAATAAATAGTTGATATCATGTTTTCAAAAGCCATCACGACAGTTCTGGGATGAAATTGAGGTCGTGAAAACCCTCTAGAGTAAAAAATATTCGATTTTTTAATTCGAAATAAAGCATTTTACTGATGTAATAGCTGTCAGAACACAGTATGTATACTACACTTCTAATTCAGAGTTCTGTTTGTATAAATAAGAAAGTTATTAGAGTTTTTGTCACAGTCAATTTACGTCCCATGTACGAAATCTTTACCAGAAAAATTCTCACGTCCCGGGCGAGATTGCAATTGCGACATTTTTCATTTAGGGGCGAAATGTTGTTTATTTACTACTTTATTACCAAGAACTCTATTAATTTCTGTGGCCATCCGCTTATGAAGTGATCTTAATTGATTGCATTAAAGTGCATGTATCTTCCATTATCTAGGTCATGATGCATGACCTAATTACCGACGTGCCCTTTAACGTGCTTTATAGCTACTCAAATCTCCAGCTCGGTTTCCGTGTTCCAATTACGACAAAAATCTTAATTGAAACTGAGTATAATGTTGACTTTTCTTATACTCAATTTTCCAGTTCAAACATCTGAAATATTTTGAATTAAATTGGCATTATCTTCTATGTACTCTGTACTTGACTCTGGCGTCATGCAAAGCTACAGATCAACTCTCCAACCAGCTACAGATCGAAAA
Source organism: Leuctra nigra (assembly GCA_934045905.1). NCBI lineage: Eukaryota > Metazoa > Arthropoda > Insecta > Plecoptera > Leuctridae > Leuctra > Leuctra nigra. Next base: position 35,079,612 of record OW203766.1, read on the forward strand.
CGCTCTAGCGAATAAAAAACTGTGATTCGATGATTAAATTGTGAATCCCCCTGAGATTGGCAAGTGTTCACGTAAAGGTGAAGCTGGGGCCTAGATAGTGTGGACGATCGTGGGTGTAATCACAGGAGCTTAGCTCGCGGGGACTCTATGCGATAGTGATAAAATACAAGCAAAGAACACCTAGTTTGAGGCGAACGAAACAATCTAAGTAATTAATATTGAAGCTCCGTTTTACTCATTTTTATAATTAAAGTGAATATGTTGGTGTTTGGCTTTGAGCGATCTGCGGTGGTTTTACAACGTGATGTGATTCTTAGTCAACAGGGTGGTTTGTTGTACTTCAGTGTATTGGATTTCAGCTGGTCAATTATAACTCGTTCTGTGCTTTTCATGTCAATATTGTCCGTCACATTTTGTAATAATGTTCCTGCAAACACGGCTTCTGTTTTAACGTCGAAACTTCTCTTCGTTATCGTGGAAACATCAAAATATAATTTGGGATTTTCCTGCTATCTATTGGCTGGATTGGTCAATTATTGAAGCTTTTTGGCGAATACATTTATGACTTGTCGAACATTTTAGCAACTAATGCTGGCATAACGTTTGTCAAATGTATGTTAATATACATTTTAATTGTTGTCATATTGTATCAATACACATAAATCATCAACTTATTAAAAACTCGATCCCTTGCCATTCCAGTTATGTTGGTTTAGGAAATGGGATAGCTGTGTTGGCTTTATCCTGGGTTTTCCTTCTCTTCATCCTATTCCACTTTTACTTCGTCGCCATTCCCCTTTCTCCACTTCTCTTCTTGCCTCGACATTCAATATTTAAATAGTCCAATTAAATGAAGATTAAAATGTGTCCGTGGCAATATGTTTCGATATTCATTATGCTTATTTTCACAATTAAATGAAGTCGCTTCGCATGTTGTATGATTATTTTCCAATCACTGTGTAGGTGTAATTGGAATGTATTTGTAAAATGTAAACACCCACATTTGTTTCAATACAGTGATACGTGCCACGGACGTCTAATCAATTGTTCGCACCATGAAGGGCACAGAGCCTCCCTCGCCGAAGCGACATGTTCATGTTATAAACATGTTTTTACGCGGCTTTCATTGAGTGGCACAAAACATGACCTCACAGTACGCGATGATATCAGGGACAATGCAATGGGAATTAGATATGGAATAAAGCAGAGTTTTTATCTTCCTGACAGAGTGAAATAAATAAATAAATAATAAGTAAAAAGTTGGTAACTTTTGCATTTTAGATTCGTGCTATTCGACATTGTTGTATGAGATTGTGAAGCATTTTGTGTAATATAAAATGTTTTCTATTAAAATGTGGGTCATAAGTAATAATTAATTTCATCCGTAAAAAGATTATTAAGGTATCCAGTGAAAAGCAGTCAAGTTCCCTAGTTTTTCAATGCAAAATGTAGGTTATGAGAGTAACAAAGCTTTGAAGATTTTTTTGTATGATAAATATTTCTAAATATAGAGCACTTGCGAAGACTTCATGATCAATACGTCAAACAGAATGTCCATAAGTTGAAATGAGTTAAATTACAGTTGGCATATCCCATCTACCCTGTAATCGTGATAGTTGGTGATAAAAGTACCTGCTGAGGAACATACTACGTGGACCAACTCGCATCTCCCTGGGGCATTCCTCGCCCATTAACCACTAGTTTCCCAGCAGCACATTTAACAGGGGTCGCATCACCCCTTGTCTTAATCAGCCCCAGCATCCCTTGGGGATACTGAATTGTAGTTAAACTAACGAAACACTGATATATTACACTTTTGTCTCTGAAAAAAAAAGAGTTTTTTTGCCCCCTGAGGTACTTTTGAAATAAATGCAATTTATTTCTGTCCCGTATTCCTTTGACAAATCATTCGTTATATTAAATTTTGAAATTGCGGTTTTAATGTGTTTGAATGCTTTGTACGGCTACGTAATAGGCTCCGTTTGCTGTCCATACATGAATATTGTACGTTACAAACGAACACTTCACTTTGAGTGTATATTTTCAATTTCGTGTAAAGAAACTATTTTTGATAGTTTTTTAAATGGTGGTTGTTTTTGTTTTAATATTAGCATATAGAAAGGGGTTTATAAACCATACAAAAATCGATTACATGTTTTTCCCCACATTTTTCTATGTCATGTAAAATTTATGATATCTGGGACGTACTATGTCCAATCCATCCAAACTTTCGCAGATATTTAACATTTATCAATTTATAGAGCGCAGTTCGAATGATCTAATTATTATTTAAATCAAAATATTTTATATTTTTTGACTGAATAATGCTGAAAAATTACGAACCTCCATCTTTTTATTTTGAAAACGATATAATACGTTTTCTGATAAAATCATTTTTTTCCCTTCATTGGTTGTTAGGTCAAAGGAACTCCAGTTTTCTGTTACTTTGTTTTGTTGGTCCAATAGAATCAATCGGCCTCTATATTCCTGGCCCCTCATGATCCATACTGTTGCCCCCCCCCCCCCCCCTGGCGCGAGATGAGGCTGTCGCCATGGTTACGCGAGGTGTCACGTCGCAGGTGGTTAATTATCGGCGTCCTGACAGAAGAGTGCGGGTAATGAGCGTCTCCAGTGTTATGATAGGCGATCTGTCAGGCCTGGGCTTCTCAGCCGCACGGCAGGCCTGACTGGAGCAGATAATCACGCGGGGAAGGCAAGATAAATCGCACACGCGCGGATATTTGCATAGAAAGGGAGAGAAAATGATATGGAGATTTTCCGAAGAAAGGAAGAGATGCTATTTATTAAACTGTGTGCGAAGCGTTAATTTATCTAAATAAATCATTGTCCACAACTGTAATACGAAATATTTTAATATTAAACTGCATTCATATTATTATGTTTAATTTTATTAATTCAATTTTGTATTTAGTTTAAATCTTTTTTATAGTATTGAATGTATTTGGAGGTTTGAATTTTCAATTATTAACAAAATACCTTTTTTTATTAATATTTATTGTTTAGTACAATATTTACTAACAATCTTTTGCTATGTGTTAAGTTTATTAAGCTTCTATTGATGAAAATAAGAAATTCGGACCCCCAAAAGAAGTGATAGCTGGAGATTCATTATTTTTCATAAATATTTTCTGGAAAAGGGTCAACATTTTGAAATATATTTAAAACCACAATGCCCGTCTAATGTCGGTGATGAATGGATGAGGTACCTATAGTGACCGCCATGGCCGGTGTCGCTACAATACAGCGTGATGTGGGTCAGGTCAGGTGGGTCACGGGGTGTCTCGCCGAGGTCATGACCTACCTAATCCAGACGCAATAACATCTTGATTCCTCCCCTTCTGTCTGGGGGATGCTGGGGAATACGAGATGCATATTGCATGCGACAGCTTTGTTCTAGACGGAAGCGAAAACCATTAGAGTTACAACCTCGATACTGTATATAGAGCGACATTTTAACTTTGACTTTTTCACATTTTTTAGTACGCATTTCGTTTATAAAGTAGATTTTTTTCACGTAATGATTTCGTAATAGGCAACTGCTCGTGAATAAAATATATGTCGTGCTAAGTTTTCCTGACCAATTAAAGTCATAGGGGAATGACTGAATCATACCGGTTTGGATATGTTGCGAACTCTATAGGGAGGTTTTAGCACCGTGATGTGAAATATGGCGTCATATAGCGAGAGTATTGATGACATCACGTCAGCATCCCAGAGGAGCAAATTGTTTCGATATTCTGAGACCATAGACATTAAACTCCCACCAATATATCCCTAAAGAGTGATTTTAGTAACTCTTATTTTAGATGACTCTTTGGTATCTTACGCAGCAATGTATAAATACTGAGGTTTTCGTTGATCATCCGTTGGCGTCTTGTTTCTAAACCAAAAGAATTGAACTCTTCTTGTTGCTTGTTCGGGCTGCGCCAGGTGGAAGATTAAGGCGACGATGACGAATGAATGGTCAACTATTAATCACAGATCTGACCGCCTGCCTCGTCCGCAGAGCATGATGGGTAGAACTCCGCGGCGGCTGACCACCTGCCATGTTGTCGCGCGGCATGCTGGGTAGAACACGGCGATGACTTGTGTATGACGTCACACGATGTCGCGTGTCATACCACGTGATTGATGGACCTTGCATTCAGTATTCATCGCCCGCCGCTGAGAGTCAGCTTTGACACCAGTTTTATTGTATAAACGGCGTGGAACATTTCTCTCGTGTCTTGGTAGACGGAGAGAGAGAGAGAGAGAACATTCTGGACTTGCTCTCCAGAGTTCGATTCCAGCCGCCGTCTTTAGTCTTTACCGCCACTAGAGAGGCAAACATAGAGATGGTCTCCATGACATAATCATTTATTCTGACGCGAATGACCCAGCTGTTGAGTCGTATATAAATAAGAAATATTCTCCTCCACCAGTTCAATGGTTGCGAATAGAAATGTTGGGAATTATGCGAGACCGGAGTTGGACCAAAACATTCGGGTTCGATCCCCGGTGAGCTCTTATACTTATTGATTAAGGATCCTAGTTCGTTCTTTTCTTCAGTAGCGTTTGTTTTCGTATGACAGTTTGACAAGCGTTAGGAATATTATCTCATTTCCTTTGTTATTTTCAATATAAACAACATTTTTATCCATATAAAAATTATATATTATCCATATAAAAGTTAGAAGGCCGTGACTTTTAGGTGACTGCAGTCAATTCCATTTTCTCTACTGTATTATGCATTTTCACTAGTAATTCTACTCTTGAATAATAATTTTGTGGTATAATTGGAGAGGGGAGAAAGAGAAGTCTTCAGACATCCTGAAACTGCAAGTATTTAGCGTTTTTGTGCTGAAATATTGACAATTATTTGAGTGCTTGGGAGAGTCATTGCTAATTTATAAAAACAATTGGTCTGTTTAACATCATTCATGGCTCCAAAGCGAAGCAAATGCGGAAAGAATATTATGCTTGAAGAAAGAAACAAGGCCAGTGGTTCACAAAATGATCAAAATGTAAGTTCTGATCACAATGTAGTTATTACAGACAATGATGAAGGAAACTTGGACAGTGAAGATGAGTTGGCAATAGACGAAGATTGTAATGTCGATAGCCAATCTGTCAAGAAGCAACAAAAGATGAAGAAGAGAGACAAGTATTGTGGTAAATGCAAGGGCATAGTTCAGACTGATTTTGTTAATTGTGATGGCTGCTGTGGACTCTGTTTTCACAAGAAATGTAGTAAACTATCAGATGTTGACTTCAAAGCTATTGGACGTAATAAGAATGTTCTCTGGGTTTGCGACGACTGCATTGACAGCGTTAAAGTCAAGTTGTCTGTGGGTTCATCTCTGGACTTGATTGAGGAATTGAGGGAAATAAGAGGTGATGTAGCTGGCATCAAGAGAGAAATGACTAAGCTAAGAAATGGAGGATTGGAAGTTAAATCAAACGAGTCTCCTACTTGTGCTCCCAGTAAAGTCTCTTATGCTGACATTATTTATCATAAGCCTTATACTAAGCATATTCTCATTAAACCCAAAGTGTCAGGACAAGTAAGTGCAACTACAAAGCAAGTAATTAAGGAAAAAATCGATCCAGTGGAAATGGCGATCGGATTGTCTGGAGTGAAGTTGGCGCGAGATGGAGGAGTATTGCTGAGTTGTGACGACGAAGAATCATTTGAAAAGTGTCGCGGTGGGCTGGAGAAAGAAATGGGGGAAGAATATAGCGTGACTCTACCGAAAGGAAGACATCCAAGAATGAAAGTTCTGGGCATAAACGAGGAAGATGAAGACAATGAAACACTGGAACGAGCCCTGATGGTGCAGAATGGCTTCTCTGAAGAATCTGGTCACATCAAAGTAGTATATAAGAAAGTTACAGAGTCAAAACGAATAGTGATTTTAGTTATAGAAGTTAGTTCTAAAATCAGGGAGCATCTCATGAAACAAGAAAGAATTAGGGTAGGTTGGAATATTTTATCGGTAATAGATTACATTTACATACCTAAATGTTTCAAATGTGCTCAGTATGGGCATTATAGCAAGGTATGTAAGAATACATTGGTTTGTTCTTACTGTGCTAAGGAAGGACATGAGTCATTTGAATGTCGAGAGGAAACACATAGCTGTGTAAATTGTCTATTGGCGAATGATAGGTATGGCACCAGGTTAAATGCATCACATGCAGTTGGAAGTAAAGATTGTGAATGTCTCAATCGATTGATAAGAAATCGAAGATCCAAGATATGCTATGAGGGTGAGAGGTAGCAATCACTCTTCCAGATTGTTAAAAAAGTTATGTATCTAAATGTACAAGGATTAACAGGAAATATGGACAAGGTGCATAACTGGGTAGTTAGGGAGAAGCCACTAGTATTATGTTTGTCAGAAACTCACATTACACAAAATATTGGGGAAGGAGAAATTTGCATTAATGGTTACACTATTGAATCATGTGATTCCAAAAGTAGACACACGGGTGGAGTGCTGATGTATATAAGAAATGAGATTCCATACAGTGTAATAGATAACTATGTATTGAGCAAGAACGTTTGGTTGCTAAGTGTTAAAATAGGAGACACGGTAATTGCAGTACTTTACCATTCCCCAAATTCATCTCACAGGGAATTTCTGGATTATCTGACTGATTGGGTTGATCAGATATTAGCTGATAATAGAAACATGAAAGTTGTTTTAGTAGGAGATTTTAATATCAATGTGGAACAGGTATCAACTTACAGTGCAAGGATTAAGAGTATTATAGAGTATGGAGGAATGAGGCAGATAATTAGACAACCAACTAGAGTTACGAAAGACAGTAAGAGTATCATTGATCTTGTCATTACTAACAGTAAAATGATATCAGCAAAAGTAAGATCCCGGCCTAACATATCAGATCATCAAATTATCGAAATATTGATAGAACGAGAGGCAGGGTTGAACTGTGAGGAGCTTCTCATGACAGAAAGATTGATACGGCGACGTATAACTAAACAGGATTTCACAATCATAAATGATCATCTGTTTGAAATGGACTGGAAGTGTGAGGAGGTCGATATTAATACTGTTGCAGACTGTTTTGTAAGTAATATTGTTTTAAGTGTTGATAGAGTTGCTCCAAAGAGAGTTGTAAAGATTAATAATCATCTAAGACCTAAACCGTGGTTTACTGATCAAGTTAGACTATTTCAGAAGTTAAGGGATGATTCATACGTGAAAGCACAATTAGACAACAGTGATGGAAATTGGACGGCATATAAAAATAATCGTAATCAGTTTGTGTCGATCTTAAGAAAAGAAAAACGTTCATATTTTGAAAACAAGTTAGATATTGTGTGTAATGATTCGAGAGAATTATGGAAGACCTTAAAGAAAGTTACTAATGAAATTAAGGTGGTGAATAAACAAACTGGTACTATAACTTTTCCAACTTCGGTATTAGGAAATGAGGAAAACATAGCTACGAAGTTTAATAATTATTTCATTGACAGCATTAAAAGTATAGCAAGTAGTATCAAGGCACCAAACAGTGCAGTTTTAGACATTACAAGTGTGAGTGATGAAAGTGAACTAAAATGTTTTAAAACAATTGATATTTGGATGCTAAAAAAGATCGTTTTTAAGTTAACTAACAAGTCAGGAACTAAAGAAGGTATAACTACTGAGATTCTTAAAAACACTTTTAGTAGCTGTGGGCATGCATTGTTGAATGTAATAAATATGTCATTAACACAGGGTGTTGTTCCACTTAAATGGCTGAGGGCTGAGGTAATACCTATACCGAAAGTTGGAAAAGCCAAAGTTCCAGATGAATTTCGACCAATCAATATGCTACCTACATATGAAAAGGTTTTAGAGAAGGTGGTATACTCACAGTTGTTACAATATTTAACTGAGAGAAATGTGTTACACCAAAATCAGTCAGGATTTAGAAATAACCATTCTTGTGAAACTACGTTACAGCTTGTTCTGGAAAATTGGCTTAATGAGTTGGATAACAATAGGGTTGTTGTTGCAGTCTTCTTAGATTTTAGGAGGGCATTTGAAACAATAGACAGAACATTGCTCTTAGAAAAATTGTGGAAATATGGTGTACGAGGTGTAGCTCATCAATGGTTTAAAAGCTATCTCAGCAATCGAAATCAGATTACTTTTTATGACAATGAAATATCTAGTGAACGTATTAACAACTTAGGGGTACCCCAGGGGTCGGTGCTGGGACCACTACTTTTCATACTGTATATTAACGACATTTTTAGTGTAAGTAGTTCAGTATCTATTAATCTTTTTGCTGATGACACTTTAATATCATATTCTGGAATAAATTTGAACGACATTAATGAACAAATTAACTTAGTATTAAGCAAGATATTAGATTGGCTGAGAGGAAATAAGCTAAAGTTAAATCCCACAAAATCTAAATGTATGTATTTCACTTCATCAAATATAGTCAAAGAGAGAATGTTAAGGTCACAACATAACATTCCATTAATTGTTATAGATGAAGAAACGATTGAAGTTGTTAAAGAGTTCAAATATTTAGGGGTTATTTTAGATGAACATTTGAAAATGATGAAAAATATTGAATACCTGTCCAAAAAAATCAGTAAAAAAATAGGGTTTCTGTCTCGAGTAAAACGCTACCTCTCACCTTGTGTAACACTAAAGATATATCAAGCCATTATATTGCCCCACATTGATTATTGTAGCACACTTATGTGGGGAATAGATAATTTGGCATTAAACAAGTTACAAAAATTACAGAATAGGGCATTGAAATTAGTATTGAATTGTGATAGATTTACAGCAACTAAAACCATTTTAGATAGTTTAAATATGATGTCCATTAAACAAAGAATTTCATTAAATGTACTTGTTTTTATACATAAGGTTGTTAAAGGTTTAATGCCAGGTTATCTTTTAGAATATATGAACGATGTTGTTCACAGTGTTTTATATAATACTAGGTCATCAAATAACATATCAATATCTAGAAAAAACAAGTCAAGGACACAAAAATCTGTATTTTATAGTGGTATTCAACTTTATAATAGATTAGGTAGAAACGTAAAAGAAGAAGAAAATATTGAAATGTTTAAAATGTTATGTACTTCATTTGTTTATAATGAATTTCCTGTTTTGTAAATGTATATTGTAATGAAAAATAGCTTTCAAGCTAAATGAATAAATAAATAAAAATAAAATATCGCAACATATTATGCAACTTTTAAGTTTAGAAATAGATGAGATACGAATGATGTAATTATTATCCCGCAAGCGCGGTATTTACTTGTCATTGTGATTGCGGTCTCAACGTCAATGTTTGGTCTGACAGACGCACCAACACGCATGCGTGGTCCAGGCAGATGACGTCATGACTCCTGTCATCATCTCACAGATTCATCTCGTGACGTCACAAGACATGATGAAGCATCATTCAATTCCCTATGCGTGATGCTCGCTATGTGGCAAAAAAAATGTTCATGGTTTTTGTTGTGTATTCTTTGGATGACCTCAACCACAACTATTTTCATCAATCTCATAATTTCTCATTATATCAGTCAATTAATTGCATTTGTTACAAATTTATTTTTCTTCTTACTACTTGAAATGTGTGGCAGACATTCTGTAATGTTTATGATCATATTCAGTTCAGGTCGTTGAGCCTTCCAATCGATATTATCCCAATCGGATTATTGTAAAACGAGGCATAGGATCGACAGGTTCGCAGCATCGTCGTGACATAATAAGAGGTTGTCGGAACGCATCAATGTTGAGATATATCTTATACGTACTGTTCGGGAACAACGACACTTCCATGTTTTACAGATGTTTACAGATGTTTTACATGTTTTCCATGTTCACCGCAATAATTGTTTCGTAAAAGATTTTCAAAAATTTCCGTAAATGATAGCTAATTTCTGTTGATTATAGATAAAGTTTCCTCATTATTGATGTATTGTGTCAGCTTATCACGATGTTATCAGCGGAAAAGTGGATGGATCTGAAATCAAGGCGATATTTGTGCTCTGAAGTGGACGTATTATCGGAAAGTTTCCGAGGCAGGAGTTGCATTTCTCTCAACTTCCATGAGGAAGGATGCTTGAGGTCGTATCTGCAGATCCAAGGCCAGGATGCGCAGGAAAGTTTGCTTGTGATAGGAAATCAGGAGCGGAAAGTTTGACTTCTCTTATCAGTCCCTTCCTGTGATCGATTAGTTCTATTATAAGTACATCACAGTCCAGAGGGAAATACTAGGTCATGTACAGAGATAATGAAATAAAACAATCATTTGCCTCATGCATAGCATCCTCATAAATACACATAGAAAATCCACCCACCTATTTGAAAACCAAAAAAAGATACGGCTTCAATCAAAATGTAGATTTGAAAATGAAACATTTCCTCTTTGTAACTTGACCTGGTAATATCCAAATTCCAAAGTAAGACAACTGGAGCAAGTAGAACAGATTGGTAATGGGCGCATTTCTCGGAATTGAATGTGAATACTGAGAATGACTGATTCGTCTTCTGTCACGACAACAATGTCACGTGACATTTTCATCTGCTCATCTGTCAACACGGCGTGAGTTCACAGCATCAGCCCTATCTGAAGGATGCAGCTTGTCTCGTCAAATGTTATCTTCATTATTCACGCCGATTCACGGGAATCGCACCTCGACACTTCTCAGAATCGTCAACTTTTATCTATCTGCCAGATACGTATTCGACGCCCCCCCTCCCCCTCTCCCCCCCCCCCCCACACCCCCCCCCCACACACACGAAACCTCAACCTCAACTTCAACAACTCTCAACATTTCTTAGAATATCGTAAAACATATATTTATTTTAAAAAAAAATGCTCGTGATCTTAAATATTAATCAAGAATGCTTTCGGATTTAACTTCGCCGTTTAAAAGTACGTTTTCCTGCGCTTCGGGCTTAGTTGTGACCCCTGTGATGTCATCAAAGAAAATATATACAATTTAGAACAAAATTATACATCTTTAGATCCTGCCAGATATTAATTTCTGCGAAAATCTCAGGTGCTGTAGGTGCACTAAGACGGTTTAATGAACCAAGTTTTTTTCAAATTGTCGGAATTTCGATAGAACACGGGAATTCCGATTGTCAAATAATCTTCTGCTCATATAATATAGGAGGCTCTTCCTTATTGTTTCTTGTAATTTAACTTGGGTGCCTTGATTCTTAAATAAACCAACAATAGGTTCGTGAGACCAACTCCGCGTTCATAAATTTCTTAGTCGTTGAAAGTGCTTTTATACGCTTTGCTCTTTACTGATTCATCGCTGTTGTTTGATGCTAATTCATTGCGCTTTTACTGTCCGATTTCGTGACGCGTTTTGACCACCCCTGAGACTTCAGCTCGCAAAACAAAATTAATTATTAAAATTAGTTCACTTTGGATTTTATTGATTTCTTTTTAGTTTCTGTAATTTTTTCTGTCGACAATACTAAAGTACGACTTCTTGACTGACTTTGACCACCTCATATTGGTGTGCATAACAAGATAAATTATTAACTTTAACGCAAGATGGATGTTCACGAGATTTTGTTTGGCAGATATTTTTGTTGGTCTCAGAATATTTCCATAGCCAGAATCACAAATAACACTGTTTGTTATAGACCACTTTAGAAGAAAATAACTTCAAACAGACAAAATATACATATATTTTCCCATAGCCTTTTTTAATAATGATTATAAACATTTAATGTACCAATAAGATTTAGTGTAGGGTAGGGCCGAGGTAGGGACTCGTGAGATTAAAAATGATGCGCTCAATCCAATGGCCAAAACTTATACAGCAGATAAAACTGATAAACCTTGCTTTTTAAAATAATATCGACATTTGTATGATACTACAATCATTTTTGGCCAATGGATTTGGTGTAGACTATTTTTAGCACACTCGACCCAACATTATCTTTTATTGAACAAGTGAGGAGTCACATTTGATTTTGATATCGAATATCTATTTCCTTCATGTCTGGTTTGAACTTCCTGAAGGCTGAGCTCATTGAAAGCGGGGAAGACATACCACTTTATGTACTTTCAACCTAGTCTCGTTACCCTACTATCAAGTTCCCTACCGACTTTACGCACCCCTGAGGTTTCAATTCGCCGACCACAATTAATAACGAACTCTTGTTCCGCGCAGGCGCTCTAGATGAGTTGTCATTCTCACTCATCTGCCGGCTAATTGTCCAGACTAATTACTCCTCTCGTCTCTGTAGGCGCGTAGCGTGACGTCACTTCTTGGATGTGTTTTGGATCGCTCGCGACTTTAATGTTGGATTTATCAGTTATTTATCTGCGGGGTTGCCAATGTCAATGTGTAACCTTTTAGAATCAATGTTATCAATTAACTATGCGTTTTTTCGCACTGTTTGTAGTAAAAATTACTGTTTTAATGGTAAAACCCACTTATATAGAGACATTACTCTTTCAATTGGTTTGACATTGAGACTTTCTTACGGAATTATTTTTTGTTCATTCTTACAGAGAATTGTATTATTAGAACTTTTCTTCGTAGTCTCACTTCATTTTCGTTGATCTCGAAATGTGTGATATTTATTGAGTCAAAGCAAGCGTCACCATTTTTAAAAAATAGCAAAAATAAGTTAACTTTCTAAAAAAAAATAAAAAATGCAGCAGAAACACTTCTGATTTTTTAAATTCAGGTTTTTGTTTCACCAAATTTTGCGTCAGTTTATGTGAAACCCCCGAGGATGTGCTAAACATAATTTTATTGGTGAACAAAGATACAGGTAAATGACTGAAGTTTGTGGCGTTGTCGAACTTTTGATATTCCGCATGCGATGGGATATTTCCCAAAGAATCAATAACACGAAGGGCAGAATATTAAAATTGAGTTTTATGGTCAGCGTGCGCCGTTATGTCTGTCTGTCTGTTAGAGAGAGTGAGATGGAGCGTTATGTCTGTGATGAGAGAGAGTGAGAGAGCAACTGCGGTGAATCTTTCTCTTGCGTGAAGATGGGCAGGAAGGAGCTCCGTTGTTTTTCACTTGCCAAATACAAACTTTAAATAATAACTTCACAAATTATAACTCACAAGAAGATTATGTACACACATCATGTTTCGATATCAGCGGGAAAAAGGGTGAATGAAAAAATATTTTAAAGGTTGTTGTGCACATTTCCAAATACGCAATCAAAGTTGACTAAATTTGTTATAAGGGGTGTTCATTCAAAAACTCTGAAAAAAGTCAAAATTCTCTCCCTCCACTTCCCTATACACCAAACCACAAGCCGCATCTATCAAAAAAAAAAAAAAAAAAAAAAAATTGTCTATCTCTAGGTGAGCAGAAGAATTTTAAAAATCATCCTTCCTTCTATTTAGTATAGAATCAATCATTCAACTATCGCAGAATTTTGCTGTTTGTGCCAAAATATCGACTTAAAACTATGAATGATTTTCATTATAGTTCATTTTCAAGTCGAAGAATCTCTATTCTCGAAACAGATCACGTCGTGCTTCCCAGTTGCGATATTCCAAGGAGGTTTGTCCAAACACTGGACTGTAGTGACGTGAAAACTGTTACAATAACAGGCATATCGTGTGGGCGCTAAGTGTTTATCAGTGAAACCATCCACCTCAATGCCTGCCTGTCAATACATTGTCTCTGTCACATTTACACCGCTAAGAGCCCACTCGATGTATTATTCATAGCTCTAGCGTGACTGGCGCTCATCCATCGATCTAATAACAATTGACCGCGGTTATTTCTCTCCAAGTGGCCGTGTGGATGGAAAATGGGACCCATCTTTGTCGTTTGTCTTCGCGTGGCGCCACCCACGCGAGCCTCGGATTACAAACCAATTAATGAGGACTTAATGAAATCTTGTGCAATTAGTCGGCTCTCGAGTGCTTTTCTATTCACCCGCAAGCAGACTCTTTAATCCGTTATTTATAGGCGTAATTACTCACGAATTATGATTGTAAAACGAACAAAATTGCGTGTTTGCAAAGTACATAAAATGGCAAAAATAGCACTGATTATATTTAATTTGTTAATTTATCGTCTTTAAACGAAGTCTGCTTTCAACATTTGCACAATTCTTTCGCAGTGATTGAATTCCAAGATGTAACTATCTGACATGTAACTGCCGTGATAACTGTTAATATAACTGTCAATATAATATTCAGAACATTTATTTAAACTATAATTAATTATAATCGCGTCATCATAGACATCTGCAATACCATTTAGCAATAAAAATTTCGTAACTTTTACGGTGGAAATGCGTGTGTCAATCGAGGTTTAAATGTATCAAATGCAATGGGGTTGTTCACGCAAAACTATTGTAGATGGCGCTGCTGTTCTAATCGTCCGGGAGAGAGCCAATCAAAATGCATCTAGCGGAATGGAAGGTTTTTAAATCTTGGCGGGAGTTTGATTCATAGATCTTGGATTCAGATACCAACCAATCAGAGAGAGATATCTCCATTGCTGCTAGCGCTGCGAGTGAGAGCAAATGGCAGTGAACAACCCCATTACGTCGCGCTCTGCAACTTGGCTTATGTCAGCGGATGAATGGGAGGTGGGAAGGAGACTGTCGTGGCTGGGAACCTCTCCGTCATTTGCCTCTCGAGTCAGGAAGGACGGATTGTGGAGATGGATGTGTCGGATGCTGCGCTGTGACGTCAGCCACTGAGATACGATCTCTGTGCGGTGTTGAGTCGACACAATGACAAGCTGATGGAGCGGGGGATAGTCACGTCGTGTTGAGAGGTGAGAGATGACGAGATGACAGGTAGCGAGGTGTCGTGACGTCACCGTCCCATCATCATCATCATCATCCTTGTCCAGTGGGTCCTAAAGACCATATTCGATGAGCTTTCACGTTTTCAAACCGTTCACGTTTGACGTCTATGCCTGAGCCTTCAACTTTCTTAAGTTTTAATGAAAACGTACGCGGTTTCAAAACGTGAAAGCTCAAGAATTTGCCTCCATCCGCTTCCAAAAACAAACTTATATGGCATTGTTGCCAGCTTCTACAAAGAGTGTAATCTGGACTCGCATGCTCGTATGAATGACTCAGGTGCTCACATCAAGAACCTTTTGGTTTACAACCATTTCCCCATTGTACGGTAATTTCCACTCGTTCCGGCACTCACTCTGGACTTCTTTCTGGAAGCCCGGGTTCGTTTCCCGTGTACTTTCTTCCTGACTGAGTTACTAGAAGTTCGCGAGGTGAATGCTGGGAAGGTTCCTACTGAAGGCCACGGCGGCTTCTTCCCACCGTCCATACATTCTTGTCTTCATCATCATCATCATCATTGCCCCGACTGTCACGTCTATAAACAACACTTCACCTCAGGAGGGCGTTCTTCTCGAAATGTTCTGATGCGTAAGACGTAAAGTAAAGTGATATTTCACACTTGGACGCAAAAGTCCATTCCATTCATCTGGAGGACGCACATTTTTAATCAATCGTTTTGAAATTGTAATGGATTCTTCATCAAGGTCTCATAAATATGCAAGCTTAATTAGCGATTATCCATACATGGAGTACACGTTATTTTTACTTTTTAAAACTGCTCACAGAGTGGCTTGAGTACCAATTAAATATGTCTCCTTTTTAAAACCCTGACTAAACGAGTTGATAAGCGAACCTCCGAACCTCTTTCAGATTATCCATCAGTAAAGCGGAGCTATAAATCAATTTTCCAATGAAACCAGGGGACCGATCGTGCTAAAAATCACTAGGTATACGAACAACATAGTAATAAATCTTTTGATAAAAATTGGCCATATTCGTTACTTCGTTTGACCAGAAAAGCTATGAACATAAAAAATGATTCGAGACCGTGTTGTGAATCCTCCTGGAAAAGGCTCTCGGCGAAGTGGTCTGTTACTGCTACAATGGACATGGGGACGAACTGTAACGACGTGTGATGATATGATTGACCCGCGGCCTTGACTCTCATGCGCTCTTCAGATGCGGATGTCCGCTGTACCAGCAGTTAAACAATCACTCGGCAATCGGATCAGGCAATCTGTGACAGGATGCTGCGCTGGGGTCCAGACTCGCGAGAGTGAGTGGACGTCTGGGGGCGACAAGGCTCACGGCGATGTGTAGTGACCGTTGTGGCCTCTTTCATTGACATTCAACAGTAGTTGCACATGTTTGGCAACCCTCAATCATGCCAGAAGCAATTTAATTTGTTGCAATTTTATTTATAAAAATAGATAATTGTGGTAATTATTTATAATGGTTACGTAAGTTCATATAGGTAATTAATTTTCATGATTTTAGCCAAACAGGGCACCTATTTTGAATATTTTTTCTTATCTCGACTCGAAATGAAATCAAAAAAGATAAAGAATATAAGTACCCAGGAGGCATTATTCTAGAACGTTTTCCCAATTCCATTCTGATGGAATCCGGTCACGGCCATAAGGATTAACATTGCACCGAATCAGATTCCATCAGAATTGGGAATTTAAATGTTCTAGAATACGGCCCCAGGGTTTTTACTTCTTGTTGTCCGCAAAGAAGCAACGCGTACACATTATGCATGCATTGTTATGCATTGCTATAGACATGTCCGCTAATAACGTGTATTGTATCGTATCACTGTAAAGAACTTTCTGTGGACATCTCCCCCTCCTCCCCATCTCTCTGGTCCATTTCTCTCCGGCATCGGGGTCAGCTCGCCATCATGCATGCGAATCATTGTTCTGTTATCTCCCACCATTATTCCACAGCCAAGTGGCTCGTTATTTTCGAGTTTCAATTCATTTCGCATGCAACATTCAAATTTCAACCTGTTATTCAGTTCGCATCGGAGACGGCTTGTTTACGCTCGCTGCACACACTTCTCCGTTCCTCCTCGCAGTCTCGACAACAGAGCCGACAGCTTCACGGGGAATTCATGGAGACAGATATTGACTTTTTATTTTCTTGAGGTGCGTTTTCGGGAGTTTTCTTGCTGTTCGTTTTATACGGGTTTTGCAGTCGTGGGGACACTTTTCTTGAACATTATTTACTAGGTCGTAAAGTGCTAGGTATGATTTCTAACGCTATAAATAATTTAAGGTAGTACCTTCATTATACATATACAAAAAAAAAAATTGAAATTACAAGTTCAGAAAACGTTTTCCTACATTTCAACTATATTTAAGTATAAATGAATCATAAAATGTCATTTAACTTGCAACCCCTGTCGTATAGCGAGGTTTCAATTTATTGCCTTCCGAGAATGAACAAAACTGTAACACAGGAGGTATAGGGAAATCATTTAGTTTTTGGTTGATAACTTTTAAAATAGCACACGTTGGTATTGTTTTCAATTTTTTTCCTAATAGAATGTCCAACTATCTATCTAGAAATCAGTTTTTTGAAAAAACGTTGAACCTCAGTAAAATTAAAAACTCAAAAATAGCAAGGAAATCGTCATGATTTTAATGGCCCCCATAAGACTACATGTTAAAAATAGGAATTTATAACTACAATATCTCAAAATCTAGACACGAGAAGTTCTTCATATTTCACAATATCGTGTAAATAGTGATTATTGATACCTCTGCCAAAAATAGGCTTATTTGGAAGATATGAGATGTCAGTTGTGCTACCTTAATAAAACATAGTACTGTTGTGTTCTGTTTTTGTAGTGACCGCATCATCTAGTGGAGCGGTCGCTCCACTCAGCCAAGTCTTACCGTACACTCACAGTCACTCAACATACCGTAAATGCCTATATAAACTGAGGAGCAGACCAACTACTTTTACTGTAAGCAACAACATAGCATTTTCGGCCTACTGGATCTCAACAATGGAAATTGCAATTACTTGCAATCATGTGCTCTCTGTTATTAGCAGTGATAGGGCGGATATTTTTCACTTCGCACAACCCTTCTTATCATCCTGACCATGATCCTGACTCCACTGGAGTTTTCCTCAAGCCCATGTCAACTGCGAAGCTGTATTTGCACGTCTACATCTTTAGATGCGAGCGCTAATAAGAAGTGAACAAATAACCAATTGCTTATGAAAATCGTCGTGACTTTCGATTCTTTGGATGAATCATTGGCGCTGTACTCAGTTCTAAATACACAAATGAACCAGAACAGTAAAAAAAAAAGTGTTTTCACAAAAATAGACTGTCCTCACTTAAGCCTGATTTACACTGTTCAAGTTTACTTTCAAGTCCTTGAATTCAACCCTTGAATTCAACCCCTTGAATAGTCTAAACGGATAACTTGAAGCGTTCAACCCTTGAATTCAAGACTTGAACCTATTTAGAACATGTCCTATTTTCCTTGAAGACTTGAAAGACTTGAACGACTTGAACCAATCAGAACCCACGCCACAACTCTGGCTCCGCCCCTCACTCCAGTATCTTTCAAGATTTTCCCGCCAATTCCAGATTTTAACATATTCTAGCAAATATTAATTAGTTACCGATATGTCATAGTCACGAGAGACAACTGTTTCATTAATTATGCAATATGTGTCTATGTGGCATCGAAAATCTAGCACAATATTAATAACATGTTCTTTGCAAGAAGTGAATATTTTAGGTTATGTTACGACTTGAAGCTTGAACAGTGTAAATGCCCATTCAAGTGGTTGAATTCAAGGGTTGAATTCAAGGGCTTGAATTCAAGGACTTGAAAGCAAACTTGAACAGTGTAAATGAGGCTTTATATCCTCAGCAAACAATAAGATATTCATACGTAGGTGGGTAAATCACGATTTAAACGATAAATTGCTTAATTTGAACAAGAAATACGTGCCTATTGAGCCACTTTGACCTTGCCCCTGGTATATCTTCTGTTGCCGTCATTCAGTGAATATATTCCAGGATATCAAGTCCGTGATACGCCGCGTGGGACGTGTGATGAACGCGCACGCTTGCGAGACAAAGTGTTGCGTCATCGCGCGCCAACAATGCACGCAATCACGCCGAGTGCTGGACCCAGAGGCTGTGTCAATCTGTCGGATTCAATTATCATCGCACAAGACGTCTTAATCAATACGCGACAATTCGGTTCCGAGAATCCCAGCGCGGTTTTTACAACACAAAGAGATTGTTGTCTCGTTAGAAAAGAAAACGTTAAAAGTCGATTCAAATGTTTTTTTAATATCTCGTTGTTTTCTCGTTGTAAACATGTGTAAACATGTTGGTAATAATAAATGTTACTGTGATGAGGTATATAAACATGTTGCTGTTATACAATGTAGCTATAAAAACAGCGAGAAATTACTCATTTTTCATCTCGTCGAGAATAATCCACTTTGCCGCGCTGTTCTATTGTACATCTGGGATTGTAAATGCAACAGTGGTATCCGAGATGCTGTGAATGAGATGGACAAAGTGCAAGCGAGACAGTTGATGATGCACTCCATGCTGACTCGACAGGTCAGTTATCATCCACACCTGATAGTCTCTCACAGTCTCAAGAACAAACTCGGGGTCGTTATTTTGCAACGCGTAATTTCACCTCTCAAAGGTCACAATTTTGAGTAATTTACTGCCTGTATAGTTTGTCCTCCAGACACTAAATAAATTATTTCTGGTCCACGATTTATCTTACGTTTTGAGGTGGAACCAGGTGTCGTAATGTATGCTCTATGTCTGGGGCATAATTTACGTACGCGTGATTTTGTGTGTAGATATTCATTGTGGCAGGATATGCAGAACAACTTGCATTTCATCTCACTGGCTGCTCAAATCAAGATTAACCAAATGAATTTCAAATTGGAAGTCATAAATAAGTGACGTGAAAATCTCATTAAAAGTTTAGCATTGGATTCATACAACTGGTTATAACTTACAACTAACTCGTAGTGAAAAACATTTCGGCTGGAGCTCGCTGACAGTAAAATTAAATTAAAAGTGGCAACAAATTTGATCATCAGTCTATTAGCTCAGGCAGTTCGCCGTGTGTATTGCTCTTTTCGCCATTTCAATCCAAAATATATGTTTGTTGTATCGTACGAATTGCTTTTATGAGGTCGAAAATACTTATAAATACGATATACCTCTATTACAGAGAGAAGCAGTTATGTAATCATCAATAATTTATCTAAGTTGAATATTTTATACAACCCCTAGCAAAATCGTCAACTGTCATACGGCCATGTTTGAAGTGCAAAACTTTCACTACTAACACACACAAAAAATCAATTTGGGCAAATAAAATATGGATAAGAACTGGTAAAAATATGAGCTGAAAGTGACCAGCGATCCTATCGATGTTTCATCATAAATCAATCAAGGTTGATATGAATCATTGATTGAAACCAAGTCTAAAATGATTGACGTATGAATGAATATTGCAGGGCGTCCACTCAGTCTGCGTCAAAGAAGATCATAAAAGTGGTTACAAAATAGTGTCAATATCAAAAATAGCAATCAAAAATCGCTCAATCGCCGCCCTTGATAATGACTCCAAGGGTTTCTTATCAATGCTCTGATATCAATCTACAAACCATGTCCGGTGCTTGGCTATCAGCTAGCAGATAATGAATGAAGCTAATCAATCAATCAATCAATAAATAAACCAACGTGATTTCATCCACAACACCTCCCTAATCACCTGGCCGGAGAACATCGCCGCGACCTTTCAAAAAGCAGGCTTTAATTAGTGGAATCGATATTCTCTGTAACATCAATCAGTAGCTGCAGTTTCATTGGACGATTAGTGACTCGCGCGTCAATAACATTTCCTCTCTGATTGACGGCATTTCCAATTGTGTTTTCAGTTTCATCATCGTTCATATCTATCAGTTTCATATATTTGCCGGTTCTTGATTTAAATTGTAATGGTGTGGATTGATTGTGATCTAGGTAGATGATGATGATGATGATATGGGCGGTGATATCCCATGAATGATACACATTGTGTGGGTCATTCCAAATGAACTACTTTTAGTTTACTTCTTGATCAGAGCTCTGTGCAACTATACAAGTTTTTTAGATGGTCAATTAAGCCCCGCATTTCAACGATGATTCCACCCTGTAGGTGACATTTTGTTATTTTCAACCCCTATTAGTCTCACCCTCATCATCATCATCGTCTGGATTATATTTTTAGAGTTAAAAAAGTAAACGAACGAGTTGACTCATGGTTTAGAACAGATTGCGTTACTACAGTAAATATACAGCGGTCATGCTGCCTGCCTGCTTTGAATCTCGGAAGAAAATACAAATATATTTTACTACCACGTATTTATTTAGTGATTGAAGTTTTTTGTATTGAGCTTTTAGATGTTCTTGACAGAAATTATGAAAGAATGTGTAGTTTATTTTTGTTCTGTGGCTTCTATCATGAACCACGATTAAAATGTATATTTTTCTTACACTTAATATGCAGATAAAAATAAACACCAGAAGAAGGTATCAGGTGCTAAAGCTACCAGTTATTAAACTGATATTAAAATATACAACTCTCAATGTATTTTCGGTTGAGAAGGATTCTGAGTCCCTAATACATGCAGGTGCCGAGCATCATGTGGTTCCTAATTTATTTGACCGCACATCTCGGTTACGTAAGTGTTAATTAATTACATATCACTGACACATAGACGCTTGTGGTTTTCTGACGGGTTTTATGCCCCTGATAAATATGTACTTTTATTTTTTTTTTAAATTTAACAAGGCATCTAGTTCTAGTCTTGCATTTTTGCAATTTCAGCACTTATGATTCCTTTGACAAATAAAATATTTATACTTAATTAAACCAAGTGTTGACAGCAGTGAACTAATAATTATTAGGTATAGGTGGTCTATTTTACTACTTTTACCCCGTTTTGTATATAAAATACATTTGGGGTTTGTCAGTTTTATGTTTGAAAGAATGATGGAGGGACAATGATGAAGGGTAAGAACTAAGAAGGAAAGAGGAACACGTCAGCTCCACGTGCTACCATCTCCCCTGCGACTGCAAGGAGTTGTTGACGGGAACGTGAGGACCCACCCCTGCACCCGGGTGAACGGCCACGTGCTACCCTCTCCTCTGCCGGCAAGGAGTTGATCGGGAACCTGAGGACCCACCCCTGCACCCGGGTGAACGGCCACGTCGACGGCCACGTGCTACCCTCTCACCTGCCACGCGCGTCACACAGACGACGACGAGCAGCACGACGGCTCGCATCTTGACGACGTCGTCGAACTCACTGTTCACCTTGTTCAACCCGCGAGAGAGAGGAGCGCGATGTTGCCTCTAGGACGGCTGGAGAGCGACTGACTGACAGAACTCCACATCGATCTGGTCGAGACGTGCGGGCGCGGCTCGCGCGGCGGGACGGTCGCTCGTGCACGCGCGCTCGGCTGTCCCGCGGCGTGAACCCGGCGCGCGGAGGGTCTAGGCGCGGCGAGATGAAGTCTGTGTCGGGAGGTGATATGGTTTTATGGATAACTTCCAGGGGGTCGGGATGTTGTGACGGGATGCGTGCACCGGGGTTCGAACTCGGTTCCTCGCCTATCATTATACGCTGCCTCATGTACCTGATGATTCCAGGCATGTCTGGGAGGGGAGGAGGGAGAGAAGACCCCCCCCCCCCCCACCCGACCCACAGTCATAATCATAATGAGCAATTATTGATTCTTGCACTTGAACGGAATTGTAAAATGTTGTTTTGGAACTACACAGAAAAGTCAAGTCAAGTTTAACAACAAATCGTAGAAATTTGCCGAAATGTTTTTTTATTATTATTATTATTATTATTAAGTCTCTATTCTCAACAGAGCCAGGCTCCACTAGTGAGAATGTAATATAGAGAAGGGAGGAGAGGAAACCCGGTACCGGCATGTAGCCTACTCCTGACGAAAGATACCAAGGGGACCAACGGCTTAACGTCCCTTCCGAAGGACGGTGTAACATTCACAGCACGAGCCTCCACAACCATCGCCGTCGAGAGACTGATAACAGGTGGAGGGAGGTCGTCACACAGACCTCCAAAGACCCCAGTCTCTCTGACCCAACGGCAGCAACCTGGCAAGGCAGAGTTGAATGGTCACCCATCCAATCGCTGACCGCGCTCAATGTTGCTTAACCTCGGTGATCTAACGAGAACCGAGGTATCCAACACACCAGCCGTTGGGTTTTAAATGAATAACATGTCGAAAAAAAATAAAATCTCTCCATTGGGAAAAGTAATATTTTCTGGGAATTGCGTCAGCTTTATTACTTTCGCTTATGTATGTGGACACATTATCTCTGTTATAAAGTCTATTTTGTACGTTTAATGCCCCATCTTTATTTGCTAAAAATACAAAATGGCGAACATTCAACTGATCTTCCATGCATGGGCGCCCGCAGGGGGGGGGGCAAGGGGGGGCGCTTGCCCCCCCCCCTGGATGTCAGGAAATCATAAAAATTGTATGGGGTTTAACGTATAGTATCATTTTGTAACCAAAAGAAATAAAATAAAATTGATTTCACAGTGTAATAAATCAAAAAAATGCCCTGCGGGGCAGTTTTGAACATGTCCCCCACTACTTCAAAGTGCAATAATTAAAAAATATTGAATATTTCAACAAAATACACCTCAAAACGTCTCAAAATTGATTTCAAAGTGTCCAAAAACCAAAAAACGCCCTGCGGGGCAGGGTGGGGGGCGCGCCCCCCACACCCCCCTTAAACCCGTGAAATATTGTTTTCCTTGACCTGCCCCCACCTGGAAGAAATCCTGCGGGCGCCCATGCTTCCATGTAACCAACTACCTAAACGTAACTTAATCTAAATATTATAAAAGAATAGAACATTACATAATATACACAATAGAAGCATAATATTTTAAGTAGTAGATGTAGGTACTTGTATTTCTTCTTCGGTGAGGCTATTTTGATGTTATTATTTATCTTGAAGTAAAAAATTCTTTAGGTTGTGTTTAAATGAGATATTTTTTGTATGTTGATGCAGCGGAGTAAGTGAAAGATGATATGAATTTCTGACTATGATGACTGATGAGCGTATAGATTAGGGATGGAGAAAATATCGATATATCGATATCAAAAAAAAATCGAAATATCGATACCTGAATATATTGAATATCGATATATTGAAATATCGAAATATCGATATATCGATATATTGAAATATTGAAATATCGATATATTGCAATATTGAAATATCAATATTGAAATATCGAAATATTGAAATATCGAAATATCGATATATTGAAATATCGAAATATTGAAATATCGATATATTGAAATATCGATATATTGAAGCCTTACCGCATGATACAATTATGTTCTTAATTGAAGTTTATACCTACTATGGCAAAATAATTCATATTTGCAGTGCAGCGTTTACAAGATTTATGGACAATTTCTCAGATTATTCACATTTTTTTTCTTATCTGGCCGGTGACCCTATATTTTGGAACGGCTGTGTTATTTCTTTTTACATTTTCTTTTGAAATTCCTAGCAGTTTTAGGAGCAATTTAATACATTCATACGATATATCAATATTTCCATACCTATACATCTAAATATTATTTCCATATCAATATTTCGATATTTCAATATATCGATATATCGATACTTCGATATTTCAATATTTCAATATATCGATATATCGAAGTATCGATATATCGATATATATCGATATATAAATGATATCGATAGTCGATATCAAAATCCAAGTTCGCTCCATCCCTAGTATAGATGTTGAGCTGATTTAAATTTGAATCAGCAGTGAATGTACCGAGCAAGGTGGTGAGCGATGAGCGATGATTGATTGACAAGGATGTGACTGAGCGAGGTGTGAAGTGACCCGACTCGGCGTCACGCTCCAGAGAGTCGACATTGACAAGGTTCATGCCACTGGACCGGAGAGTTCATCCAGACGTCACCCAGTTCTTCCCCGGGACGCAGGGGAGACTAATTAATAGCAACCGCGTTGGTGTGTTTTGTTTGATCATTTTGTGAAATAATGAATCTGAAATTGAAATAACGTCGTTTAGTGATTTTCACAGGGGCGATGGTGTTGGGAAAAGGAAGCCAGGATAAGACCATATCAACGTAGATCAAAGCCGAAAGTGTTTCAATGTATGACATAACAACTGGAGCGAGTGTTGACAAATATTATCCATAATTCACAGATAAGTCCCAGTTAGTTAGGAACTTAGTGGAAGAGTGTTGCTATTTATATCATATATGCTCTTTTGT
Source organism: Leuctra nigra (assembly GCA_934045905.1). Taxonomy (NCBI): domain Eukaryota; kingdom Metazoa; phylum Arthropoda; class Insecta; order Plecoptera; family Leuctridae; genus Leuctra; species Leuctra nigra. Next base: position 35,104,798 of record OW203766.1, read on the forward strand.
ATCAGTTTCAATATATTCTTTATTGTACAAAAACAAAAACTTGTATATAGACTGCCAAGCACCTTTCCCCCTAAAAGGATTGAGATCTAAAAGAAGGTCGCAGCAATAATATATTGTTGAAACATTTTCGCACTTAAAATTCGTGAAATCATTTCGCCCAGTTACTGCCGCCAAGCACAACATTATAAACCAAACATTGTACCCAAATTTGAGACTGAAAAAATCTCTATGTGAACCATCATAGTATAAACTTTAAAACAAATATACTCATTTAAAACTAAAAATAGAAAGTATTCAAATTTTAAAAACGTAAACAAAATCAATTTAAAAACATTTTTTTTTACATAACTTAAAATACAAATTAAAAAAAATTATTTAAAATTAAATAAAACAAAATAAAAGTAAAAAAAATAAAAATAAAGCTTGGCGCATTGTGTCAAGGAGGGGGCAACATAAAAAGAAAATGTCGACCAAGGAGACGACGAAAGAAAGAGGAAGAAGAAGATGATGAAGGAAAGAAGGAAGAAGTCAACATGACGGTGCAAATTCAATGCGCCAAGCTTTATTTTTATTTTTTTTACTTTTATTTTGTTTTATTTAATTTTAAATAATTTTTTTTAATTTGTATTTTAAGTTATGTAAAAAAAAATGTTTTTAAATTGATTTTGTTTACGTTTTTAAAATTTGAATACTTTCTATTTTTAGTTTTAAATGAGTATAATTGTTTTAAAGTTTATACTATGATGGTTCACATAGAGATTTTTTCAATCTCAAATTTGGGTACAATGTTTGGTTTATAATGTTGTGCTTGGCGGCAGTAACTGGGCGAAATGATTTCACGAATTTTAAGTGCGAAAATGTTTCAACAATATATTATTGCTGCGACCTTCTTTTAGATCTCAATCCTTTTAGGGGGAAAGGTGCTTGGCAGTCTATATACAAGTTTTTGTTTTTGTACAACATGTCACATGAGGTGGTAGTTTACAGCAGCTTTCATTGATCATTGAGTGTTACCTATCATTTCATTGTTAACGCCAACAACGTCACTTCTTGTCTAAAAAATTCTGTTTTTCTTCCAATAGTTCCCAAGTTAGTATAACGAAAGGGTCAATTTCTTTTGGTTGAATATGAGTTATCTCAACTTTTAAATTGCTAAAAGTTCACAACTTGTGAATAACGTAAATTGTAGGTGTATTGTTCCGGTGTAGACCGGAATTTGTGCGTCATCTCGTACTACGCATATTAGTTGCCAGTTGGTAAACTGAAAGGTACACGAAAGGTAGATGATTGTAAATGCGTTTCCTTAATTTTAAATTCTTCTAAGTTCACTTTTTTATGTAATTTAAACTCTATTGGTAAAGCGTTAAGGCTTACAGATGTTTACAGCACATTTTAAATAAAATCCGGATGTGTTTTGGAAGGCAATATAACTTAAAAGGAACTTATTTCATAAGTTAACTTTCCAGTTTCTGGAAACTTTCCAGGTAGGTAACTAACCAGTTCTTTATTTGAACTGGAACTAGTTCCTTTTTTTGAGGAACTAATCCAACACTGCTGTTTAGTGATAGTTCCATAACATGGATTATGCCGCAAATTTTTCCGCCAACAGTTTAAAAACGTACCAAAGATCACGAGTGGGGTTATGCAGAATTTGCATATATAATTTTCTATTATTACCTACGGGTGATTTTTTAAATTAGGGGATGTTGGAAGGGATCAAGTATCATACGGTATGGGTTATTTCATATAGAATGAGTACACCAAATTTGGTTGAGATCGGTCAAAGGGTGTAGGAGAAAATAAGAACGTTCATACCAAGAAGCCTTTTCCTTTGTTCATGCGCAGAGAGACACTACTGAAAGTTAAAGGAATTACGGCAAAGGATGTGGCCATTTGATATTGCCTTGTTGTGAAAATTGATTTTGAAGATGTCAACCTAGAGTTCCTTTAAGATTAACTAGCTGAGCCACCTGGTGTTTATAGTGCTGGTTGGGAAGGAGTAGGACGTATATCATTAACAGTCACAAAACACACCAACACACGAACAAACCAACAAAGAACGGTCAACCTGATTGTACCTGACTGATTGCCAAGATACCCGAGAAGCTAAAGCACTATTTTTGCCGGAGAACAGACGCATAATCCTTGATCACACGCTTATAAATTCCCTAAGGTGTCTACCGCAGAGTGGTGCGCTCCCACTGATCCCATACCAAGCAAGTTTGTTGACTAACAGATCATGGCACATCGAGTCGAATGCCTTAGATAAGTCGCAGAAGATCGCACCTGCCTTGCTTTTTCTTTCCAGAACTTCTTCAATACCAGAGATCAGCTTCATGGCCGCAGTGGTGGTGGAGTGCGCTTTACGAAAGCCATGCTGATTCGGCGACATCAATGTATTCTCATCGAAATGGCGGGTTAGCTCCCTATGCATTAATTTTTCAATCAGCTTTGAGAACGAGGACAATAATGAAATTGGTCTGTAGTTTGAAGTTTTAGTCTTGCTCCCTTTCTTATGTATAGGCACGACAATTGCACGCTTCATGCCGGCTGGGAAGACCCCGGGGCTTGGGTTAAGTCCTATCTGTCCGGTAGACTGCAACGTGTTCAACTCGACAGCCAGAACTGGTCTTCCTGGGAGAGTGTGGCCCGTGGTGTGCCGCAGGGATCAATTTTGGGCCCGCTCCTATTTTCTATCCTTGTGAATGACCTGGCCCCGAATGTTATTTTGTGTGGAGAGGGCAGGAAGATCATTCAGTATGCGGATGATTCGAGTGCCTTGGTGGAAGCTAAGACTAACGAGGAACTTATTGTTGAGCTTGACACAACGCTTATGGACTTTGGGGCCTGGTTCAACCCTAATAAGCTTCTGCTGAACCAAGACAAGACTGAGTTTGTTGCCTTCGCACCTCATAGCGGACATCCTTTGACCCTGTCTAATACCACCACAAATGCCAGTGTTAAATTCCTAGGTCTAAGAATTGACCACACCCTTTCCTGGAGACCGCATATTGATAGCCTTGTGAAGCAGTTGGCCAAAGTCCGCTATGTCATGAGAACCCTCGCTCGTCAGTGCCTCATCTCCACCTTGCGCACTGCTTACTTCGCTTATGCCCAGTCCATCCTACAGTACGGTGTCATTTTCTGGGGTTCCACTGCATACAGCCAAACAGCCTTCAGGTCTCAGAAGAAAGTTATCCGTTGTATGCTTAACCTTCCATACAATGCATCATGCAGGGACAAATTTAGGGAACTCTCGATCTTACCTCTACCTTGTCTTTATATTTTGACAGTATGCCTCTATACCAGAGACAATATTATTTTATTTAGGGACAATAGTCATCATGAGCATAATACTCGGGGAGCAGAGAACTTGAGGCATGAGTACTGCCGGCTCAAATTAACATCCAGCGGTGTCCTGCAGTCGGGTCGAAGACTCTATAACAAGCTGCCTCAAGAGATGCGCAGCATCGCTTCCAGAAGCATATTCAAGAATGCTTTGAATGACTTTCTTTTATCAAACTCATTTTATACTGTTGATGACTTCATGAACTTTTAGTGACTTTTAATGTATTTTTAATGAATGTTCTAAGTATCCTGGTTAAAGATTGTTAATTTACTGAAGCTGTAGCATTCATATAATATTACCTATAAGACTGACTTTGTAATACAATGCTTAAATTGTTCACTACAAATAAATAAATACAATACAAATAAATACAATACATCGGTATGTACGAGGGACAATCAATTAAAAATCAATGTACCTACACATATTTTGTTTAAATCTCACTAAATGATAATTAACATAAAAAATCTCAAATGATTAAAAAAAAATATATATATATATGATAACAATGAGAAAAAATGGTAACACGGAGCGTATTTTATCTCCTCGGTCCCATTCAGTGCGTACCTATACATTTAAAAAAAAACTGTTGCTCGTCAAGACTCAAGTGAAAAAAACATTGTTTAAAATATGACTTTATCCAGCACGTCATGTAATATACAAGCTAATGTTCAAATTCTTTTAAAAAGTACCAAATATAGTTATGAATGTAATTTATGAATAAGATTTTTTATTTCATTTTGAATGAAATGGCTTTAAATAAAAGTCCTTTACGATTACTAATTTTACCCTGGGGACGTCTTCGAACGAGTCGTGTGCTTACTCATTGTCTTGAAGTATACAATTTTACAATAAATAGTGTGAATATAAGTTATTTGAAAATACAATTGTGCTAGAAGACAGCCTCCTACTGCAGCAGAATCTATTATGTTACATTCCAAAACAAGTGTCATCTAGGTACGTACATTTGTATTCGTTTAAAAGTGTCAAGACAACATAGGAAACCAAACCTCTGATACGCTCACAACACAACCCCCACCCCTAATCCACCAGCCACTGAATAGATCTGAATGTGTATTGTTTATTCTCCAAGCAATGACGATTCACGATATTAAATGACCTTTTATTGTTGTTGTTTATTGATTATGGTGTGTGTGTGTGGGGGGGGGGGGGGGGGGAGGGGGTGTATGTGTTTATTACGCATAGATCATACAATCAATTAGTCTACCGGTCTTTATTCCTGATAGTGATGGCATATTGTTGATGCATCTAATTGATTTATTGTTTGTTTTGATATTTTAGACAGTATGAATTATTTCGTGCATTAGGTATTCTTTTAAAAATGCCATTGCATAATTGACCATGTTTGTAAACACCTTTCGCACAAGGCATTCGATTTGCGTCAGAATACCATTGTTCATTGTGCGTAGTTAATCTATTATTCTTTATTCTACACAAAACGAAGTTTCCATACTCTCGAAACTGAAATAAATTTAGATATTATAATATTCATACGTGAAGTAGTAGAAATAAAGATGTCCTTATGGAACGGAATCGATGTCTGTTATTCGTTTGTATTATTGTCCCAATACTTGAATATCCATAAATACTATCCATCCAAACTAGTTTTCTCAAATGGTTGATACTACGTCATATTCTGTCGTCATATTGAGGTACCTATATTTGAGGTTTGAATCTTTCAATGTGACAAAATTATGAAGTGCATCATGAATTCTTCTATGAACAGCACAATTAGTCGACAAATATCTATCGAGACGAAGTCTGCTGCCGATTTCTATAACAAGCAAATGGGCGAAGATTTCAACATGCAGTAATTTGGTAGATGAAGGGGAAGAGCGGAACGCTTAATATTGATAAATTTTCCACTTCCGGTTTGAAATTTTTGTTTTTTCTTGAAGTGGAGTGTCTAGCAATACATTGTCTTTAATGTTGCCAAATTTCAAAACTGTCGATGGACCCGTTTGACTTTTGAAAAAAATTAAAATTTAAAATTGGATTAAATTCACTTCCGGTCAAAATATTTCAGATTTTCTTTCAGAAGTACGCGTGAGAAGGGGGACTCTATGTGTCTACCAAATTTCAACTCTCTAGACCAAACCGTGCAATCTGTAGAAAAGGGCAAGCAAATCGACGTGCCTAACTAGCTAGCTAGCCAGCCAGCCAGCCAGCCAGCCAGCCAGCCAGCCAGCCAGCCAGCCAGCCAGCCAGCATGAAAGTCAATCCTTGCATGTTTGAGGCCCAAAATTCACCCCGAAGGGATGAACGCAGCACTTTGATATTTGGTTAGGTGTTGTCAGGTGGCTAAATATACCCGATAACCATGATTTTCAACTTTCATTTCTCACTGCATGTATGCCTGTCGACACCTCGTTTCGACCACTTAAGCCGTTGCGGTATAAGTCTCTGGTAGTAGCTCGCACGTTGTATTAGAGCGGTGCTTGGCAGCGTCGAGCTAGCGCCCGACTAGATTAATAACAAAATAAAATTACAATTTTCTACAAACTAAGCCCCGTAGCCATAACGGCTAGTCTGGGGCAACAAAAACATAAATTTTCTTATGGAATACAAACATACATATTAAATTATACTACTGAAAAAAATAATCGTTCATTGCAATTGAAATAACACATTGAAATTGACATACAAACATTGAAATAATACATTCAAATTGACATTGAAATAATTATACTATCAATAATGAAAAATAGATCAACTACATTGAAAGAAATGCAAAAACAAATAGGGAAAATAACAATGAAACTCTTTTATGACCAACAGTATCAACCCTATTTCCTTACTCATATCGATGTAATAACCACTGCTTAATTTCATATTTTATCTTTTTGTAGCTCTCTAAAGTCTTCAAATTTGCCGGAATTTCATTAAATATAGTAGGTATAGTAAATATAGCAATATATTAAATATAGTAGGCTTGACAACTTTTATACATTCGTAAATTTTGTATAATTCTTATTGTTATGTGAAAAAAAAGGCTTATGAAATAAATAAATAAATAAATAAATAAATAGGTACACTGTATTGAAGTTGTCTTTTCCCATGCTTATTTTTCACTTTAGGTATTTTTAATCTACCTTCAATCTTCGCCCTTGTTTCAACTCCATGGTCATATTGTAATTTAAATGCATCATCATAATAATAAGTTAGTATTAGCCTAAACTGGAACAAATCAAAAATATCTAGAAATTTCAAATACCTAAAATATGCATCTACATAAAAATTTAGAGTATTTTGCATATGCTTCGGTAATATAATTTTTATAATTCTCCTCTGCAACATAAATAATTTTTGTTAATGAGTAGCTGATGCATTCCCCCAAGCTAACACCCCATAAGTTAATACTGATTCTACTATTGCCGAATATACCATCTTCAATAATTTCAAATTCAAAACATTACTTAAATTATACAAATTATACGCACACACTCTAAGTTTATTACAGATTGAATAAATGTGAGGTCGCCAAGTAAAATGCATGTCAACAACTAATCCTAAATAAACATGAGAATCAACAACTCCAATTAGCGTTCCACACCCAATACAATTTTCCTGATCCAAAGTATGAACACAATCGTACGAATGATACACCACATTGACAGGATTACCTAAAAGTAAAAGTAAATAAAAGTTAGTAAATGATAAGAAAGCAGATACATATTATCTAATAAGATACATTTTAAAATAAACCTTTGATTACGATTTCTTGTTGATCATATGAAATGACAACTTTGTTCTCGCGTGACAATTTACTCGTACGACAACTGCTTCTATCATCTGGAAGTGTTTAGAAATGAAAGTGTCATATTCAAGACTTTAGAGCTTCAACCTCCAAGTCCTATTATCCCCTAAAGTTACCCCTAAGTTGAACTTTTATAGCTGATTTTTGTTTCAAATGAAGGCTGTAATACTTCAGAACACTTAAAAATAGATAAATCTTGTCAAAAACGTTCCAAAATGGTTAGTATTGAGTTAAAATTCCAAAAAATTCTGGGACTAGGTATGCGCTACGAACTTGCATATCCTAATAAGTTCAATTAATTGACCTATTCTTAAACCTCTTAGACCAATTTTTTGATATTTTGTAATTTTTAATTCCCCAAAATAGCCTTACACTGCGATTCAAAATTGCACAGAACGAATGAACTTGACCAAAATTTTCTCGTGGCCCCCTGTTTTCCGTGCTGTGATTTTTCAAAATATTAGTAATGTCCGCCCCCCCCCCCCCTGAAATTTCATCCTGGAATCGCCCTGGCATAACAGTTGCACTCGGTGTTGGCCACGAACTGACGTCCCCGATACTATGTTCCAGAGGCGCGCAGCCACGGTGTGGGCTACTACGGCTTCTCGGGCGACGAGGCTGCGCGCGCAGCACAGCAGGCTGCGCTGGCCCAGCTGCGCGCCGACACGCAGCGCCAGCAGGAGGCGACGCGCGCAGCTAGAGAGAGACGGCAGAAGCAGCTGGACGCCAGGCTCAAGGCGGCCAGACAGAGACAGCGCATCAAGATGGGACTGCCGCCAGAGCAGGACGGTAAGTGACCAGAGTTAATCAGTTCAAGGAAGAAAAGTAATAGAATCTTCATAAATGGGCTCCATTCTTGTTTTTCAATCCTCAGTTGAAATTTTGTTGTTCAGAATTCAGTTGCTAAGAGCAGTCATACTTTTCTTCCCGCCAACTGTCGGTTTTGAGCGGTTTTAGAGCGAAACAAAATATAAATTGCCATATTTGGCAAACTGTTATGAATATCGAATAAGCAAGACTAAGGTGACATGCATTGAACTTTTATCTACATTTGTATTGCTTACTGTCATAACTTTGCTCCTACTATGTGGTCAGCATTAGTCGGGCACAAAAACGCTCCGTGCGAGCGACGAACGAGCTACGGACGAGCGACAGAGTGTGTTCTTGCCCGGCAAATGCTGCCCACATAAAAGGAGCAAAGTTATGACAGTAAGCGATGAAATTGTAGATAAAGGTTCAATAACATGTCACCTAAGTCTTGCTTTTCGATATTCATAACCGTTTGCCAAATATGGCAATTTATATTTTGTATTTCCCTCTAAACCCGCTCCACACCACCTGTTGTCGGGAAAGAAATATGACCGGCATTAACTTTAACATGGCTCTTAGAAGTCTGGTACAGCTGAGATTTGTATTTCCTAAGCCCGGTTTCATAAGTTTTTGATCACGAGTTATCCATCGATTCACAAAAATAAACAATTATTGACATTGTATGAAATACTTGGAACAACTACACTAAAGAAATGGACTTTTGACATCTTTCCCCCGCCCTGCTTTGGAGGTACAGGCAACTCGTAGCCGCACTTCAGGGTAGCTAAAAAGGAAAACATTTCTACCAGTTCTTTAAATTATTAAAAAAGTTAATTACAATGCGGTTTGCAGCATTTTTGAGCAATTTTCGTAAATCTTGACTCTCTTGATTAATTTACATTCTTCAGATACCTACATCTTTATGAAGTTTTTAATTAATTTAGACATATTTCACATTTGCGTTCCAACGGCCGAGCGCTGCACGCTAAATTTGATCGAGTGAAAATCACTAAAAAATGAGTTAAATCCACTAAAAAAGAAACAATTTCGTAACATTTTTACGTGGATTTAACTCATTTTTGAGCGATTTTCACTCAATCAATTTTAGCGTGTAATGACACCTAAAAAATAAGAGTACGTTATGATTTGTAGTTACCTCACTGAACTTCCCTTAATCTTCGTTGTACTTTGCAGAACCAGAACCTGAACCTGTCGCTGAAGTCGCGCCTGAAGTTGCACCTCCTGTGGAGACCGCGCAACCCAAGGCGCGTAAGGATCACGTGCGACCTTGGGATGTCGGCAAGGAGGGCCTCTCGGATACTCCTGGTACGTATCCACGCTTATTGAACAGCCCATCAGGAACAGAAGCGAACATCCTTTACTTAGAACTAATACCTAAGAATGTCTGTACAGCCATTGTATTATTTTTTTTAATTAGTGCAAGACTTTCTATTTGCTCGTAATGGTACTTTTATATCAAGCGGGTTTCCCGTTTAAATGTAGTCGCTTTGCCAGAACTATTAGGAATGAGTAATAACATACTAATTTACTTTGGAATTATAATATGTAGTTATAAGAATAAGTAAGAACAACTTACTTACTTAACAACTAAACAACTTTCAGAACTTGTAACAATATAAAGAGTCATTTTAATTGGTTCAAGTTCTACTTTATCTATAGCGAGCGACTTACCGGATGGCACATGGTCTTTCCCTCATCATAAGAATCTCAATGACTTAAACAACAAGGAAAATATCAAGATTGGTGTTACGTCATACAACCTTATGATGGAGAGAACACGATGTCCGAAATTTTGCTCGCTAAGAAATAAAGTAGAACTTGAACGAACTAGAACAAAATTAAACTTGACTTGTGCTAATCTCGTTGGCTATCCACAGTTATGTCTCAAGAAGAATGGACAGCGAAACGGAGGAAAGAGCGCGACACCGAGTTCGCTCCCCCGACAGAGTACAACACCAGTCGTTCACCGCCTCCTCGCAAGCCACGCTTCAAGGAGCGCCCTCTGCCCTCGATGGATCACCCACCAACGTCTCTACCATCCTTCGACCGACCCCCACCTTCTTATTTACCTCCCCTGGACCGACCGCCACCCTCCTATCCACCCCCCTTGGACCGTCCCCCACCCTCCTATCCACCCCCCAAAAGACCCAAGCCAGCCAAGCAGTCTGCGAACATTTCCGACGCTCCGTCTAGCAACGCCCCGGTTCGAAAAGGAGCGGAGATCGCGCCTCCGCCGACGTTCGAGTATTACGGACCCTCCGGTTCGAAGTCCAACTCCAAGCCGGCGAGCTCTGCGGAGGAGCTGGAGAAATCCATCATGGCGGGACTGAAGTTCCTCAGACAACAAGCCGAGAGGAAGGAGAATTCCAAAGAGAAGGGGCTATTGGATATTGTCTAACCACAGTGTTTGTAACACATCAACGCTTTATGTTAGAAAGCATAAGCAATTTGTCGAAATAAGAATATCACCTTAAATTGTATCTTTGGGTTATAATAAAAAGGAGGGCAAACAATAAATCCTTATCGGGTTATTTTGTATTTGGTCCTATGTATCAAAATCGAAAGGGGTCCTGCAAATCCTTTTGCTGATTTCGCATGGAATTACTCAATAATAGTAAAACAGTACATGAACTCTGTAAAGATTACATTTAGGATTAAAATAACACAATGTTCTAACATAGAATTATTTAAACATTAAAATAATGTGTAGTTAAATCTAGCCATGTTTCTTATTGAGCGAACGCAGCGAGCGTCACCTTAGTAATCTTTTGGCACTTTCCCTGTATGTGCCTTTTTTGTGTTCAATTGCCCAGGTCAACGTCTAACAAATCGATCTGAAATTTTGCAGACGTGTAAAGCCGCGTTTACAACAAAATTAACGCAATTTCAACTGTCAAGTCCATGTAAACTTATGGATTCGTTCACAACGAAATTTTATAAATTGATGTATGCCAATTTCATCTCAAAGTAGACCTACTTTCAACTTTTAGGTCTACGCTAATTACATCGCACGCACAATGCTACGTCGCTGAGCCTCTCATCCACCAGAATGCGCCCTAGGTGACTGACTTCAAATTTGCCTTTGCCGCGTTTTCTTTCGCTCCAATTTACTTACAATAGTGTTTGTTTTTGTTTAATAATGGATGACGGCTTATTGATAACTTTATTACAGGGAAAGAAACTTTTATATATAAAAAAGAGGTCCGACTTCAAGGATAAAATTAAAAATGACAGTGGATGGGGAGAACCTCACTTTTAAGGCAGCACAAACGATGCTCAAAGTCAGCAAGCTTTTCAAGGTGGAAGCTTCATTAGGAATTAGATGTATTTTTAATCAATTCAAAATGGTGTTAAATTTACAAAGGATTCTAATTAATGAAGACGTATCACACAACTGTTTTTAAACATTTGAAAGATGTCGGGGACGATATCGAGGGAGAAGTCCGGTATCAGTAGGTATTCCCGTGGAGCTTTTAATAATAATAATAACGTAATTTATTGATAAGGTGACCATATTCGAGAGGAGTCAAACCGGGACAAAGTTTCTGAGTGATACAAAGGGGGGTCTGGGGGGCTTGCCCCCCAGAAAAATGCCGCGCAACGAATTTTTTGAAATGCATCACTCAATTATGGCTTAAAATCACTTTAAAAGTATAGTTATTTTCAGGAAAGTAGGTAAACTAACGTGAAAAAATCTAGATCTTGTGGTTGGATGATGGAGTTTTTATGTGGTCATTGATGTCCGACCTACCGCCGTGAGCTATTGACAGTATTGTCTCGCAGACAATGCACTTTATTTCGTGGTCATTATCAGTTTTTACCTTTTTCATAAACACAAACTCTTTCTTTAAGTCTTCGTTAAATTTGCACTTCCTCCGAGGAGCCATAAGTAAAAGTTCTAACAAGTAACAATAATATCACAGACAGATGAATGACAGGAACACAAACCGGCTAAACCAACTTAACACACGCCATCTTAACTTTCAACGAAATCGAAATCCGTGCGCATCTTCTTTTACGCATCTTAGATGTGACCGCTGTAGACAAAAGTTCCATCTAGCGCCGTTAGAGTGAACTACCGGGCGGGACATTTTAAGCGGCAATTTCAAAACCGGGACAAATGAGCCGTTTCGCAAAGGTTCTCGGGACACCGGGACAAGAGCATTAAAAACGGTACTGTACCGGTAAAACCGGTACGTATGGTCACCTTATTTAATGAGCACATAAAATAGGTACACAATTGGTCTGTATTCAACAATCGAGTCGTTGATCTTCCATACATCGAAGATGAGATGATATCATCCAAGATGATAGCTCCACGGGAGTATCATTTTCGACCATTTGATACCGGACTAGAGTGAGAATTGTTGTCGCGCACCGTTTTCAACGAACCGAAAAGAGAACAGTTCTCGTGGCTTCATTGCTTCTGATCTCATCTTAGCGTAGCGAGCAAATGTCGTTGACTGATGATAAAGTTTTACAGAAGAGATTCTAGTCGAATGCTTTTCACTCGACTGCTGAATTGAGGTTAGTCAAGGAGATATCAGGTCCTATTTTAGAATATGGAGATAGGAAATGATAGCAGTGATTTGAGTTTGGTTGAGCAGCGTAAGGAGGAAGAATAAGGAAATCAAATCAGGGACGCTGGCTGTGTCATGATTTATGCTAGATTTAAGCATAATGAACACTGTTTTATATACTAAGAAAGAACTACGCTTAGTTGACAAACGGCAACTCTTGTTGGGAGCTTAGTCATGACTAAAATATTAGAAACCATCAATTGAAGGTGAAGACAGGAAAATTGGAGACAAATTAATTTTATTTTTATCACTTACGTATAGAAGTTCATGAACAATCTAAGCTGCATAATTTGTATCGTTTAAAGTAATCGTTCAAATTATTTGTTGATAAATGAAAATGGCCTGTAGCTCACACCGTTTCACCTATCAAACAGAAATGTTTCACAATTTTTAGGCCGTCTTATAGTTTTAGGTATGTAAGGATTAAACTAGGAAAACGCTCTGAGTAACGCGTTGATGAGCGAGCACGGATATGCGCAACACATCGAACCGAAATTCTGTCTATTGAAAATGTTATTAAAAGCCAATAATTCTTGAATTTCGTCACAGACTTGTATGAAAATCTCCAACAATTCCTAAAATATTGGTCCCAATAACCACGCAAAGTTTCAAGTTTATCGATTGAACCTTTATGATTGAACGATTCCTTGTTAATTTCCAAAAATCACAGGATATCGTTCAAAAAATGTTAAACGGTTTCATAATACGTTTGAAAGTTTCTGCTCTAACAACCTTGAAGTGAAGATTCGAAGATTCCGTGAAATATGAAATTCGAGCAATATGATAGCCAACATGCAAAATATCCGTAAACTGTCGATAACTTTTGAATTTAAACACAGTTTAGTCTGAAAATTGTCAAAAATACATATAATGTTGGACCCGATGACCATGCAAAATTTTAAGTTGATCGGTCAAACGGTTCTGGTTTAAATTTCAAAAAGCACATGAAATATTTTTTTAAATTTTAACTAATGGGAGGATTTGGCCGAAAATTTGTAAAATAAGAGACAATGTTGGTCCTAATGACCATGCAAAATATAAGGTCGATCACATTTGTCGAAGTCCATTTTCATTTTTCAGCCTATCAGGAGATGTTTATTTAAATTTCAACCAATAATTGGATTTCAAAAAAATTAGGGTCTGCAAACAGAGAAGGTTGGTTTTACATGTGTGCAAAATTTCAGATCGATCGGTGAAACGGTGCGACCTGTGTATCGGCTATTAGCAGCCAAAAACAAAAAAAAAAAAAAAAAAAAAAAAACAGAGGTCTGTGCCAAAAGAGCTAAATGGAGACGCTCGCTTCGCTCGCTCAATAAATCAAGAATAAAAAGAATAAAATAAAATAAAAAGGATCAAGAAGATTTAAATCAGATTGTATGGTGGATGACAGAGAATGAAATGAAGTTGAATGTTAGTAAGTGCAAGGTGATGAACTTTTCTCGGAAGAAGACCGTACGAGAACCTGCATACACTCTTGGTAATGACATACTTGATAGAGTTAATGAATACAAGTATCTCGGTATTTGGTTGAATGAAAAACTTGAATGGTCTAAGCAAGTTAATAGTGTTACAACCAAAGCTATTACCAACTTGAAATTTTTTAAGGGGGTTCCACTGTTACGGCATAGGAATGAGAATTAGCTGTAATTCACACCAAAGATTAATGAAACCATATTACATACAACTAGCAAAAAATATTTGCCCCTTACGGTATCATATAATTAGATATTCTTGATTGAAGATCCTCTTTTCCCCCATAAGATAACACAGGGAGACATGAAATCGTCCCGGAAAATTGGCCTTAAATTGCTACTAAAACCGCAAGAGGAATGACAAATGATTGAAAATAGTCTCAAATTAAAGATAATAATTTTTAGAATAAGACTGCCGTTTGAAAATATGGGGTCACGGGCAAAATAAGAAAGAAAATGTGTACAATGTGTGAAATTTACCATAAATCTGGCAACATTGCACTACAAATATGAATTATTTTGGGATAGTTTAATTGGAACTTCAATTAAAAACATATAATTGGAGCACACGGTAATATATAATTGTTTTATGCTGTAGTTTGAGGTATTATTTCATCATAGATTTGTATGAATTACGGCGAATTCTAAGCACCTTGGCTGGAGCAGTGGGACCACTTTAAGAGATCTTTGAGAGGGGCAGACACTGCTGTCAAGATCCAGGCGTACAAGACAATTATAAGGCCAATACTTGACTACGGTGGGGCGGTATGGGATGTTCATAGTAAGAAAGGGATACAGCAAGTAGAAAAGGTTCAGAAAATTGCAGCAAGAAGAGTTACGAATAAAGTAAGGAAGTGGGAAACAAGAAGAAATGAACAAGGGCGAGTTGTTAAGGAGAGAGTAAGCGTGAAGCAATTGATGTTGGATTTGGAATGGGAGTCAATGGAGGAGAGACGGAAAACATCCAGGCTTTGCAACTTGTGGCGGATTTGGAATGGTGTAGGTGGTTGGAAGGAATTTAAGGAGCGGCTGGAGAGGAAGACAAGGCAAGGAAGAGACAATCATGAATGGACACTCAAAACAAGAACATTTCGGACAGACATTTTGAAAAATTCTTTCTTCAATCAAACCATAGATGATTGGAATGAATTACCAGCCAACATAATAAACAATGAAAATATAAACAAGGCTGAAGTAAAAACATTTCGAAAACTTCTACATTTAAATTTAAATTTTGATAGAGACTAACTTATTTGATTGTTATTTGTTATTATTGTCATTATTATTGTTATTATTGTTATTTTATTAGTTATTAGTAATTCCTTGCCACTGTGATAATTTTTATTATCATTTTGTAAGATGTATGAATAAATAAAAAAATAAAAAAATATTCAAATATTTTAGGGTTATAAATATCATGGAAATCCGTTCATTGGTGAAAATTAAAATAAATTTATCCTGATTGGCTGAAAAATTAAAAATCAAGTTCAAATTTTGCATGGCCATTGAAACTACCATTTTCTCTTATTTTACAATGTTTCAGCCCAATCAGTAGAGAATAGATACTCTTGGAAGAAGCAAACGCGATGGCAATCAACCACATTAGTACGATGTCACGGAGGAATGGTAAGAGCAGAGCGAATGGAAATCACAGCCTTGTATACCTAAGATGAATAGTGTATCCACTGAACGCAAAAACGTGTAACATTTTTTGAGAATAAAATATGACCTTGAATTCTCTTTAGAACGACGCGATCCTGGCGGCATATGGAAGAACTACATAGTGTTAAGTTTTTATTGTCTTATTTACCCTTTGTTATTTCATTTATTAAACCAGAGTTGTTTTATTTAAATAATAATATAATAATAATTCAAAATATGTTCCTAAAATGGCATTTTGAATGAGAAATTAGAATAAAATTTGAAATTTCCTAGTTGAAACTTTGACCGCAGCGCAGACTAGCACTGCGATCGAAAGAGAATCAAACTCACCGCCCAAAATCATCTACATTCGGCCCAATGTTAAATGCGTTCAGTGGATACACTATTCATCTTAGGTATACAAGGCTGTGATTTCCATTCGCTCTTATAAGAGTGGTGTGTGCCATCGCAATACAGGGAGTGGCAAACGCGATGGCTCAAGAGCGCGCAAATAATACCTTGTTCACACCATAGTTCACACTGTAACTTTATTTGAGCGAGCAGATCCTTTTGTCTCTTTTGACACGGACCTATTTCTTTTTTTGTGTGCTATCTGGAACAAAGCAATACAAGGTGCACCGTTTCACCGATCATTCTGAAATTTTGCACACAATATGTTTTTTGTTTGCAGACCCTAATTTTTTGAAATCTGTTCATAGATATCTGTCAACTTAAGGTGATACTAGCGCTCGGCCGTTTTAGAAAATTGAGAGGGAAAAATTGTTACATAAGTGAGTGTAACTTTTACAGGATGTTCACATGATCAGTCTGATTGCATATTAGTAGCCCTTTTTAATTTTTGCTCATTACATCTTTAATTAGGCGCCGGTTATTCAACAAAACCGGTCAAAACGATGAAATTTGCGATACGATTGGAGACCAAACCCGTAAACCAATTGATCTCAAATTTTAATCATGATTAGATGAAAGACAAACTTAGGGTTATCACTTGGCACATTTTTTTAATTTAATTTTATACGGCGTCCAGGGAGACGAGAAAATAGCTAATTTTTCACCAAAAATCCACTAATTATTACTAATTAACGAAACAAAAAATTAAAAATGTACCAAGGGATAACCCTAAGTTTGTCTTTTATCTAATCACGATTAAAATTTCAAATAATTTGGTCTACCCATTTCGTCTCCAATCGTATCGCAAAAAGTGTCTACAAAAAGCAGCAAAATCGCTCGCGCTTGCAGCACCTTAACATTAGGAGTTTTTGGAGATTTTCGTACAAATCTGTGATGAAATTCTATAATTCTTGGTTAGCTTTAAATGACATCTTCGATAAGGCAGAATTTCAATTCGAGGTGTTGTGCGCGTATGCGTGCTTATGCTCATCATCAACGCGCTACACAGAGCGCTTCCCTAATTTCAATGTATTAAATTTTATTTTCTTTAATTACAATATATATATAGGAAGTTTTTATTATTTATAATTTATTTCAAAATCACTTATTGGACTTATTTGGACTGTTTTTGAAAATGACGCCTCAATTCCGGATTCGGCCCGAATACGATACACGGCCATATGGATCAACATTGCATTGTGCACCGAATCGTATTCGGGCCGAATCCGGAGTCTTGTGCTTTGAGGTGAAAGATATTCAACCAATTTCTTGGAATCATTTTATTATACCTATTTATGTACAATCTTCACAAGTATAAACCTAAAACAAATGATCCTTAAAGCAGCTGATCTAGGTACTTTTAACTAATTAAGAAACTTAGTCATACTCATAACAAATTTATAAAATTTACAAACAAATATGTCAATTTAATACAATTTGTCATACTGTAAGCTCATTCATCATACAATCAAATGATTTTTTAACCTGAACATTAATCTGAATTGAATCATCTCATAGCATAGACACACATTTTAGCAAGAAAGGATGTCAGTCCCAGTACTCCTAATCTGCTCTTTTATGAAATTTTGCAGGAAAGGGCATCAGTCCAGGACAGTTTATCACTGTTTCTCTGAATCACCACAAATCTCCATTTATTCATGTCTGTTCTCTACCTATTACAGTTCAAACGAAGTCTATTCTTTCAGGCTATTCTTTTTACAAGATTCATTACTATCCTGATTGGTTATCTATTGATTTAAAGCAAGATCGGTCCATTGGCTTCATCTGAAAGTTGATTTATGCTGTTTAGCAGGTCGGTAGCAAGGAAATGTTACAAAATAAGTATATAGGTATGTAGATCATGATCACTGCAAATGATAACAGTTATCATACCTCCATGGCTTACAATGTTGCAATGATGTCTCGTGTTTTGCTTTTATTTGTCTTAAATTTTCTGGGAAGAGAATTCTAGTTCAAGAAGTTGCAAGTATTGGTGCTCACTTACCTATAAATGCATTACTTTGAGCGTTTATCTAGTTTGTTTGTAAATTCTACATCATAATTGTACTCTACTTCTGAATAGCGTACAATTTTAAAATCCGCGAAATGTACATTATGAAAAGCTAAGACAGCGCAAAGAGTTTATTTTGGCGCCTGCAGGTGTACTTGTACTATTCCAGGATTATTGAATGTAAATTTAGAAAATACAACAATTTCCTACAGAAAAGATTCCCTAAAACTCAGTAACATAGAATAATATCAAGTAATATGCACATATTTACTACCACACTTGATTGATCTTATCACTGGGTAAAGCGGCGACAATGGATCGAGTCGAGCGTACAGCATCACGCAAGGAAGTGTTTGCAGTTGGCAGCTTGAGAGGCAGGAAACTCGGAGGCATCTAGCGTCATAGGGGAGACTCACTGATGCTGCTGGACATCTGGAAATAAACAGGGTGGTAGTTTAGTTTCAATAAAAACACTCAGTAGCTTATCCAGACATATTGGGGCGACAAGAACGCTAATATTGCTGAGATTGGTTGTCTTAACCCTACAGTTTCTGGTCTGTAAATCCGGTCAGTATCTGGTCAGTATTGTTTGTCAGCTGACAGCTGGGCCGGGCATGGGAAGAGTGTCCAGCTCAGAGCATTACAACCAGAGCCAACTAGAACGGAATGATAATTTAGGAATGGGAAAATCTGTGCATTTTAGTGAAACTTTGTCTCAAAATTTATGTTTAAACAAGGAACAAGGTCTATAAAATTGCTGACAATGATATTACTTATTGCCTCTCTCCTATGCCTCCACTTTCAAGAGAATTAGTCTATTTACGTACTACATTTGATAAAATTGTACACTCCCTAGAATATCTTCCAGTTCCCCCACATCTTTATCAAAATATGTAATAACAAAATAAATAACTACACATAACTTATTACTTAACTACCAAAGGTAGTTTTCAGTGATTATGACTTGATAATTTGAGTTACAGAAAAACAGCACTTTTTATGATGAAAAATTTCAAGTAATAGTATCTGTACCTCTGAGGAAGATGACTGGATGGTAATCCATTTTCCCGATATTGAGTTGCACACAAATTAAATTATGTAAGTAATCAAACTCTAATAATTGCCAGATGACTGACTGATGTCAGTGGTAGTGCGCTTTTTGTCCGACTGGTGACTATCCGACTGGGACCCAACTGAAAACTGTCCGACTGGAACCACCCCTCACGAGCAATTTTTGTACGAACTCTACTAGGAGGATCTAGAGGAGGGGCCAACACTCCTAGAATCTGTCCGACTGGAAAATCTCCTACTGGAAACTCTCCGACTAAGTAATAACCCACATTCTACTTAACAGAATAGTGCGTTTGTCCGACTGGAATCTGTTCAACTTTAAACTCTCCTACTGGAAACTGTCCGACTGGGTTTTATTCTTGCCATGGCCACGACTTATCTGCCTTGGCCAGTGTATGCTGCTTCCTACCCCCGAAGTGGGTAACTATATCTTCTCAGCGCATTATTCTGTTAAGTAGAATGTGGGGCATTAGGGAGCAAATATCAAATGATACGTAGAATGTGGGTTATTACTTAGTCGGAGAGTTTTCAGTAGGAGAGTTTCCAGTCAGACAGATTCTAGGAGTGTTGGCCCCTCCTCTAGCTCCTCCTAGTACAGTCCGTACAAAAATTGCTCGTGAGGTGTGGTTCCAGTCGGACAGTTTTCAGTCGAATAGTTTCCCAGTCGGACAGTCTCCAGTCGGACAAAACGCTACTAGCCAAGTATTCTCTTACACAATGAGTGACCCATGTAATCATTACAATGATTGAATAAAAACGGAGTTACCTACTGCTTTTTGAGCTCACCTCAAGAGTAATTGAAATGGACATCTGTCCTTCTACCTTCAGTATACAGATATGTAAACGTGTAAACGTCCCCGCCTGTGTTCTCACCTGTGAAGTGCTCCCTGATGATCCTGTAGCGCGTGTCCATGCCCTCGAGCTCGCACGACGACACCTCGACGGCCGGCAGGGTCTCCAGCCGCGTGGACTCCACGTCGTCGCGCGTCAACTTGGGCAGCGGCAGCTTGTGGTAGTTGGCGATATTGTGCAGGACGCAGCACGCGTTGACGATCAGCCCGGCGTCGGTGGGGTCGTAGTAGAGCGTGTGCTCCTTGGAGAGGCACTTCCAGCGGCCCTTGAGCGCGCCGATGCAGCGCTCCACGCAGCGCAGCGTGGAGGCGTGGGCGTCCGTGTAGCGCGAGCCCGGCGTGTCGGGCGGCTGGTCTTGCATCGGCACCAGGAACCAAGGCGCTGACGTGTACTGGGAGTTGCCTGGACGACGTCAGAGTAATTCATGTGGTGGACTTTATTAGATTGAACAAGGGTCACACCAAGAATGTATATTACCTACCTATAGAATTTTCAAATTGCAATGCCAATATTTTACAAAAAATTATACTAAAACGTTTTCATTGAATTTTGTACACAAGAAACGGGCTACCTATATAAAAAGTTTCTCTGTTAAGGTTTTTACAAATTGTCATAACTTAAAAGTCCACTTTGTCCAGAGTCACACTGAATGTTTCTGCTGCTGATTTGAAACTGGATTGGTTTGAAAGTTTGAACAACAACTCTATTGCGAATGAGAGAAGGCACATTTGTGTGGTGCAGTTACTCTAATGTTATATCTGGACCAGTTTCGCAGCAGAAGCAGGAACGGAACGCTCCAGCTGTTTGTCTATCCGTTAGGGCTTGAGCTCATAATAATTCTAAAAACTGTTTCAAAATTATGAGTTAATTGTAACTCAATTAATAATCAATTCAGCCACACATCTACTCTCTAATATTAAATAATACTATCGCTGAGTTATATTCACCAACCTAGAGTCCACTCCTTGTTCAGTTCGCCTTTGGTGAAACTGGATTGAAGGAACTCGTGGACTCGAGATTCGTTCCAGATGACTTGGTCGTGGTTTCCGCCGGGGCTGACCTTCATGGCAAGTATGTTGAGATCGTAGTTGCTGACCTGTGTGGTCGACAACCAGACTTAGTCATGACAACACAGGGAAATAAGCATATATCAAGAATGAATTGAAGAAGAGCAGAAGGGTCTACATGTAGGTACTTCTTTCTGAACAATATTGTTTTACGGCATTTTTGTGAGCCTGATCTTCAGAAATCTTCTGATGGCCTGAAATTCATCTGCTATCAAGTACTAACGGGTAGCATGTACAGTGAGATTCAGAAGAAAGCGGTCCGAGTGCCCCTGAGCACACTGCCTGGCTCAGGGGCACTATGACCGCTTTCTTCTGAATCTCACTGTACAGGGCATGCCTAAGGTATAAACTTCATTCCATGCAGTTTGGAGTCCTGTATAACATGGCTAGTGTAGTACTATACCTGGCCATGCTAACTAGGACTCTATACTCCATGGAACGGAGTTTATAGTATGACCACTAGTTACATGAGGTGTCTACATAATGTATCTGGTGTGACTGACACATAATCTATGTATAATTTAGGAATCCGTAAATAATTTAAACTGACAGCAGAGACTACCTGCTACACTTTCCTTTTCATTTTCTTTGAAGATTTTTTACTCCAGATTGGTAATGTCCAATATTGAATAAAAAAACATTTCTGACTTTAGCAGACATTTTTGGGCAAGACGGTAGAGTGTGCTCACCACTTGCACACTCAAGCTGCGATATCCGTCGGCGTTGACGTACTGGTGATCGTTGTGTCCGGCGACGGGGATGGCGATGTGAGTGCAATCCACACAGCCGATCACACCCGGGAACTTTGCAGCCTCCAAGAACCTGCCGATCAACACAATATATCACTGACAATGACAACTGTAGGTACCTATAGGATTAATGATCAAGTTACAAAAATTATTTGCAGAAATAAATACCGAGACAGCCTGGCTTCCTTACATTTTCCGTTTTAATAGTTTGATAAAAGAAGTTTAAGCAGGATTACACTGTGTAGTTTCACTGGGCCAAAGTAAAAACGTTATTCGAAAGAAGCGGTTTTGGCTGAATTTATAAATTTGAATTTGATGGCATCTTCTGATGATCCTCTAACTCTAGTGAGCTCTGATTTCATTGATAATAACAAGGATTGATTGTCAAGGAAACTGACCATCAGCCAATCCAATATTAAATTTAGAAATTGTGCTACGTACGCCACAAGTAGGTGCCTACCTACCTAAAATAATTAAGGCTGGCTTAAAATTGCCATGATTACCTACAAAATAAAACATTCTTAGGAAGAAAAATGTGATGACCCGAAAACCTAAGCTGTTAAATTCTAATGAACCTAAATTGCAGGATGTATTACGGTCATTTTTAAATAACATCAAAAATACGACATTGTGTTGGAAACGGGAGAAAGATATTTATCAAAAATTCTCAAATTCGAAGGCGTTTGAAAGACACGGACCTCGACATGAGTTGCCAAAACCATCATTCGAGCTGAAAAGCAACTCATTAAGTTGAGTAAAAGAGGGTTGCGTACGCAAGTACAGTGAGACATGGTGACAGCATAGTCACCAGTGGTATGACAGTTCGTAGAAGCATTCTCTACTTTCATTCCATTCTCCGCGGAGATCTCTAACCCTCATCAGTGCGTTGTGTCTAATGTCCGTCCGGCCGACCGGGTAGCTCAGTCGGTAGAGCTCTCGCCCGGCAAGTGAGAGGTCCTGGTTTCGAGCCCCGGTTCGGTCGGATATTTATCACAACGCACATCCCTTCCTTACATCCTGACTCCATGGAAGTTTTCCACAGAATACATTCTCAACACTGACCTCTGTTTTACTTTGTCTCGCTGTTCCTGGTTGACAGGGTAGCGAATCCATCGGGCCATTAGGTTGCCGTTCAGAGTCTGTGTGACCGTCTTGATGATGTGGCTTCGGCTAGGCTGGCTCAACGAGGCGGTGATGTCGTTGACGGTCTTCCCTTGCAAGCAGCCGGTCGCGTAGAAGTTGAGGGCGGCCAAAACCTGCAGGCAGAGAAGGAATATTATTCACGGGTTATGATAGGTTGACAGGACTTCTACTTTAGTTACCTTCCAAGGCAAAATTGCCGTGAAGTGAAATAGTGGTAAACTGTAAGAAACTGGCCTTAAAAATACCAAAATGAGGTAGGTATCTCTAGAGTTGTAGTCGATCTCAATCAAGTACCTAGGTAGGTAGGAAGGTACCTACATCAATCGCAACATTTTAAAAATCTGAATAATATGAAATAGGAATGTAATGCAATGAATAATGCTGTAGGTAATGCTGTTTTCTTCTTTAATAACAAATATAAAAATGAGTAGGTACCTATCATGAAATAGTAGGTTAGGTACCTACCAGGTAGGTAGGTAGTTAAATAGTGGCCTTTCTACAGAAAAAAGTGAATGAATAGTGGTACAGAGTTCGAGAATCGAATCATATTTTACCTTGACATGGTTTGGAATTGCAGTGTTACGTTTAGGTTGTGGCAAATCAGAGTCGAGAGTGTCGATCAGCCATTTGGCACACACACGAGAGAGTCGGTATATACTTTGAAACTTCGCTTCCGGGGAGTCGAAAGGATTCAAAGCATCTCGCAAAGTTCTCCGAGCTAGCCGCATTTTCTTCCTTCTTTCATTCGCACTCGTTCGCTCATCTTCCAACACATCGACGAATACCAGAGCTTTTGCCATGATAAAGTTCTTAAGCTTGCTGTCACTAAATACAGGTATCAAGCTTGTTTATGAATCAGACACTTCAATGCAGACAAGTAAGTTACCTAATACTTGGACACTAAATTGAGTAAATATCCTTATAGAAGTTGCAATAGTCAACCTTACTCGATTCGAGGTTTAAACAAGTTTTGTTTAACACAAAATACTATCAAGATAGGTAGGTAGAATCTTCTTCAGCCCGCAGGTGTAAGTTTGAATGCAAAATGTTGGTGAATAACTTGAGCTTATACTACCTACACACACACAGGTCGACAGGTGAGAAACCTAACCGCACTCTTTTCAATTCTCTTCAAAACTACTCTTGGCGTTTCTTCTAGAACTCAATAACCAGAAAATTGAATACTTCGTACAAATCGCTAACGTTACACAAAGAATAGGAAACTTTTTAATTACAGAAACAGCTCGAGACATTACAAAAACTTCGCAACGAACGAAATCTGTCACTGCTTATAGGCTGTCAAAATGTTGTTTTGATCTCCGCTAGGTGGAGTGGCAGCAGCCTCTAGTTCCCGCCACCGCCATGAATTTAAATCTCAAAAATCTACACCTCTATCTGAAGGCCAATGCTTGAGACCACACATTTTAAAACCATTGTTTACGTTTTGAAAACGATTCCATAGATCCACGACTATACGATTTCCAATTCCTTTACAAAGATTCCAATCATGAGTGCCGGGAGGGGGCGGCGTTTGTCCTCTCTTGCCGTTCATTTGGAAAGAAATGTTAAAAAGTTTAATTTGTAGACAAAGTTTAGGTAGACCTCAACCAAAAATTTCTCAAAATTTATTTCAAGTGGCGAAATAAAAAAATGCCCTGCAGTAACAGGAAAAACAGGAAACAGGAAAAAACAAAAAAAGAGGTGTCCGTGCGCCAAGAAAAAGGAGTCGCTCGCTTCCCTAAGAAAATTATCTGCAGCCCCTCCCCCACTTGTTCCTCGACAAGTGGTTCCTCCTCCATAAAGGTATCGAACAATTCTCAGCCAGCAACACATTATAACTTTAAATTGTTTATTATACCGGGTGGCACAAAGAAAACAACTGTTTGAGAGGTCACTATATCCAAACTATTAGATAGGGTTCTGAAATGTACACATTAAATACTAAAATTTCATTGAGGAAGTTTCAAACATATTCATTGTACAGTCGGAAAACAGAATAAGCCAGACGAAATGGACACGATTGAAGAATTGATTCATACAGTATGTCGTGCAAAATAGGCCACTTATTTACGCCCCCCCCCCCCCCCCCCCCTCCCCGCTTGTTACAAGTTGTCACACTACTTCTTACAGACCCCCTAAGAAGTATGTCACACCTGCAGACCCCTCCCCACACACACAACACAAATTGCATTTTTTCACTATATATATTGATTTATTGCAAAGAAAAATACATTGAAAGAATGAGAAAAGACAAAACTTTTTATTGATTTATTGCAAAATATTACATTCAAAGAATGAGAAAACTAAAATTGGTAGAATTATTGAGCGAGTGAAGCGAGCGACTCCTTTTCACTCTTTTCACACGGACCTCTGTTTTTTTTGGCTTCTGTCTGGAGCAATAGAAGCCCACCATTTCACCGATCGATCTGAAATTTTGCACATATGTAGAGACAACCTTTTCTGTTTGCAGACCATATTTTTTTGAAATCCATTCATTGGTTAAAATTTAAATAAATATCTCCAGATAGGTTGAAAAATGAAAATGGTATTCGATAAATCTGATCAAACTCATATTTTGCATGATCATTAAGAGTAAGACCAACATTGTCTCTTATTTTACAAATTTAAAACGTATGCACTATTGACTTTTTTAAAAACTGTCAGAAATGAAGTATCGAAATTAGTAATACTGCTTATTTCCACTGCATCATGAATCTGATTTGCTTTAGGTATGTACTACCAGAGTGTTTAGATGCTATTTTCCCGTTTCAATGAAAAGCAGATACTTTTATGTTGATTGAGTTGGATCATATTCCAATTCAAAGACAATATGAATGTATATGTTTTCTGTGCGTTGTGTACGCATTTTCGGTTCGAGAATTTGCACGTACCAGTGCTCGCTCATCAACGCGGTACACTGAGCGTTTTCCTTGTACTATACCATCAAATACTTGTAGCATTATCAGTATCCAGTAGGCCAAAATGCTACTTAATGCTTACAGTAAAAGTGGGAATTGCTCCAGCCTTTTTATATAAGAGTGTGCGCGCCGTACGACTTGGCTGGCGTGGAGCGACCGCCCCACTAGATTATCCTAAAGAGATGGAAAATCAAATTTCAGTTGAGAAAATTAAATGAAATATTTCTTTTTGCTGAAACATAGGTAAAATTATCACCAAATAGACACCACAAACTGTAACATCACGCTTGTCCCCCCCCCCCCCCCCCCTCTTTCGTCCTAGATTGTCACAGTAACAAACCCCCTTCCCCATGAGGCGTGATACACTTTATGAACAGCCCCGGTGAATTTATGTTTATTTATGAATTTATAATTAAACATCAAATTTACTTATGTGTAAAAAAGCCGATTCTTTTCCGATTCTTGTTTCAACTCAAACGCGTGCTATTTGAGTTCTGGTGTAAACTGTTTTTTCAACGTTTAATTAACTCAAATGTCTGTAACTTTTTTCTCATTTATCAGATATTTCTGAAAATTGCACATACATACCTATTAAACTTTTATATTATTTCTATGTTATGTGAACGTTTAAGCTTTTCTTTTCGAAAATACAGAACGCCTCCATAACATTACGTTTTCTTAAAATCGATTTTACCTTATAAAACATTAATACTGTCGGTTTCTTAGAAATTTCACAGCAATGTAATAACATGTCACTTACATGACATTTCAAGAAGGTCAGGAGAAGTGTTATGTTTGATTGATTGTGCTTGGCGCAAGTGTTGGGAACGTACGGGTTTAGCGCAATTACTTAAGGGTCGTTGTGTTTGGTGCAAGACTTAAGGGTACTTGTACTTAACGCAAGAGTTAGGATTTTAGGGGTTGGCGCAAGACGTGAGAGTAGTTGTGCTTGGCGCATAGCTTAAGGGTAGTGCTTGACATAAGACTTAAGGGTAGTTGGGCTTGGTGAAAAACTTAATTGTAGTTTTGCTTGACGCAACAGTTCAGGTCTAGTTGTGCTTCGCGTAAGACTTAAGGGCAGTTGTACTTGACGTAAGACTTAAGGGTAGTTTTGACGCAACAGTTCAGGGCTATAGTTGTGCTTGCTGAGACATTATCTTCGGATATGGCGGATTCACTTGAAAACAAAGAAGAATTAGTTGTTTACAAAGATATTATTAAGCTGATGGATCATACAGGTAACTTCTCAAGTACAATCGTGAATTTGAGTTTGATCGGAGATACGGTTAATTTCCAGATCTTGACCCCATGGCTTTTTTATTTATTGAAGAACACATACATAAAGTAAACATCATTCGCCTCCAGGGCTACGACCTTAGACCATTATTGCTACGACTTATGAAATAAAATTATTACAAAGAATGTTTTGCAAACAAATTAAATTACTGAACTGATAGGTGATTGGTCAAAAAGGATATTATAACTCAGAAAAATCGCAGAAAACACTTCAAAACTAAAATAGAAACCATTCAGATTGTCATTATAGCTATAGTAAAAACTGTAAATAAATTTTCCGTTAGGTATACTGAGCATTAATAAGAATGATAATACCTACTTCTACTAACGAACCTCATTTCTCTCAGGAATGAGTTCGAAGTCTAAAAACATGAAGAGAAACATCCTGCACCTCCTAAGATATTATCTACCCCGTTTCATCATATTCGAAGAATTTATCGAGTCCTTTCTCCTCCGTTGCCTCTACATCTTCTTCAACCGGGGAATGATCAACTCCACGGAGCTAACTCGCCTTGTTTTAACTATTAACCTGGGAATTGTTGTGCAAACTCACAACTGCAATTTCTACTTGAGATCTAAAGAGATTCGTAAAGCGTTTTTGATAAATGATGATCTCGTAAGAAAGTATTGTTCTGAGCAGCGTCGCCATCGGATGATGGTCAAACAATCGACAAGGATGAACAACTTGATAACAAGATATGTCATACCTATATTTTGTAGTGCAGCATGTCTACTTACATCGGGGATTTGCATATATTTTATTGCTACAAATGAACTTCTCGCTGAATCTGCCGGGTAGGTTGGTTATGTTGTTGTAAGTTATAACTTTTTACGCGTTCAAGTGTTGTTTACAAATAAAAAATTAATCAATAATCAATTAATTGGAGGAGAAATATGAATATATGAATGAATATATGAAATATAATATTGAACTTGAGTATAGACCCTTTGGGGCAAGTAAATGCAGCTCGAAGCAGTTCAGAACAGTTCCGAGCAAGCCCAACAAACAGACCTCAAATAAACTATTAAAATAATTAACTTATTCCATATGTTATTACTATTTTCAGCATATACATTCCGTTTAATATGGAAAACTCGCCAATCCGAGAAATAGCTACATTAAAGATAGTGGGGTTTATGGCGACGTCATTAATAATCTTTTGTCTTGTTCAAATCATTACCTGTACGGCAATCTTTTACTACACATTTCAATACAAAATACTATGTGACAAGTTGTTGAATATCCGAGCTGACAGTCTCGAGCACATCATGGCCAAGCGTCGCCAGAAGACTGAGAACAGTCGAACACCAGCTGAGCGAGGTGTGATGGAGTTAAGTCAAGGAGGAGCTGACAGTCTCGAGCACATCTAATGTGAAGTGGGGCCGTGAAAGATGACAATTCGTTTTACACTTATATTAGGTACTTAGGACACTGAAATTAGATTTTTATGATGTTTTTAGTTAGAATATATGCTATTCTACATTACAGTTGTTATTACATTTTCCATCACCTTCAATATTCACAAATACATCACTTATTATGCGTTTTAAACATTGATGACATGTCACATAGAACTTGAACTCATAACAGTCTTTAAATGAGTTTTAATGAGTTTAAATGACCAATTTAGGTATTAATATCCTTTGGTAGTCTGTTGTACTCTCAAATACATTTAAAAATTTAAATTACAGTGTCCTAGGTGTATAATATCATTGAAAAACGAATTGTCATCTTTCTCGGCCTTTCACAGTTGCCGAGCACATCATGGTCAAGCGTCGCCAGAAGACTGAGAACAGTCGAACACCAGCTGAGCGAGGTGTGATGGAGTTAAGTCAAGGAGGAGCTGACAGTCTCGAGCACATCATGGCCAAGCGTCGCCAGCAGACTGAGAACAGTCGAACACCAGCTGAGCGAGGTGTGATGGAGTTAAGGGCATGGAAAGTGATTGGAGCGCATCGGTATCCAATCAGATACAAAGCTGATGAAGAAGAGAAGCGTGAGCTTGACTTGGAGATGGAGAGACGTCTGAAGGAATGCATCCAGCATCATCAGGAAGTGATCAGGTAGGTGGATCTGACTTTAAAACTAAATCTATAGCTTCAACCAGTTTCTTTCATTCCATTATGTGATGGTGAAATGAAGGGCCAGAGGTGAGTTTTGAGCCACTTCAGTTTGCCCCGCAGGGTGAAGTTCTTATATATTTAGACAATTTTAAAACGAATTTGGGACACTAAAATTAACATGTTTTATCAGTTCAGTTCAGTTCAGTTCAGTTTTATTTCCAGAATTCATCAATACATTTGAAAGAGGTACAGTGAAAGGACTCCTCTGGTTGACACCATTTAGTGGAGTATGTGGAAAGGTTACTTGAACTAAATCTAGTAACCTAGTATATAAGTAATAGCATTGAAATGAAGACAAATTAATATCTAGGTATATGCTACAATTATATTATACATTTAGGTAATTAATCTAGGTAATTTTTTTAACAATAAAAACATAATTAAGACAGACATTATAAATAAATTAATATTTGTCCGAGAGGAATTCGTCTACAGAATAATACACCTTATCTACTAATCAGTGGCGGCTATTACAGTGTGCAAGGTGTGACAATTGCACACCTGATCATCCAAGAAAATTATTTAAAAGTGCTCCCTAATCCAGGAAGTAGGAAGTTAAATATTTTGTCTAATCATTTTGCTCTCCAAAAGACGTAAAAATGCATCAATTTCAAACTAAAGATACAAAAAAATCCGGGGTTATGCGCCCCGGCCCCGCATCTGCTGGGGGCTCTCCTCTTAGAGTACTTTCTTCTACGTCCTTCTATGTAATTGAACACCTGTTGTAAAGCCAAATAGCCGCCACTGCTACTAATAGTTTATTGACAAGGGTTTTGAACTCTGAATATTTTTGTATCTCTCTTATACTTTTAGGCAGGGCATTATACAATTTTGTTTTGAAAAAATTGAGTTCTTTTGTGTTCATGTTGATCTGTGTCTATCTATGTGAATGTTATTGTTCTGTCTAGTATTGTGATTATGAATATCGCTATTTTTTTGTATTTCTTTCCCTTGAGATCTTATTGCTAGTACTGACTCTAGGATGTACAAGGAAGGTAACGTTAAAATTTTGTGTTTTTTGAAGTGTTGCTTGCAATCTGGTTTAATGAAATTGTTATTGTTATTTTTATTTTTATATTTTAAACCAAAAAGAGATCTGATTGCTTTTCTTTGCATTACAAATATTCTGGGTGCATCTGTAGAGTTGCCCCAGAATTGTATTCCGTAGCGCAGATGAGATTCAATGTTTGCATGATAGACTAGTTTTGCAGTTTTTGTGTTTGTTAAGTTTACAATAGTTTTTAGAGAGAAATATGCCGAATTAAGTCTACTTAGTAATTTGTCACAATGACTTCTCCAGTTTAAATTTTTATCTATAATGATTCCAAGAAATTTGGTTTTGTCTACAGATTTTAGTTCCCAGTTCTTGTTTGAAATTTCAATATTTATATTTAATGGTGTTTCATATATGTCATTTTTTAATTTAAAGTGCATGAAGTTAGTCTTTTCTTCTTGAATAAGCAGATGGTTATCGTAGAACCATTGTGTTGCATTTTCAAGTGTATTTTCATTCTTCTAATGGTGACTGACACATTTGGGGGGGGGGCTGCTTCCCCCTTGAGCACTCCTAAGTGGCAGTGGGACAAGCAAATAAAAATGAGCCCATTCGTTACAAGTATAGACTATCACTCAATTTCAATAAACAAATGTATATGTTACTATTACTTTGCTCATAGACTTGGTATACCTTGACGATCTCATCATTGCAACCAAACATATTGAGCGGAATCCTGGGATACCTCGTGCTGTCGTCGTTGATACTCTACTATGTCGCCACGGCAAGTCACAGCAAATATTATTGATATTTCAATGATAGGTATATATTATAAAATGGTGCCTATGGTGTTCATCAAGGTAAACTCATCAAGATACGAAGCCACGCTCGCGGCACAAAACAATAGGGGCTGGAGGGGGAGGCATCTGAGGCTCAAGATTTTT
Organism: Leuctra nigra; assembly: GCA_934045905.1. NCBI lineage: Eukaryota > Metazoa > Arthropoda > Insecta > Plecoptera > Leuctridae > Leuctra > Leuctra nigra. Next base: position 35,136,029 of record OW203766.1, read on the forward strand.
TCAGATTTAAACGTTCAAGTGCAAACTACAAAATAAAGTCCGAGAAGTCTGGTTTTGCTACTTTTATGATGTAAAAAAAAAAAATCCTACAGTGGCAACCCTGTTAAGTTTCCTCAAGGCCTGTACAAATGTGCTAGGTACTTTATGACTCCAAAAAATGGCTTCAAAAACATTGTTTGTTTCAAATAATTGCTACATGTTCATTCATAGTTATAGCTCACTTTTATTAAAAAACAGACGATGTTCGTTAGGTAAATAAGTATATTAATCAACATCAGATTTTACCTACTTAAGGGGGTTCCAGGGTAACGGCATAGGAATGAGAATTTGCTGTAATTCACACCAAAGATTAATGAAACCCAATGAAACCATATTACATACAACTAGCAAAAAATATTTGCCCCTTACGGTATGATATAATTAGATATTCTTGATTGAAGATCATCTTTTCCCCCATAAAATAACACAGGGAGACTTGAAATCGTCCCGGAAAATTGGCCTTTTATTGCTCCTAAAACCGCAAAAGGAATGAAAAATTATTGAAAATAGTCTCAAATTAAAGATAATAATTTTTACAATAAGACTGCCGTTTAAAAATATGGGGTCACGGGCCAAATAAGAAAGAAAATGTGTACAATGTGTGAAATTTACCATAAATCTGGAAACATTGCACTACAAATATGAATTATTTAGGGATAGTTTAATTGGAACTTCAATTAAAAACATATAATTGGAGCACACGGTAAGATATAATTGTTTTATGCTGTTGTTTGAGGCATTATTTCATCAGAGATTTGTATGAATTACGGCGAATTCTAAGCACCATGGCTGGAGCAGTGGGACCACTTTAATATTTTTTAATCTTTGACTTTCTAGATTGATCATTTTGTATTGGCAACCTGGATACTGGTTCTGATCATGATCACAGCAACAATCTTCTTTGCTATCTACAGTTCATTTTGTGATGCAGTCATTCAAGAGGTAAGAGTACTATTTTACAAACTAAATACTAAGACACCGTTCACATTTAAAATTAAAATACAAATAAATAAGAAACTGATAATATTGTACTGTCTAATCAACCTGTTGTCCCGTATTACAGAGTGAAGCAGTGAGGGAGCTGTATACGGTTGTGATTTGTTCGAAGCGTCTGAAAGCATCAAGCGATCAATGCGGATCATGATGTCGATGGCTAATCAACCTGTTGTCCCGTGTTACAGGGTGAAGCAGTGAGGGAGGCTGTCTACGGTTGTGATTGGTTCGAAGCGTCTGAAAGCTTCAAGCGATCAATGCGAATCATGATGTCGATGGCTAATCAACCTGTTGTCCCGTGTTACAGGGTGAAGCAGTGAGGGAGGCTGTCTACGGTTGTGATTTGTTCGAAGCGTCTGAAAGCTTCAAGCGATCAATGCGGATCATGATGTCGCTGGCTAATCAACCTGTTGTCCTGTGTTACAGAGTGAAGCAGTGAGGGAGGCTGTCTACGGTTGTGATTGGTTCGAAGCGTCTGAAAGCTTCAAGCGATCAATGCGAATCATGATGTCGATGGCTAATCAACCTGTTGTCCCGTGTTACAGGGTGAAGCAGTGAGGGAGGCTGTCTACGGTTGTGATTGGTTCGAATGTCTGAAAGCTTCAAGCGATCAATGCGGATCATGATGTCGATGGCTAATCAACCTGTTGTCCCGTGTTACAGAGTGAAGCAGTGAGGGAGGCTGTCTACGGTTGTGATTGGTTCGAAGCGTCGGACAGCTTCAAGCGATCAATGCGGATCATGATGTCGATGGCTAATCAACCTGTTGTCCCGTGTTACAGGGTGAAGCAGTGAGGGAGGCTGTCTACGGTTGTGATTGGTTCGAAGCGTCGGACAGCTTCAAGCGATCAATGCGGATCATGATGTCGATGGCTAATCAACCTGTTGTCCCGTGTTACAGAGTGAAGCAGTGAGGGAGGCTGTCTACGGTTGTGATTGGTTCGAAGCGTCTGAAAGCTTCAAGCGATCAATGCGGATCATGATGTCGATGGCAAATCAACCTGTTGTCCCGTGTTACAGGGTGAAGCAGTGAGGGAGGCTGTCTACGGTTGTGATTGGTTCGAAGCGTCTGAAAGCTTCAAGCGATCAATGCGGATCATGATGTCGATGGCTAATCAACCTGTTGTCCCGTGTTACAGGGTGAAGCAGTGAGGGAGGCTGTCTACGGTTGTGATTTGTTCGAAGCGTCTGAAAGCTTCAAGCGATCAATGCGAATCATGATGTCGATGGCTAATCAACCTGTTGTCCCGTGTTACAGGGTGAAGCAGTGAGGGAGGCTGTCTACGGTTGTGATTGGTTCGAATGTCTGAAAGCTTCAAGCGATCAATGCGGATCATGATGTCGATGGCTAATCAACCTGTTGTCCCGTGTTACAGGGTGAAGCAGTGAGGGAGGCTGTCTACGGTTGTGATTGGTTCGAAGCGTCGGACAGCTTCAAGCGATCAATGCGGATCATGATGTCGATGGCTAATCAACCTGTTGTCCTGTGTTACAGAGTGAAGCAGTGAGGGAGGCTGTCTACGGTTGTGATTGGTTCGAAGCGTCGGACAGCTTCAAGCGATCAATGCGGATCATGATGTCGATGGCTAATCAACCTGTTGTCCCGTATTACAGAGTGAATCAGTGAGGGAGGCTGTCTACGGTTGTGATTGGTTCGAAGCGTCGGACAGCTTCAAGCGATCAATGCGAATCATGATGTCGATGTCTAATCAACCTGTTGTCCCGTATTACAGAGTGAAGCAGTGAGGGAGCTGTATACGGTTGTGATTTGTTCGAAGCGTCGGACAGCTTCAAGCGATCATGCGGATCATGATGTCGATGGCTAATCAACCTGTTGTCCTGTGTTACAGAGTGAAGCAGTGAGGGAGGCTGTCTACGGTTGTGATTGGTTCGAAGCGTCGGACAGCTTCAAGCGATCAATGCGAATCATGATGTCGATGGCTAATCAACCTGTTGTCCCGTGTTACAGAGTGAAGCAGTGAGGGAGGCTGTCTACGGTTGTGATTGGTTCGAAGCGTCTGAAAGCTTCAAGCGATCAATGCGGATCATGATGTCGATGGCAAATCAACCCTTTACGGTTATGGCTGCTGGTTTCATACCATTTAATTTGGAGACTTTTCTGACGGTAAGGATAAATGGATCGTTTCAAGACAGGTCCTATTGACCCTCAATGACATGTAACAACTGCATTCCAATTCCTTCGTGGGGATTTAGAGGGAAATATATGTTAAAATACATTTCTATAATCCAATTTCTTATACATGATGTACGTATTTCTTTTCACCCACAGATATTGCGAGCTGCATACAATTTCTACTGCCTTTTGTCCGATGTGACACCTATTTAATCGATAACACATAATAGTTTACATTTCGTGTGAAAGATAACACTAGGAAAACGCTCAGTGTAACGATGAGAGAGCCTTCGTACTGCAACACTAAATCTCTACCGGCCTTGGAGAAGGCAAGGATGAAAATTTAGCATACATTTTTCAAATATTTCAAGATTATAGAATGAAATATCTCTAAATTGTCAATAACTTTTGAAAATAACGACGGATTAGTTTTCAAATTGGTAAAAAACCTAAAATGTTGGTCCCAATGACCATGCGAAGTTTTAAGTTGATAGGTCAATCGGTTCTAGTTTAAATTTAAAAATCACATGATAGATGGTTTTAAATTTTAATAGATGGGAGGATTTGGCTGAAACTTTGTAAGATTGAGGACAAAGTTGGTTGCAATGACTTAGCAAAATTTCAAATTGATCGGGCCAATTAATCGAAAGATATATATTTTTTTTAAATTTGAACCAATCACAGGATCCCGTTCAAAAACGATCCCAAAGACCTCACAGATTATGTCAGTATGTGTGCAAACTTTCAGATCGATTGGTTGAGCGGTTTGACCTGGGCAGTGCAGGCAAAAAACAAACAAAAAAAACAATAAAGTGCTAACAATAAAGTTAGGTAATTTAAAGTAGCTAAGAAGACCAAGACCGAGTTTTTTTGGTCAGATTTAAATTTTAATAATCTCTCTATCTGAACCATTTGAACAGAAGTTTTCACCATGTAATCTATAACTTTTGGTGCCGCATCATTCTTCAAAACGGCTGGACAGATTGGATCGAAGCCAGCGAAAATGAAAATGAATTCGAAAAGTCATAAGTATGGCTTAATTAGTCAGAAATAATGTCATTTGTAGCTAATCAAAATCATTCAATTCTATTTTATTATAATAAAAAAGCATTGGCACCTAGGTATAATATCTAATTTGAAAATCGGTAGTGTTTCCATAATCTCAAAAACGTATTGAGTGATTTATGTTTTAAAACTATAGTGTAAAGCAACAAATGGGATTACGAATTTTTTCTTTTATCAATTTTATTACCTTTACGGCATTTCATATTTTCCAACGCATGTTTCAAACACTACTTTTTCCCCATACTTTGACATCTTTTGCACTAGAGACCTTTAGATTGTAGATCTGACAGAACCAAAATATTCTAAAATGATTTGGAACTAATCTAAGATACCTATAGTAAGTTTTAAAAAATTACGCTGTGCGGCAATTTTCTGGGGGGGGGGGGGGGGGGGGGTTACCCCCAGACCCTCTCTTGGGTCCAGCTATTACTCTTTATTTTTTGGATAATCATTTTGCCTCCCGGGTTAAATATCTTGATTCAACACTGTCCGTACAATTGTGTGCACAATTTCAGATTGATTGGAGAAAAAATGTGACATTGTAATATCGTCAATAACAGAAAGAAAAGAAAACAGAGGTACACTCCCCCAAATAATAAACGGTACTCGAAAGAAAATGAATTGACTGATTAAGGTTTGATGGCATCATCCCATGAAGTCAGTGCTAACGCATTATCTAACTCTTTTAGGTGATCTCTGATTTCATTGATAATAACAAGGATTGATTGTCAATGAACCGGCCTAGCAGCCAATATGTTTTGTACCAAGTACCGTTTATTATTTGGGGGAGTGTTCGTTCCAAAAGAGCCAAAAGGAGTCGCTATCGCTTCGCTCGCTCAATAATGTAAGATAAGAAAATTAATTGCAGCCCCTCCCCCACTTGTTCCTCTACAAGTGGCATTCCCCCTCCACGATGGAATCGAACAATTCCCAACAACACCTTGATTTAACACTTTGTATTTTATCTAGGACGAGTAGAAACAGAACGCCTTTCTACATAATGTTATTTTAAAATCGATTTTACCTTTTAAAAAATTTAAAACTGTTGGCATTTCTTAGAAATTTCGCAGTATAACGTATTAACGTATAAATAATTTCAGAAATTATTTTTTCCCTGGGCTATGAGCTCCGAGCCTGCATGGGGCTGAGGAGGGGCTTATTCCCCCCCCCCCCCCCCCCCCCCCTTCAACTCGTCAAAAGGTTTTGGGGCAGAATTTCCTCAGGGGAAAATCGCAATCAGATTTAGATTTTTACTTTAGATTTTACCTAGCGAGCCACCGACTCACGGAGAGATGGCGCCACTGTTCGTCGAACTCCGTCGTCGTCCACATTTCTGTCAGCTGTCACTGTCAGAATATCGTGGAGTGCAATCCCAGTTCTGAGGTCTCAAATGTTTCATTGCTGATTGCACATTCTAAAGTTCGAAATTTTAAGGTGAAACATATTTAAATAATTTTGATATTTGAAATGTGGATATTTGGTTATGGTTCCTTAGTATGGAAAGCTGACTTCCCTTACGAAACTAGGGTTATAGGTTATATTAAAGGGTTTGTTAGGCGCTTTTGGCAAGCAAGTGAAGACCACAGGGGAGTACCAGGAAAGGTAGGTAGCCTAAAGGCCGATGCACAATTGACGCAAACGCAACGACGCAAACGCGAATAGTTCAAGAATGCCGATTCAATGATGTTCAGGATTGACGCGAACGCGAGACGCAAAGAGTTGAACATGGTTCTAGTTTTGCGTTAGCGTTCGCGTCGTCGCGTTGGCGTATCGCGTCTTGCGTTCGCGTCAATTGTGCATCGGCCTTAACTCTATTTTATACCTACTAATATTGCACATAAACGTTTCATATTGCCTTTATCTAATCTTCTCATGATTTACGCTTTTCATTTTTCAGCCGGGTCGTGTTGTCACAATTGTTCCGTCTGATGATGCAGAGGTAAAAGTTGTAATTATTTACCTAAGTTACCTACATGGGCGCCCGCAGGGGGGGGCAAGGGGGGGCGCTTGCCCCCCCCTGGATGTCAGGAAATCATAAAAATTGTATGGGGTTTAACGTATAGTATCATTTTGTAACCAAAAGAACTAAAATAAAATTGATTTCACAGTGTAATAAATCAAAAAAATGCCCTGCGGGGCAGTTTTGAACATGTCCCCCACCACCCCAAAGTGCAATAATTAAAAAATATTGAATATTTCAACAAAATACACCTCAAAACGTCTCAAAATTGATTTCAAAGTGTCCAAAAACCAAAAAACGCCCTGTGGGGCTGGGTGGGTTAGCGCGCCCCCCAAACCCCCCTTAAACCCGTGAAATATTGTTTTCCTTGACCTGCCCCCACCTGGAAGAAATCCTGCGGGCGCCCATGCCTACTAGGACCTATTCTATTACTTTGTCATGGTATACTATGTAGAGATAATTCCTAGAAGAATTATGGGCATTGGCATTTCAACAAAATGTTCAAAATATTTAGCATCTCTTTCACTGTCTTCGCACTCAAGAATTAGTTATCATTGTCAGGTATTGCTGCTTCGTTCATCAAAAATAATAGAACAAGGGAAGCAAATAAAGTTAAATGGGTGGTCAACCTTCTTAAGTCTCGTAGACTGCTCCTTTGTTAGCTTGAAATATTGGTTTCAACATCTGTAATCTGCAGTAGACAAGTCATGGTCTTGACTCGCATGATGGCGTATTGACAACCCTCGTGGCCTCACCATAGATGTGCTAGCTACTTTGTAACCAATATTTACACTCCTGAATAGTCGGTCAAAGGAGCATAGTTATGCTGGTTTCACATAAAGTGCGTTTCGCGTTTTTTCTTACCGACCAATCACAAGTTCAGAAGCCGCTCAAGGGACTTGTGATTGGTCAATAAAAAAGACGCGAATCGCGCTTTATGTGAAACCGGCTTTACTGTTTCCCCATAGGGCTGGAGAAGAGAATAATGATACCTAATAGAACAGCAGAGGTAATTGACATTGCTGCCTAGATTATAAACATAAAACATATTGCACATTTTTAAATTTTGCATGGTGAAATGTTTCAAGTTTAGTGTTACAATGCTATGCCCAATTTGTAAGAAATGCATCATCTTTTCTATTTAATTATTGTTTTCCTGTCGAGTTAAATATAAGCATGTAGGTAGGTATCTAGATGTTAAATTTTGTTCGTAAACAACTTTTTTCTTTTATTATTTCTCAGGCTCAAGTGTGGGGAGTTGCTTATCAAATCTCTCAAGCGAATGAGGAATACGTAACGAATCACCTGGATCTCCGCGAGAGGGGCGGTTACAACCGCGTGACCGTGACGTTCCATCCCTCGGACCCCGACACGACGTCCAACCTGCCGCTGGAACCGTTCGACCTGGTCATCTACGTCGGAAACGAGGGGAACGAGTGGTTCGCTGGAGCGGCCGACATTGAGAGCATAGCGCGGCAAATCGTGAGCTCCGTGGGACCGAGCGGAACCAACACCGACTACTTGTATAAACTGGCGGCGGCGATGCGCGATGTCGCGCCGGGCGTTCACGACGAACACTTGTTTCATTTGGAAGCGGAAGTGCGACGGCTTGAAGAGAGTCAAGCTCGGGAATTAAGGTGAAGTCGAAGGTGATAGGTCAATAATTTTAACAGGGCTGCTGCTCTTTACAAATCACAGTTAATGGATGCCTAATATTTCAAGAGGACAACTTATTCTGAATAAATTGTTTGATTAATTTATACGATGTAAGTTTTACTTACCAGTATTATTCTAAAAGCTTAATTTTAATGATTAAATCTTCTAGTCATTTGCAAATTGTTTTGGTGTCTACAGTCTGTTAGATAAATACAGTCGGGGAGCCGAATGTCTGAACTCTCACCAGTTGTTATCGATTATCAGTGTTGAGTAATCTAAGATTATACGAGGTTCTCGAGACGAGTTCAGGATTTTGGTACTTTGGGTCTTCTACTTCTGAGCCTACCAGTATTGTTATTGCATACGCTTCAGAATTTAATTTGTTCTAATCAGCAGGATCCTTGATGAATGTAAGACTGGTTCTAACATGTAAGGTAAATAAGTAATTAGGAATCATTTAAATTAAATGGTTCAATTGTTATTTATTTTGTCCAACAGAAAAATTACCTAACAGTCATAATAATAACACAATACATGAAGGATGTACAACTTTCATACCTAAACATTAAAAAACCAAACAAGAAATATGTAAAATCATTGGCAGTTGTTCCCATTGCGATGGTAATTCGATGAACTCGGCAAGAGAGACTCTAATCTTATTATTCTAAAGGTTGAAAACATACCGAGAACAAGAAAAACTCCTTCGCTGGGAAATCGCAAGTACCTAACATCTTGGTATTTGCTTGTACAACGGTAAATATCATCCCTTACGAATTCTCGCATTACTTTCACAATGGTTATCTCTATCTACCACATGTTTAAATAAAGAAATTTTCATATAATAATTGTACTTTTTTGGATAGAGATGGAGAGGGGGGGGGGAGCAAGTTTATTGCTCCACTTAAAAAAACATCTTTAAGGATGAAGCCTCAAGAGCACCAAAATCAATGTAATAATATCTATTTAGTAATATATTATATTACACTTATATCTACATTTCAATAGGTACACTGCCTATTTCTATCTAAAACAGAACTATTTGGCCAAAGACCGTCGTAGCCGTTTTCAAACATGCGGAAATTATGACTATTTTATCTTGTTTTGTTCCCGCATTATCGAACTGAAAACAGAATAATTAACTTTACAACTAGCCCTTGTGTCTGCGGTGGGCGAACATAACGTTCCAATATGTAAGAGAAAGACGAGACATGATTAAGTACTTGGATGAATCTTCGTTACTCGTACTAGGAAGCAGCCGAATACCAGTTTGCAGTATTCTTTAGAGTCTCCGGATAGACAGTAGCCGTAGCCGTGACAGTCTTATTTGGATGGTAGAGATGAAACCCCGCACTCGTGGCGGAGTGATGATAGAACTGCGACTGATCCAGCGTAGAGGAAGCGGCGTAAGCGGCGGCCGCGTCCAACGCGCTGGGATGAACGGCGGAGTAGACCTGCGGCTTGAGAGGTAGCGGCTGCGCGGGCGACGACTCCGAACCGAGGTACTGGTGGCGCAAGACGTCGGGGTACGCGCCGTCGAACACGCCGCTGGCGTGCAAGTGCTGCTGGTGCTTGTCTCGGGGCGACACCGACGACGGCGGCGTCATCGCGGAGTGGTAGTCGACGGAGTAGCCGCCGGGGGTCGAGTAGGAAGACACGAGGCTGGAGAAAGCGTCCGTGCCGCCGTTCATGCCGGACTTCTGGTTGTGAGAGAGGAGGAATTGGTGGTCGCCGTATGTCGACGAGCCCTCGCTGCCGGGCGGGGTTGGTAACGGGCCCTGTGGATGAACAGTCGCGTTAGTAAGATGCTAGGGTTTTATGGTAAACTTTCAGTGGAGTCTTGTTATATATATGGAGTTGTACAACTTTAAAAATAAGTCTCCCAACCAGGGCTCGAACCTGGGACCTCCTCCTTGTAAGTTGAGATCTCTGCCTACTGAGCTTCCGCCTTGCAAGTAGTACTCACACCTTATTACCAAATGATTGCAGGATAAAGAAAGAAAGAACCAGAATACCAAATTGTTAGGTTCGTACACTAGGTAGCTACATAGATTTTTGAAAGTGATGCAATCATGCAATTGCTCAGTGCCATGGATAATTTTTTGTTATCACTTGTTTTTAATAAACTGTATAAATTTGGACACCTCCTATGAGGAAAGCAAGAAAATACAAGGATCAAATTGTTGATTATCTTCACACTGAATAGGTAACAAAAACAATATTAAGAAATTGCAAGACATTTAGAAAAGTACAAGCTCTCCAGTGTAGAAAGGAAAGACCCATAGATATTTCTGTAAAAAGCAACAAATTGAGTTGATTATTGTGCAAAGCTACTATTAGTATTTTACAGATAATTTCTGAAATTAGATGCCTTGTGATGGTCCTTTTAGTATTTTGTTTGAGCTGGTGAAGAAAACATAGTGAAATGTTAAAAAAATTTGTTTTTACAAATTTAATTGAAAATATACTTTGAAATTTACTTTATACTCAAGAATGTTGGCTTTTCAGGCATTTTTAGCTTCATTTCAGAATATCAATTAAATCTGTCGTGTCGCTCACCTGGTTCATGTCCCCGGCGTAATACGATGTGGCGCCACCTCTGCCCGTGGACGCCGCGTGAACGTTGGCTCGTATCACGCTCTCCCTGTTGGCGTAGAGCTGTCTGAGCAGTGCGGACGCCGGCATTGGCGCCGCGGACGCCTGCGAGTGCTGCAGCTGCTGGTGATTCAGGTGGTTCAGGTGGTGATGCGCCCCGATCCACTGGATCGTGCTGCGCTGCTGCTGCTGCTTCAGCAACGCATCCGTGCTGAAATCCGTCGGCTGGTGCTGAATGACCGGCGGTGAGACGCTCGACTTCAACGACGAGGCCGGAAGGTGTTTCGACATCGCGTGTTCGAGATCTTTCACTGAGGTCCCTGTCTCACTCACTGGTTCATTTGGTTTAGGACTCGTCTCGGCGGGGATTATCAAACCGCCCGAGTGGCATGACGACGAGGCCGGACTTAGAACTGCACTCCGCTTATTTAAGTTCACACACTCTTCTTCCTCTTCGTCGTCTTCTTCCGTGCTGCAGCAGCTGCTCTCCTCCTCGGCGACCAGCTTGCGTTTCTGTCCTCGCCGAGAGCTGACCTTCTCCGAGGTCGGGAGTTTGATGCGCATGCGCTCGATGGCGAGGGCCTGGCTCTGGAGCTGTGTCACGTGGTCCAGATGTCCTCTGCCCCCTCGGGTATCTCCCGGGCCCTCCGAGGATCCGTCGTCGAGGTCAGGAGGTGACCGATGAGGGTCTTGTTGCTGGTTGGGTGGACCACCGCTGTTGCGACCTGCTTGGACAATCATGACCTTACAATCTTGACATTTCTATATCACAAGAACACTCTGCTACCTAGTACTTTTATAATACCATAACCAGAGCGAGTATTTTGTGCCGATTATAACAGAAAGACATAGAATTGGATACTTTTTAACTAAATATTCAACTCCTCGAGCCATGATTACAGACGTCAACAAAAAGCAGCTGACAACTGACCATGTGACATTCACGTGACAGCAATTGATTGACTGAGCCAGCGCGATCCTTTCTATCTTTCAAACTCGCCGCTAGATGGCAGGAGCATGACAATAGAGAGGAAAATTATGAATATTCTGGGGGAAGTTGTCTTACCACCACGATCTGCGTCTGGTGAACCATTCTCTGGATCATTACCACTCGCCTCTTCCCGTTTTACAGGCTGACTGTTGTCCTCCATTTGGCAGCAATCCATGACCAGATTTCCATACTCTCTTCCACTGAAATAAAGAGAGAAAAAACATCATGTTTTGTTCAAACAAATCAAGTTTTCGCTTGGAATAAATGAGATACAATTTTATAAACTAGAACTCAATGTCTCAAAAAATAGGTAAATTTTATTCGAATACCAAATTTAGAGAAAACTGGATCAGTAAACAAAATTTAATTTCTTAACGCATTTCATGTATACAAGTGTAGTATCTACATTGTTATAAAACGTCAATACAATTATGAAAAATCAAACTGCATTTGATTATTTATAATTCCGATCCACCCTCTAAACATCTGTGTTCTTGGCTGTCAGTGAATATGTTGTTACGTACGTGATGATGTAGTTGACACAGATGATGTTCTGCTCCTCGGCGTTCTTGGAACTGCAGACGACTGTGGCACAAGTCTGCATCCACGTGTACCCTCCTGTCTTGTTCATCAGTCTGTAGTACTGCGTCATCACCTGCCCCTTGCCGATCACTGCAACAACATGGATGACTTAGAATACAAGGTCATTGGGGGCGCCGGTCCGGGGGAGTCTGCATCCACGTGTAGCCTCCTGTCTTGTTCATCAGTCTGTAGTACTGCGTCATCACCTGCCCCTTGCCGATCACTGCAACAACATGGATGACTTAGAATACAAGGTCATTGGGGGCGCCGGTCCGGGGGAGTCTGCATCCACGTGTACCCTCCTGTCTTGTTCATCAGTCTGTAGTACTGCGTCATCACCTGCCCCTTGCCGATCACTGCAACAACATGGATGACTTAGAATACAAGGTCATGGGGGGCGCCGGTCCGGGGGAGTCTGCATCCACGTGTAGCCTCCTGTCTTGTTCATCAATCTGTACTACTGCGTCATCACCTGCCCCTTGCCGATCACTGCAACAACATGGATAGCTTAGAATACAAGGTCATGGGAAGGCGGCAACCTAAAGGGCGCCGGTCCGGGGGAGTCTGCATCCACGTGTAGCCTCCTGTCTTGTTCATCAGTCTGCAGTACTGCGTCATCACCTGCCCCTTGCCGATCACTGCAACAACATGGATGACTTAGAATACAAGGTCATGGGGGGCGCCGGTCCGGGGGAGTCTGCATCCACGTGTAGCCTCCTGTCTTGTTCATCAGTCTGCAGTACTGCGTCATCACCTGCCCCTTGCCGATCACTGCAACAACATGGATGACTTAGAATACAAGGTCATGGGGGGCGCCGGTCCGGGGGAGTCTGCATGCACGTGAACGCTCCTGTCTTGTTCATCAGTCTTTAGTTCTGTAGTACGGTTAGTTCAGAATGTGGAAAGGTGTTTTTAAACCATTCAGTTTTTATATCCATGATATAAATACGGCTATTTGACGGATTTGACTTAAATACTCTCCGACATTTAAAAATCTGCAAATCTGCAACAAGTATTACATTAATTAAATACCAACTATAAATTTAAAGGTACTTTAAAAAATAATTGATTTATTTGAAGGACGTGGCACAAACAATCTTTCAGAAAATTTTAAATCATAATCATAAATCTTATGCAATCATTTTTTTTAGTAAATCTTTTCAAAATCTGCAACAAAACGTTTGGCTTGGAGGTTGTTTCGACAATGACATTGAAACTCCAAATAGTTTGACTGTCCCGATGACTTGTAACTGAACCCGAATACCCCTGGCAATAAACAGGCATACGTCACACAGGACATTGTCTGGCTATCAACTGATATTTAAACGAGTTCTCCACGCTTGCTCTGATGGATAGGTTCATCATTAAACAAAATGTTCGTGAATAATCAATTCACCAGAAGGATTGTTTTTAAAGGAAGGTTGTTAGGAAGGAGGTCGCTACGGCGTCTTATATGGTAACTATCCCAGCAATTGCCCATGAAGAGGATCGAACCCCGACCTCCCCCGTGGTGTGAAAGTACAGCCAACAGATAGCGCCAGGCTGTCACGGGCACGAGGATGAGAAGGGAACGTGGCAAGAACTTAAGATGGCGTTCACATCCGGCGTCGCGACGCCCAGTGAATACGCAACGACGTCGCTCCACACTCCTTCAAATTCAATAGTCTCATTGCGTCGAACAGAGCGAGAGGGAAGATCCGAGACCGCGTGAGAGAAAGTGAGAGGGACGGCGCCCCAACTTACAGCCGACAAGACGCTTCAACAAAGCACCGAAATTGGGCAAATAGCGCTTAAAAACACCCCTGTGACAACCAATACTGCGGGACGACATTCTCGAGTAGATTCTAGAGGCTGTTTAATTTAAGACATGTCCTCTTTTAGTTGTTTTTAACGTCGCATGCTTTGTAACTAGGCTAATAACTGATTTTGATAATAATTGGGAGATGACGGTGACAAAAGAGTAAGGTAGGAAGGAGCCGGTCGTGACCTATTAGTGCGAAACTTTCCCATCATTTGCCTTTCGAACCACAAAAACTCAAGAAGGAAGTACATGATCGTCGAGTGCTTGTTCAGCGCTGTACTACCTGAACCAACTTGCTCCATTGTACAAGGGCCGGGCTTTGTATTACCTCTAGTTCTGTAACTAGAGTTCTGTAACTAGAGTTCTGTAACTAGAGTTCTGTAACTAGAGTTCTGTAACTTATAGTCTATCTATAACGCTAGCTAGAAGTTGAAAGACGCCTGCTAACGCTATCAAGCTAAGCTATCCAGTACTTTGACAAGAAGTACAAAGACCGTGCCTAAGTACTCTTCTGCACTGAGAACTGTCAGACTATGGAACTGTACTCTTGTGCATTGAGAACTGTTAGAGACTATGGAACTGTACTCTTCTGCACTGAGAACTGTCAGACTATGGAACTGTACTCTTCTGCACTGAGAACTGTCAGACTATGGAACTGTACTCTTCTGCACTGAGAACTGTCAGACTATGGAACTGTACTCTTCTGCACTGAGAACTGTCAGACTATGGAACTGTACTCTTCTGCACTGAGAACTGTCAGACTATGGAACTGTACTCTTCTGCACTGAGAACTGTCAGACTATGGAACTGTACTCTTCTGCACTGATAACTGTCAGACTATGGAACTGTACTCTTCTGCACTGAGAACTGTCAGACTATGGAACTGTACTCTTCTGCACTGAGAACTGTCAGACTATGGAACTGTACTCTTCTGCACTGAGAACTGTCAGACTATGGAACTATACTCTTCTGCACTGAGAACTGTCAGACTATGGAACTGTACTCTTGTGCATTGAGAACTGTTAGAGACTATGGAACTGTACTCTTCTGCACTGAGAACTGTCAGACTATGGAACTGTACTCTTCTGCACTGAGATCTGTCAGACTATGGAACTGTACTCTTGTGCATGAATAGAGAACTGTCAGACTATGGAACTGTACTCTTCTGCACTGAGAACTGTCAGACTATGGAACTGTACTCTTGTGCATTGAGAACTGTTAGAGACTATGGAACTGTACTCTTCTGCACTGAGAACTGTCAGACTATGGAACTGTACTCTTCTGCACTGAGAACTGTCAGACTATGGAACTGTACTCTTCTGCACTGAGAACTGTCAGACTATGGAACTGTACTCTTCTGCACTGAGAACTGTCAGACTATGGAACTGTACTCTTGTGCACTGAGAACTGTCAGACTATGGAACTGTACTCACAGTCTAGATGCGACTTGCGCAGCTTGTTGGCGTCTTCCCCGTGGCAAAGCGCGTACAAGTTCTTGCCTGTCAGCTCGTCAGCGGTGTAGTCCAGCACCTCGCACACTCTGTGGGGAAACAAGAGAACTGCTGTCAGTACATCCTCCAGTACATCTCATGCTAGTTGAACATGTGCGCACGATACATTCACTAAGGCAAGAGAAAAGCGTGATGTGGTCTTCTGATAAGTTTAAAAGAAACGCTTTTCCTCAAGACGCAAATCTGTGCTTCGTACTCAATTTCTATTCTATTCTATACTATCATGTTCTATTCTATTCTATTTTATACTATTATCTAACATTCTTTCTATTATACTCTATGCTCTTCTATTCAACAGCTAGATTCAAACTACGAAGTTCTGTCCAAAATACAATATTACAAATGGTGGCAGAAGTGGGACTAGCAATTGAATCGCTTTCAACAGCAGGAAAACTATGTTACATCATTTGTAGTTGCACTAGGAGCTGGAATACATTCAATTAAGTAATTAAATTAAGAACCTAGTTTTTTAATTCCGTATTCTCTTAGAATCACGTTTGTTATAATTTTAAAGTCGTTATTGTTGAAATAAAACAAATAACGATAACATTTTTGCAAAACCTCGCAACTGCAGATAACAAAAATGTTCAGGAGAAGGAAACGACACAATGTAAGTTGCATTGTAGTAGCTTTAGAAGGCAGTGAAATGACCGCATTTCATTGGCTGCACAGATACGTGGTTTTGCAGGCGGGAGCATTGATCTTTTTGAAAATTTTTGATGTAATAAAACCATTTTGGAAAAAAATCAGGTTTGAGGTTTTGCAAAATTGGTATCGATAACTGATAAATGATTTGAATTGTATTACTTATAATTATTATATTATTTATAAAGAAAAAGAAATAACTGAAAATATTAAAAAATTTAACTCACGGCTGAGTTTTAAAAATTTAAAATATAATCAAGATAGAACTAGGAAAAGATGCATTTAGCAAACTCCCTCGAAAACCCCAAGAAATGGGGGCAATTGATTAAACTTCTTCCTGCCCCTGCGGTGCAAGTACCTGGGCTCGCAGTGTGCTATCCGGAAGTCGAAGTTGATCCTCATGACGAACATGTCTGACTCGAGCCTGATCTCGTGGACGCTGGGCGGCGGCAGCGCCATCGCGACGGCGACCATGCCTAGCAGCGGGGGCGCCGACTTGCGCGAGTGGCTGAAGGTGTACTGGGGGCGCAGACGACACAGCACCAGCACCACGCGATACCCCGAGCTCTTGAAGTGACACCCGCGCTTCGTCAGCGTCGACTTCATGCGGATGCAGAACGCGCGGTCCAGACCCTTGTAGGCGGAGGTGCCCGACAGCGTCATCACCGTTGCTACTGGAAACAGGAACGAGGACGATCTCATCAGATCACGCTTCCTTTCGACACAACATGCTTGCGGGGGTCGGGAGGGGGGGCTAAATAATCTGGATAAAAGCGTATATTTGCCGATTTTTTTTTCGGATAAATGTGCGATTTTGAAAAAAGCTGTGCCTAAGAGGTAGAAGGCCCGAAGTACACTTCAATGATCCTTGAAAGCTAAAAAACAAGTAATTCTGCCGTCATCTAATCATATTTTTAGTGTTGACATGAGTCATTGTATAAGATAATACTTTAATTCAAAATAACTTAATTTGTTGACTTTGATTGCATAATTCCAAAAGAGTCCAATGCACATTTGAGAAAATGGCTTTAGGCCTTCTACTTCTGAGGTACAGAAATAAAGCTTTGTTTTGACTCTATCTATAGTACAAATTTGCGTATAGTTTGATTGTATTAATTATTGGATAATTATTATATAAATAGTTATTATTTCAAATGTTTTTCATTTATTTCAATTTTTATTTTTCAATCATGTTTCATATTTCGTTATAAGTTAGTTGGACAAAATGCCCATCAGAGTACTCCGAGTAATTTAGTCTTGGCTTATTTTATTTGGCAAGTTCTTGCCAAGTGGTTACAAAAGAGAACACGATGAACCTTTTAGCTCTGAAACCGCCAATGTCTAATTAACATGGGCAGCACGTGGGAAGATAACAGATAACGGTTATCCCCGCCGCCATTTTGTCGGGTCTCACGGATTCCTCCGTGTCTCGCGTGTGTGACGAGACAATGGCGGCGTGTCACGTCATGGCGGCCATTGCTGTGGACTCAGTGGATAGCGCATCTGCTTAGCGGCCACTTTGCAACGGACATGGAGCGAAATCAAATGCGTAACCATCAAGTTACTTTGTATACCTCGAGAAAGGGGAACTAGAGTATAAATAAACGGTATAAATTTGTCGGGATAGTCAAAACATTTTAACAGCTTTTAAGTTGTCAAAGTTCCACTTAGGAATGTGGTAGACGAGAATAGCCGAGATAATTTTATACTTTTGCTCGTGCACTTTTGACGTTCATAAATACATTTATATGGGTCAGTGTTTGAATAACAATCAATTGTAGTGTATTCATAATTCAATTGCATTGGATATCCAACAAAATTACTCATTGCAAGTCTTGTACCAATATTAGCATTCTGCGTAGAGTCGTTTGTCATGAGTGAAAATAAAACGTGTCCAATGAATCTTGGACATGAGAAGAGCTGTAGGAGCTACTATACTCAAATCATCATGACAGTCACATGTTTGCAGGAGATTAGGAACTGATTACAAGGGTTACACCTCTCGCTTTGTAATGATCACTCATGCCAGAAGGAAGTTTGGTGGGAAGAAGTGACCTTACCGTCTGGGTTGTTGGTGCCCGTGTTGGATCCGCCCTCCTCGCTGCCCGCGCTGCCCGGCGAAGACATGTTCTGCCCGGTGGCCAGCCCGAGACTCAGCTGCTCCGCCATCTCCGCGTGGTCCTGGTGGTGGATGTAGTCGAACACGCTGCTGCCCGTCAGCTCCACCTGCACAGATGTTACAAGTCACTCCAGCTGCACAGATGTCACATGTCACTCCAGCTGCACAGATGTTACATGTCACTCTAGTTGCACAGATGTTACATGTCACTCCAGCTGCACAGATGTTACATGCCACTCCAGTTGCACGGAGGTCACATGTCACTCTAGGTACTTCCCAATGTCCATTGTACAAACATATAACTATGCGCTTTAACGTTAACTACAACTTACACTTTATAACAATAGGTATACTTTACTTTTGTACTGACTTTGAAAATCGACGCTTCGCCGTTTCCACCGTCAACGTCGTCATCAACGTTTTCAACTTTGGTTCATCCCCATTCACAAACAAGGTATAAAATGCAATTTCGCTCTCATTATTCAGTACCAAACATAACTACACTTACACCAGTTTTTCCGTACTCCTTTATACTAACGGACGCCACTCTTCTTGAATTCAATATATAGACAAGAGCGGACCTAACATGTAGCCCTGGAGTACTCATTTTCCTACTCGAATCTTACGAAAGAAGTTATTACACACTGCAAATGCTTGAACGTCGTATAAATGAGCAAGACAATCAGAGTATGTTAGTGATTTATATGAAATTGTATATTATTTGTAAAATTAAATACACAATTAATTGTCAATACAGTTTAGAAAAGGTCGCACATTTAGCTATTACGTAGGTATGACTAAAGTCATACGACCTTAAGAGGTGCTTAAGAGTGTAATAGATGAAGGCGCACATAATTATAAGTGAATTAAATACATTTGGTCCTATCATGTTTTCAACTTAGAAACCCAATTCCACCTCATCGATTGAACGGCGACTAAACTCCTGCCTAAACGGCGAAACGAGTGACAAAACAACGGGGTCTTGTATTATCCACCGCCGCATGCACGTGCCGGTTGTTCGCATGTACGTGGGTCGGCCATGTTGTACGTGGCAGCCATGTTTCACGGCGCTATTGATTGCGAGCATTAGGATGGACGACGCGCCCGAGGAAGCCGTGGACGTGAGGTGCATTCTCATACATGGAGCCGGGACACTGACAACCCGACGGAGATGGATGGCGGGGGAGGGGCGTCGGAGTCACACCCAACCCCCCCCTGTCGACGGATAACATACGACTTGAACTGCACACGATTTGCAGGAAAATAGTTTGCTTATATTTAGACGAGGTGTAAATTGACTTTTTGATATTTTCGCGTTTTTTTCTGATACCATTCAGACACCCAAATCTTCGGAGCACCTTCAAAATACTTTCAAATTAAAATTGGTTGTCGCGATCTACAAAATTAACTTAAATTTTCTTTGGTATCTACAGACATTTTAAGTTATCTTTTGGTTCATTATAAAATGGCAACTATACGTAAACACTAAAAATTTTCATAACTTATTACACAAGCTTGATACTCAAATCAAATATTTGAAAGTAACGGATCAGGACAAATTTTTAACAAAAGATTCATTACCACTCTCTTCGTCTCTCTATTGATTTCTATCAAGATCGGTCCTTTGGTTTTATCGGAAAACGGATTGATAGTTTGAAAACTCAATTGATGGTTTGGTTGCTATGTTAATTAAAATATCATAGCAACGATATCTTCTATACGAATTTGTTCATAGAAATTGTTCAAGCACCTTGATTTCTCTATATATTATCTATAGTCTATATCTATCGATTTCTCTATCTATAGTTAGTATCGTCTCAAGACAGGGCCAGTTTTTCAATGCTCTGCTAAATTTAAAACAGATGATTTAGATTGTATGTATTGCCATGGCGACAACCAATGATATTCATTGAATGACAACTTTTTTTAACGGAGCATTGAAAACCGTCCCTTAGTATTGAATGATCATTGTAATTAGTAGTTTCTTACCTGTGACAGGCCGAGGTATATTGATACAGTTTCTGATATGTAGAGAAAACGTCCGTCGGCTGCCAAAGAGAATGCGAAACCGTCCAAAGACTGCAAGAAAACATCATCATTACTCGTGCACATTCCGACAGAATCATATCGAGCTGTTCCGCGGAGCGTGGAATTGATCGAGCAGTATTAATCAATCGAATATGTTTCGCGTGATTGATATAATATTCTCGCGAGAGACGGTATTCGAGTCACGCCGTGACGCCATTCTTTATCCGCCGGAGGGAGCGTCGCAACGCCAGACGTCGGGAAGAAGAACGGCGC
Organism: Leuctra nigra; assembly: GCA_934045905.1. Lineage (NCBI taxonomy): Eukaryota > Metazoa > Arthropoda > Insecta > Plecoptera > Leuctridae > Leuctra > Leuctra nigra. The sequence continues at coordinate 35,156,418 of OW203766.1, forward strand.
ACAAATTGCTCGGGTGGAGAGACTTTGATGGCTGGACGGTCGGGGATGGCGGGACAGGAGTTATGATTTTAATGTTCCAGAGATGAAATCTTTGGGAATGTTACTTAGGATCAGGTTGAATATAGTATACTTTTGGTAAAATAAACTTTATATTGGTTAATTTGAGTAGGAAGCTTGCATTGTTCTTGAACAAATCAAGTTTGAAAACTTGCATTGTCCAATTTGAATTAATGTAACTGAACTTGAAAATTTACAAATTTCTGCCCATTGGTGGACTTTCAAATCATTTAAAAAATTAAAGCAATTATGCTGTAAAATATTTTATATGAGCTCTGTGAAATGAAATATGGATATTGAGAATGTAGCAACAAATTTAAAGTAGCTGCAGATACCTAATTAAAATAATTTATTACGCCTGGACTTACGGCAATGTACAATTTCATTTAAACTTACAGCTCCATCTTAATTTGATGTTATTAATCGTTCGTGAGTAATAAATTATTTCATTATGGTGGATGAAGAGTGAAGACATGAAAGTAAAATTCAGGCGTCAGAAATGAAATTTTTAAGGTCAATATCAGGATTGACAAAAATGGACAAAATTAGAAGTAATACAATAAGAGAAAAATTGGGAGTAGAGAGATTGAATTATAAGATTGGAAGAGAGAGGCTGAAATGGTTTAGAAGAGTAATGATGATGGATAAGAACAGGATTCCAAGAAGAGCATGGGAAATGACAAGAAGAGATACGAAAAGAAGAATAGGAAGACCAAGAGAGAGGTGGAAAGATCAAATCAAAAGAAATGTGGAAGACAGAGGAGAAAGATGGGAAGAAGTTGAGAGGGAGAAGAGATGGGAAGATGGAGAGAAGTGGGAAGAGATGTTGGAGAGGAAGGAGAAGTTCGAAGAAAAATGATGCGTCGAGTCTGGCAAACAGGCGCTGATTAAAATGCCCTAGTTATGGTTTACAATTTTTCAAATACTTAGTTATAGTTTTTAAGATATATGTAAACTCCTTACCCGACATTGTTGGAAAGGTTGGAATAAAATTAAAAAAATTGTGGTTTTCCATTTTGAATCTATAAGTAATCAAGATCTTACCTGTAAGATATGTGTTCCCTGATGCTGCTCGAACAAGTCGTGTGCAATGCTACCCCGTGATCGCGGACCTGCAACAATCAATCAACAATCAATCAATCAATCAATCAATCAATCATTCAATTAATCAATACGTTTCCCTAAGCCAGGGAATCTGTAAACTCTCCTATACACAAAGTAGTATACCACTTAAATATGATTATCAAGTAAATAACTATGAAGCTTTCGCCACTCTCTAACCCTCAGCAAGAAAAACAATGGGTTATTTTATTAAATCACCTACAAACATCAATACGTTGAATGAATACTTTAATGTAGCATAACGACCATTATATTGTTATTGGTTGTTACACAATGCTTTGATATTTTATTACGGACACATAAAATAATGTGTCATAATGTTCACTTGAACGAATAAATGCTTTATTATCATATCTTATTGTTCTAGTGGGAAGGGTTGGTCGTGATCTATTCTCGACTATTGAAACCACGTGATGGCCAGCCACGGGAATCGTGACGTCACAACACCACGTGACATAATCATCTCAACACGTCGCCGATGAATTGTGAAAAGTCAACACATTGGGGCCAATCAAATCCATCGCATCTCCTGCAAATACACGTCAGAGTGAAGTGAGACGTTCCATTATTCCGCTTCTTCATTAGTCCGATATGCGCGTGGCCAGTGTGTGCTGACACACACGGGGTGGATGGGAATCAAATAAATAAATAGGGGATGTTGAGTCAATAAGCCGGAGTCATCCCCTTGGACGACTTAGATGGACTTAGAGACGGTTTGGATTAGAAGTGTGTTGATCTCATCGCAGTTTTAAGCTAACATTTCACCATAACTACGTGATTTAGTTGACGAGATTAAAAGATCACCTCGATCAACATTAATATTGATTGATCCATCATTTTCATGTCAGATATGTAATAATACCCACGGCACTAAGCTTGTTTTCTTCTTTTATTGACTCATGATGCAAGTTCTGAAACATATTTAGTGAGTTTAACGTCGCACGGTGCTGCAACTAGGCTAATGACGACGGATGATTGATGACGAGGATAAGGAGATAATGACAATGATTATTAGGTTTGAACGCGATGTGGGAACGAGTCGGTCGTGGCCTATTAGTACCTGTTAGTGGTCTATTAGTTAACCTTCCCAGCATTTGCCAACTCTTAAGGATGACGTTTCAAAGAACTGCGTGTTATAATCTTCCTTGATTTTCTCACTCTACATTTTTATATAGTAGTGGATTTTTGCTGGAAAGCTATTCTATTAGCCATGCACATCAAAAACATTTGAAGGGTATCTACAGGGAGAGAACGCAATTAAGTCCATTGTTGGAAAAAAAATAGTTTAATGTGTAATCTTGCACTGATTTTTTTGAGCTAATTCAGAATATACCCTCGGTTTTTTAGAAAATATTGCCACAATTTCTTGAAAAACGCAATTGAAATATCGATTAGTATGGAAGATAGATACAATTTCAATATAAAACTTCGTTTATCTCAGTTTCATCCGTTTCATTCTTTCCCTGTACCTTTAATTTCTTAAACTAAACGTTCCACTTATTAATGACACGCTGACATGAACACAAGTGTTCTATTATGAATGATGTATTCGACAAGTAATAGTCGGCCTGTAAAGCTGCACCAGGTCAAACGTCTCCCCGCGACGTGCAAGCGACGCCATGCGACGCCGAGCGACGCCGAGCGACGCCTGCTGCGGGGGATTATGATAATATCACTCTAAAAGTGATAGCCGCGTCAGAATATTTATTGCCTTGTGGGACATCTGGCAAGAGAGGTTCCATGACAAATTGATCGACGAATATTACATGGGGATGTAAAACATCGAAACCGTCAATAAATGTCTTGGAGGAGAGCTTTTAGTGAGCTTTTAACTTTAAATAAAAACACCGACACGCTCGTATTGAATTCCTTGAACTTCTGAAGTTCTTTCTCTTTTTGTTACACTAAAATGTGTTGTGCCCGGTTTTACGAACTATTAATACAGTGCAGATCAACTGTTCAAGTTGTAAGTACATTCAGATGTGGCATTCTTGTTGCCAAGGCGATAGATAATAATTCCCAATCACTTGTTAAACTGTATATAAAAATAACTATTAATCAAAACTAACTCCATAGATTTATTGAACGTCAAAATACACGAAAATCGCTGATAGTTGAAAGCTGTAGAATTTAAATCATTATAGCCAATTGCATTATATTCACGGAATGTCGAACAAATCAATGAAGCTGAATTCCAAACGGAATTTCCGTGAACGTGTAGAAATAATAGTGGCACATTAGTACCGACATTTGAACGTAAGCCCCAACAAAACAACATATTATTGAAGCAATTTATTATCATTTTATTTTAAACCGAATTGTCTTACATGGCAAATTATTAGTTTCTTTCGCTTGACAAAGCAATTCAATTGTTGCAAATCTGAACACAATTTACTGCAATGCGGTTACATTTCAGACAACTCATTTGTCGATTTCATAATTTACTGTTATTCTCTTTTAAATTTGGGACACAGACTGCAGATATTTGAAACATGATTTATTTGAGGTAACATCGAGAAAATTGCTACACAAAAACACAAGAGATAAACAACACAGCTCTAAATCATCGTTTGTCAAACGCTAGTCGAAATAAGTTTTGTGAATCCCGGTCATATTTCACGAGTGTGTTCCCCCTTCCCCCATGAGGGACAATAAGATATGTGTGGGGCAGAAGGTGCGTATCGTGTTCCTCCCTCGGGATCATATACAGATGTGACCGCACCTAATATACAGGAAGATACCGGCCAATAACATCGCCCTTGTCAACCAGTGAAATATGAGACGGCCATTTTCATCGGGTGGAAAATGAAAAGACAATATGTCGATGTTGTGTGTTGTCTTATTGGACGACAAATATATTGTTTCTAAGAACATCGTAACTGTTCCTTCTCTTGCAAAGATGTTATTTGTCAAAGTTGAAGTACACAAATACTGACGTAATAACTGTATTTATAAATATGGAAATCAAATATCAAACAAATTATCACTATTTATTTAATTTTGGATTTACTATTTTACAGTATGTTTTGTACGGGATAACGTATAATTAATCAATTCATCAAGGGAAAAGATCTTATAGTCATTTAAAAAATAAAGAATTTAAATTTAAATTTAAAGCCTGATTTACACGTATTAGTTTTTGGAATCGAAGTCTCATTCATTTCATGACAACACGTTTTAAGCAAAATTCTTTAAAAATAAGTAATATTGTTTTCCCACCTTGTATTCAACAATGGTATTTAATTAATGTTCAACTTGGATGTCCTGTTACTTTGATTTAATCGTTAGGTATATTAATGATTAATTGCCTAGCTGCCTAACTATAACTCACTGCTCTAAAGTAAGGTATTCGAACAAATAAGCGATACGTGATGGAGCCACTTCTGGCAGGAAACTTTTTAGATGCACTTTTTTATTTTGAAGTTAGTGTTTCCATAGGGCAGTGAAAAGGAGAAATAATTGAATTTCAATTTAGTTACAAGTTTATTTTTTCAGCCATAACAAACAACTAAAGCATATTTAATATAGTTTATTTATATAAATTTGCCCCTGATATCCTCCCTGATCTAGTGATCCCTGATTTATGTCTACCAAAGAAACCAAAGAAGTACCAAAGAATCCGCCAGAGGTCAGTCGTGTTACCTATTTTCTCGAATATGCACATTGAAACAAAACCTAGAATATGGCACTTATTAAACAGAAGCTCCTCTATCCAAATGATGATCAGTGCCCACTGTCTTCTCAATAACACGATGATTGAGTGAGTGCGATGCAAGATACTGCATGACAGCGAGTGAGTGCGATGCAAGATATTGCCCTGCATGACAGCGAGTGAGAGCACTGATGCGATTAGCTCCCTCCAGGACGGTCGGGGGCAAAAGCCCACGCCACGCCGCTGGGGGGAAATTACTCGCGACCAAACCAGCCACGGTCAGCACCGAAAACCCACCTCAAGACAAAGAAGTGGGCAGTTAAATAAACAATCCCGTTTCTGCGCCCCTCGCTTCACCGAAAACCAATCGCAATCAAATTAAAGGTTTCCAATTAGAGGTCGCTTTTATTTTCATATAATTCCGTAGAACAATCGTCGACTGTTAACCTCAATTCTGATGGGAAAAACAGTTCGCATCGAGTGCATCCCACAAATGAGGTTTCACCGAAAACAGTTTCTCCGTCGTTCGAGACATATAATGTTTTCTAGGACTTCTTGCCTGGAACAAGTTGACTCAGGCAGCAACGATGTTGACTTGGGTTCGATTCCCGCTGACGTCATTCATGACTAATACATTTTAGTGATTCCCTAGTCGAGAGGCGGAATTTTTCCCTAAATTTTTCCCTACACCTAGAAATGAACTTTTAAAAGCTTTTTTACCTATACTAAACGTATTTAACAAACTTAAAGGAGTCAAAAGTCTACTTCACAATTAACTTTTTTTTTCTTTCTGAACTTTGACAACTTAAAGCTGTCGAAACGTTTAAATACCCCAAGATTTGGATCCACTTTCTTGGATTCCGGTTCTCTTCTCTCGTGGTACAAATGCAGAGAGATTTCACCCGTCTTGTCCAACAAACTGATCACATCGCCTGGTATGTACATCCTCGTACACCCTCGTCTACATCCCTATACATCCCTGTACACCCTCGTCTACATCCCTATACATCCTCGTACACCCTCGTCTACATCCCTATACATCCTCGTACACCCTCGTCTACATCCCTATACATCCCTGTACATCCTCGTCTACATCCCTGTACATCCTCGTACATCCTCGTACATCCTCGTACATCCTCGTACATCTCTGTACATCCTCGTACATCCTCGTCTACATCCCTGTACATCCTCGTACACCCTCGTCTACATCCCTGTACATCCTCGTACATCCTCGTCTACATCCCTGTACATCCTCGTATATCGTGTAGTTCCCGCCTCCGACGCCTGCAGTAATCGAGTTAGCTGTCACGCAAGTCTGACGTCACAGTTGATCCATCATAAGACGCATTAGCAGACGTCAACTGCAAGATGCAAGTCCCAGGAGGCTGTGGAAGCGTGACACATGCAACAATGTCGCGCGGCCTCGTGCATGCAGGTACACTGCTTCTGCGCAGATGAGACGGAAACTCTTCCCGAAGTCAAGGTGAGAGCCATCGTCCTGGCTCCAACTTTTCCGACTTTTTCATGGGTAGTCCTATACCTATGCTAAATAGGACTCAAGACTGCATGGAACGGATAGCTTAGTGTTTTGCTTCAGAATGCAATCGTTCTATCTTAAATTATCACTTAAATACATTTTTATTTTTCCAATAAACTGCAAACGGTTTGCTACTCTGGCAGTAACGCTCTGGACTTGCACTCCGGAGGCCCGAGTTTGCTTCGCTCAGCAATCCTTTCTGATTGAGCTTTTTCGTGGTCAGCATTTTGAGTTAGTTTACTAGGTAGTCTAACGCAAATGCTGGATAGGTTCCCTACTAATAGGCCACACCTGTCTCCTTACCACCGTCCCTCCTTACATGATATTCATCATCACCTCCATCGTCAAAATAATCATTGATTCGTCGCTATTAGCCTAGGCACATAACATTGCGATGTACACACCACTAAAAAATATAAATTATTCTTCTGTTATTTTCAACTTTCAACCCCTCTACTCGATATTAAAAAACTCCAACACAGCCCCCTTTCTTTCTTAATAATCTCCCATACTATAAGCAGTGCGATTGTATAACTTCTTAGCCGAGATAATGGATCGTTATCGATACCAATTGATTGAGGTGTTTTAGCCTATCAGAAGGTAAAGCAATTCAAAGTGCTTAAAGTCGACTTCCTGAGATAAATAATGTAATTATATTTCATATCCTCGTAGCTTTTGCACAATTCAAATGATTAACAATGATATTAATAGTTTATACTTTCATCAATTGGTATTGATAACGATCCATTATCTCGGCTAAGAAGTTATACAATCGCACTGCTGATCAAGAATAATTCAGATCGGGAAAATATTACACTGCAAAGTCCTCCTCGTGGTATATTGCGAGTGTTGTCCTATCCGAATCGTGTTACTTGACTTCATCCCATGCTGATTGATACCTCCTAGTTAATCACAAACCCGTCCTCTCATTGTCAAGTAAAATGATTCAAACCCTGCGACAGGAGTGATCGTCGAGAATCGTCTGTTTGGTTTTTCTTTCACCGTTTCGCCTCGCTTCTGCGGACTCTGAGAGACCGTGAAGTCAGACGCAGCGCCAGTCTTTCATTCTCTTCCGTGCGAGCTTTGGACATGGAGGAGGTTTTTTCTTGGCCGCGAGAGAACAATTTTCCAATCATTTCAGTGTCTAATAGAATGCGATGAATATCGACTTGGAAGATGGTTTAACAAAGAACGCCGACGTGTTCAAAGACGATGGAGTTGAGGAGGAAATGAGTTGGGCTTGAGGTGTTTGACTTTTTCATTTAATGAAGGGTCTTCTTGAAGATATTCAATGTTGTATCCATGTGTTTACATGCTAATACGGACCTTAATATCGTATTTTAAATATGTTAATGATAATCTCCAAATAAACTGTTTAAAATTTAGCAAAGTACTGGCAAAACAACTTTTTAAATCATTCTATGAATTCATTGAAAATGTAAGTTTGTTACGGCGTATGATCTCCAAATATAATGAATATCATAAATATATGATTTTGCAATATTGCTGAAAGTAAAAATTTACTTGATACAAATAAGTATTGTGTAACTAGTTAAGTATAATACACATCTTTTGAATCTACTTTTGTATTCCACATAACAATCCTTTGATTTCATTTATTATTATACGGATGTAAAATATCCTAAAAAGCTAACATTATCATCTCTTCATAATAAGCCATGTATCTAGTATTTTGATCAATATAATTTTTCCATTCGGTACAATAACATTCCCCCGCGAAATCTTCTGGTGGCTTTGAGAAATGTTAGCTGTAGATTTGGTTGGTTATTATTATTTCGTATGGTTTATTACAATTACAATAAAGTTACAAAAATTGGTAATATAAAACACAAATCAAAGGACATAATTATCATAATAAGAAATCAATGTAAAACATAAAAAATATTGCTGTTCTGGCAGAAGCTTCTACAGCCGCACATCTAGATCTTCAAGCCACCTGAGGGCCTCCGGAGTGAGATCGCAGATGTCTCGAAGAGATCCTGTGAATCTGCGTAGTGGACACTCAGTGGCGATGTGGAACGCAGATTGCACAGGGTGTCCACAGTCACACTCCGGAGACTCTCTCAGGCCCCACTTGTGCATCATCTGCCCGCATCGGCCGTGCCCAGTCCTCAGCCTATTCAATGTGGCCCATTCCCTCCGAGGAAGCTCAAATCCAGGCTGCTCGATGATGGGATCTTGAACCAATGCGTGGACGTCAGGATTATCTGAAGACCACTCTTCTGTCCACGCAGCGTCAACGTCAAATCCCTTCTCTGACAGAGCATTGGCCAATTTCCAGGGAGGATGCCTCGATTTGAGTCTTTGCCTCTCTGTTGCGGTGGTAAATTTGTGAACAGGAAGTTCTGGATTTGTCAGGCACTTCTCCCATTGTTTAACCAAGGCCCCTTGTCGTCGCAGATGAGGTGGCGGAATATTGCTGAGAACTGGGAGCCATTGAAGGGGAGTCGATCTCGTAGTGCCAGATATTATGCGCATGGTGATGTTCAGTTTTGAGTCCAGAGTTTTTGTATGACGACTGTTGACCCAAACAGGCGCACAATACTCCGCCGCAGAATACACCAGTGCAAGTGCCGATATCCTCAATGTAGTGGTACTGGCTCCCCAACTCGTGCCAGCAAGTTTCTGAATGATGTTGTTTCTTGTATTTATCTTAGCAGCAATGTTGTTGATATGGTGTTTAAATGTGAGTGAACGATCAAGTGTAACCCCGAGATACTTTGGATGACTATTGTTTTTCACGAAATGCCCATTAAACTTGACTTTAATATCGTGGTTTGCTTGATAGTTGGAAAGGTGAAATGTTGTTACTTCAGTTTTCGACGGGTTTGGACAAAGTCTCCAATTTGTGATGGTGATGAAATAGTGATGAAATAGATTGAAATGACACCGCAACGAATTGTCAGATATCTCGCCTCGCCGTGACCAAACTGAGAAAAACTGTCCCATATTCAAAACAGATTAGGTACAATGACTTTGCGATTAGGAAACAAGGCGACGAATTCAACACCCAGTTTGTTCTGCTCTGATGAAAGAAAAGTGACAACACGTCGGCCACCAAAACAATTCCAGATAATTGTATTTGCCTGTTTTTTTTATTTAGAAGAAAAACAAATTTAATTTGACTATTTTGGACTATACAATAAACGCAATTCACGAATTGACTTTCAAAGGAATTTGGATGAAAAACAAAAACATCCCATACACTATCCAATTAAGGTGATACTAGCACTCGGCCGTTTTAGAAAATTGAGGGAAAAAAATTGTTTCATAAGTGGGTGTAACTTTTACGGGATGTTCACATGATCAGTCTGATTGTATATTAGTAGCACTTTTTCATTTTAGCTTGTTTCATTGTTAATTAGGCGCCGGTTATTAAAAAAAAAACGCTCAAAACTAAGGAATTTCCTATGCGATTGGAGACGAAACCAGAGAACCAATTGATCTCAAATTTAAATCATGATTAGATAAAAGACAAACTTAGGGTTATCACTTGGCACATTCTGAAAATTAAATTTCATAAGGCACCCAGCGAGACAAGAAAACATACTATTTTTCACCAAAAATCAAAATCAAAAATATTTTAAGTGATAACCCTAAGTTTGTATTTTATCTAATCACGATTAAAATTTCAAATCGTACATTATTTCATTTTTTATTTGAATCTCTATCAAAACTGTATAAAAAATATCTTGACTTAAATTTTCTTAAAATTATGTTGACCATTCATAAAGAAAAAGTTGTACGATTTTATTTTAAATTGCCCAAAACATCAAGAAAAACTGTATGAAAATAATCTCCAAAAAGTAATCCTCATCCATACCATGAAACTACCCATGTGGGTACATGAGAGGGAGGGGGTGGAGGGGGGTAATTATCACCTTGTTTCGTATGCGCGCCGCGTGAGGGCGTGACAATCGCATCTCGACAGTGACCAAGTGGGCGCGCTCCACTGCGCACGCGTACTCGCCGTCATCGCGTTACAATATTATCTCATCAGCACGTCGTGCGTAATGCGTAATGCGCAGCAAGACGGGGATTACGCGAGTTACGCACTTTCACAGCACAAACAATACTCCGTTACATCGTATTGTTCTCTCTCTCATTGTATTCGTCCATTTGCTGTTATTTCAACTTTACACGGGGACTACTCGTTGCCAAGAGACAAGATTTCATTTCTAGGGAAAGTAAGCTTTTAAGTTGTCCAAAGTCCACTTCGAGGCAAAAAGCTCAGACTCCAAAGTCAGAGATACCTGGGTTCCCAAGAAATTTAGCTTTTTATGATTGATCAAAAAGCGAGTAGTTGTACCTGTGTTCATTTGATTTTTTCTTTTTGCAATTGATAGAAGATTCTGTAATAAAGGATGAAACTAAATACAGTACAATGCGTTATTTATTGTCTTTAAAAGAGTCTTCGTTACCATTCACTAAAAGTATTAAAAAAGTAAATAAAGAAAGTATAAGCAAAATAAACCGGTCGTTTAACATAAAAAACCATGAGCTAGCAAACAAATAAAGGTTTTATCTGGCCAACACTCGCCAACAGAAAGCTTTCTGTATTTTGCAAATTACTTGTCTGTTCTGCTCGAAAGTGAATTGTGAAATTGCAACTTCAATGGCACAAACTCGCTCAAAGCTCGGTGTACTTTTGTTACCCCTGTCGAACTCGTCATCAAACAAACTAAAAACCCAATTGAAATTCATGAAATTGAAACCAAATCCAGTGAATAATTCCAACCCTCATTGTTTCCAAAACAAGATTACTCCTGGAATATTTACCGAGTGAAAATGATCCAGACCAACTAATTGCTTCCTTAATGACGGATCAATGAACTCATTAAAAGCCGTTAGTTCCCGAGATTTCCCCCCAGCGCGCCACAATTAACAGAGTTAGCTTACAATAAGTGCAGTCTAATTGCATCAACACTCGTTGCTCGACACGAATTCGATTGTCAACCATTGTCAAATGAACGCAGCGGGGTTATTGGATTTGCATTTTGAATATTTTAAGGGGTACGTGGATGAATTTAAGGTATTTATTGGGTCACCTCCCTCACAGTAAATATAGTCATGTCTTTGAATCGACCCTTATTCACGGGTTGCTGAGAATGCACCCCTAATTGTAGTAGTTGGATTGAAGTGAGCAAATCAGGCTGTTGCGGGGTTAGACAAGAGTAATGTAGTTAGTTAGGCCGGGAGCATTGTCAGTGTTGCTGGTTATTTAGGCGGGGGTTTTAAAGCCACTTTACATAGCGGATTAGCATAAAGAAGTACAACATGTTGTGAGAGAAGACAAGATGGAACATTGCAATATTCACTACACTGCTAAAGTAGAGAACTTATTGACGTCAAATCCAAAGCGAATATTGTATTAACGGGTGTATCAAAAACTATTATAATTTTTAATAAATTTTTGATCGTCAATTAAAGACATTTAAAAATATGTAATTAATAGTTTACGTCGACCATTTCAATGGTATTTCAATGGCTATATTATTTGAGTACCTATATTACATAAATGGTACGCGTACATCTGATTGTAATGTTTTATCATCATTTTCGCAGAGTTTTATAAATATGTATTTGTGCACATAGCTATCCTTAATTTAAATAATACTGTCGATTTAGATATGAACCCATTAAAATGGTGTTACTTTGAGAATATTTCGTATTACGTTGTTGACACTCGTTTGTGGCGTCATTTAGTTTAGGAGTTAGATTGAAGTGTCAAAGCAATCTTTTGCAACTCTTTAGGTTAGTGTTGGGGTTGCTTTCACTTGAACATGTAACAAATTGAATAATGAAACGCATTTTCCTCATCGGTACAGACTTATATTGTTCCGAACTTGCTTCTAAGCTCCTTAAGAAGCGTCCGGCCGGGGCTCGAACTCAGGACTCACCCTTGTTCTTGTTCGGCGGAGGCCCGTCTCTGGACCACGGGGGATCGCCGTGTCCGGAGAAGTCTCTGAGCTTGAGATAGGAGATGGTCAGTCTGATAATCGAGGCCTTGTCCAGCTGCGACGTGATGGCGGCTGGAAGGGGCAACATCTTGGCGAGCTCGTAGAACTCGTAGTTCTCTTTGCCGCGGCGAGAGCGCGCCGCATCGCGACTCTTCTCTTTGCGGAGCTCCAAGATGCTGCAACAGAAGATGACAGTCAGCATCGCTCTCAGGAGCAGTCTCACAAGCACCGCCACCATACAACACATCATTACATGCCTTGAGTCTGGTCAACTCGGCCCTTATTCTATAACGAAAATGAAATCATTTCGGACTGAATTCATTTCAGGTCCATCTTATCCTTATGGCCGTGAAATGATTTCAGATGAAAACGATTTCAGATGGAAATGATTTCGTTTTCGTTACAGAATTAAGAGAGAACATGCCCATTTTTATGCAGTGTTTATCATGAAAAAATGCATGACTTATTAAAAAATTGATAGCATATAAAATTTGTATCCATTAAAATTGTCAGCGATATTTTTTGGGTAAAATTACTCTGAAAGAACCCATCACTTCCTCAACAAGTGGTGAAATTCTATTGCCAAAACAATTAACTTAACTGGCAAATTTTCATTGTTTTCCCCCCGTCGTAAATCTCTCTTTTGGACGCAATCCAAGCTCTTCTCTATCCTCGGCGAACCACAACCACAACAGCGTCCTAAAACCCGCCAGAATGTGATTAGAGAGGACAAATATTGCTTTTATCTTATTCCCAATTCGGACGCGCACTTCTGTTCGCCTGGCAATGTAACGATTATAGTCGCTTTCGGAAAACTCTGAAATCCTTCCCGAAACGATAATATCCCTCTCCATACACCGATACGATGAGAAAGTTTTGTTTTCAAGTAATCCAAGACGAGTCGGAAAGCCCACTTGAGCTGTCAACCAAAAGCTCGAGTGTTTAATAAGATATATTTGTGTGTTGGCTTGCAGCTTGGGCGTATTGAAATCACTGTTCTCAGCACGCGATGGGAATGGTCAAGATTGAGGGGAGATCGGCTTCGGTCAGTCTCGGACAAACACATCGCGGTCCCTCGGGGCATATAAAAGTGAAAAGTAGCTCCAGCTTCCATCCTAGGGGTCCGGTATATAGAGCAGTAAAAGACGATGATTAGGAAGCTAGCAAAATGAAATGTCCTGGAGTCTAAGAGAGGGTTGTGAGGGGAGAGGGAAGGGGGATGTCGCAGGAATTAAAGGTCCAGGCAATTGGGATCGAGGGAAGTCAGCAGGAATTGTGATTGACGTAAGAAATGTTGATCAGGGAGTTTGGCGTATAATTATGATTGTTGATGACTTTTATAGCAAATACAATAACTTTCATAACATTACAATCTCTTCATACTGACAAAATAGATTCAGACAATGGTAAATAAACATCATAACCATGCAGAAACAAATTTAAAGCCTTTTTATCTCATGGGAGTACTTCGAAGTGAAGAATAAAAAGTAGCAGTTAATTTAAGTTTAAAATTAAAAGTAAACGAATTAAAATGTATATATTTCGAAACGATTTATTGTATGAATGTTATAATCAAAACGTCAGAACCTTTAAACGAATTATAAACGAAACTGTTTGTAACATTTGTTTAAAATGTAAATCAAAAACTTTCTTTGCGAACCAGCTCGCGCACCGAGTCTCTCTTCTCTAAGATCCGAAATGACTTCCTCGAATCCCATCACGTATTAGTATAGGCTGTATTAAATTAACTCAAAATGCTTAATTATCAAAGAAACTCAGTCGAGAGCTTCCTTTGCATTTAAATCCTCCCGAATTAGCGAGCTTATTTCAACTGCTCGCCTCCCCAAGAACAATGCTCTAATCAAATAAAGCTAAATTAGCCCGTTTTCTCCCGTTTGATATGATTATTCCTGACAATCCTCCAGGCTTCGGAGCTACACCTCTGGAATACATCTCATTCTATTTGGCTCGGGGGAGGATTTTAACCCGTTCCACACCGTGTTTTCAAAAACTTGCAACAACTCGTTTTGGATTTCATATTAAAAGCTGGTCCCCGGAGAAGTCAGTCAGTCGTCACGGAGCATTTCACTCGCAGAGTCGGTGACTTTTACCACAGAAACTTCACCTAGCATTAGATTTAACTTTTCGAATATACGAGAGAGTAAGAAGACGTTAGCGTTTAGAAAGTAGAGCTGTTTTACATGAGTTTTATCCTTCTCAAGTGACGATTATGTTTCGAAGAATCCACAGTAAGGTGAAACATATTTATATTTCGATGTTAATAGTTAGAAAAAAATGTTTACTAAAACGTAACTTATGACCTTATTATCTTCAGTACCTATTTGTGTTGATTTATTATTCAAAAAGACGAAATGATAAGTCCATGCATGACTGATTATACGATATATTGTCACAACTTAACGGTAATTTCACAGTTTTTTTAATATAATTTCACAGGTTTTTTACAGCACTAATTTTTCCTGTAACCTTACCGTATTCATGTAATTGCTTACAATCAATTTTATAAATATGTCAACCTGTTTTTCACATTTTGTTTAGAAAGTAGAGTAGCGCTGCTTCAAGTATTTCTATTGTTTATCATAACTTTTTATTGTATTAATGTTATTGTATATATTTTGGTGAATAAAAATCTTTAAAAAAAAATTAACGTTATAAATGGTAACTGTGTCACCTTTACTCGAAATTACAAAATTAACGAAATTACATTTGGTGGCAGAAGTGGGACGGTACATTTATCATTGCAAATGTGTCACATACGTGCATAATATTTATAATTGAGATCTTTGGCGACGAAACATGATACACAATGCCAAACAACATCGGCTTGAATCTCTCTTCTGGCCACGCGTTATGAAAGAACGTCTGAATAAGTCCGCTGGAATTGATGAGCGAAGAAGCTGAGTGCATCACTCGGGCCGGCTGTAAAGGCGAGGTAAAGACAGGGGACAGCGAGGTAAGTACTCGCCACTGTGCTGGACATGGGACGTGGGTCTAATGACGGCCAGTGAGAGGCCCTCAGGGGGCAGTTGACGTCCATGCTACATGGGACTCATCTCAGTAGACAGGGGGGGGGGGGGGGATTCTCTCGCCCTGGCCGATATCAGATACAACGCGCTGATTAAACTTATCTCAAGAATATCACTGACAGTGGGCTATGAGAGATCACAGAAATATAATTTCTTGATTATATTTTGTGTTGCATAAAATTAAATGGCTTTATAAGGAAATATCTATATTAGTAGATAGAAAAGAGACGCTAATTTAATAGACCTATCATATAAAAAATCTAAGATTGTCAAGTTTTTTATAAGTAGGTAGGTATTAACCCTTAGGCGTGAAAAATATGTAAGTTTTATCTTGTAATAAAAATTCTTTCGCTCTTGCCAATGGATTATTTACAAACGCATCACTCGTTTGGAAATAATTCGATTGAAAACGTGAAGATTAAATACAAAATTGTTCTCATTTGTTTTAGGTGATACATTTGTTATTATACAATGATTGCCGTGAAAGATTAAATAAATTAAAAAATTAACGATATTACAAATGGTGGCAGATGTGGGATATCACATTATTTAAATGAATTTTCCTCAATACGGCTAAATCCTCGACAACTGACAGTTTGGAGATGGATTGAAAGATGTCGGGGAAGAAAAAATATCCATTCCTTTATCAGAAATCAATAAATTAACGTCTCCCACCACAATATCTCCCCTCGCTCGTGTTCGTCAAACTAAACATCCGGTCAAGCTCTCAAAGAGAATCAGCATCCCTAATGACGCTGCAATCAGCATCTTAGTGCCTGATCATCCCTCCTGGACCGGTCAGCGTGCATCTGCAGCTCTCGAGGGAGCGCATCATAACCAGACAGCCCCGGGGAGCGCTTCACTGGTGGGGCGGGAGGGGGAGGAACTTGAGGTGGACGATGATCGCTGGAGGTATTAATAAGTAAGGACATATGAATGGGGTTGGTTGATGTCTGGTGTTACACTTATTTTGCTCATTCTTTGGAGTCCTTTTTCATCAATTCGTTATTTAAAATTGTTAAAAAAATCAAATACAATTGGTAAGGAAGTAGGTTGTCGTATTCAAATTCAAGTGCCTAATTACTATGAAACCGGTTGGTCGGGCCTGAGGTTTAAATTTTAAAACTTGTCAACAAGAACATTTTCAAAGTAAAATAGGAAACTATTGCTTCTTGAACTAGTTTCATTTGGATAAACTTGTGTAAATTATCTTTGCAGAGTTCGAAACATCTATTAAAATGTAAATTATTCGAGAAGACTACACCATAAATCTCTTGCTTCTTTTACAATTATCTAGAACTTGTAAGTTCGTAACTCTAGTAGAATACCTACTTGAAGATTAAAAAATGTGAAAAGTGCACGAAGTTTCGCGGTATCATGTACACCGAGCTAGCTCAGCATTTCCTCTATATTTTCTTAGATTTCCTCTGTTTTCCCCCGCTTTCTTCCCCGTGACGAGTGCTCGGCGGTCAAAGGAGAAGAGGGTCGGCGTGTGAAAACAAAATTAAGGCGAACTTTCGATGAAATTGGTCGGAATTGGTCGGAATTGGCCGTGAGCGGGGAGCCAGGTCGGCAGGTCCGTGGAGAATTGTCCGATTCAACACGATTATTAGGTTATCTGAAGACCAGTCAGCGCGGCCGGCGAATATCTTCACAACACAGACTTTACACTTCCCTCAACACCAGGGGAATGTACTTGCTACTGCGATTAAAAAGCAAGAAACTGTTTCAGACATTTCACCGGCCAGTGCATTTTCAAATTCTTTATACTGGATGGGAAAATTATTATTTCGACTATCAAGTTTACACTAGATTTATTTATAGCCCGATTTCAATTAGTATCTCCACACAATTGATAAATAAATGAAATATACTGTGCCATCTTAATATTTCATTTTAACAACGTGTCCATTCCAAATCTGATTTATTAAAATTATATATCGTGCGAGCAAAATACAAATATTATTTAAAATTTAATTTTTGTGAGACCTGACTTTAAATAGTTGTTCATTTGTATTGTATTTTGTATTTTTATTTTTATTAGTAGTAAATGCACAGCGTTTTATTACTGTTTATACATTGTCAGGTTAAAATATATAATATAAAAAGAATGCATTAATATATTAAGCAACTACTCTACTCAATTAAAGATGTAAAGCACAAATTGGAATTGGAATTTTTTCTAATTGGAATCTTTTTTGCCGACAAAATGTTTCTAATAATTGTAATGTCATGGAAGTATGAAAGTTAATGACACATTCTTTTACTACACCATTCATAATCATGGCCAATTGGTTGTGTAGAAGTTCGTGTCAGATTATCTTAGATTAATATGAATTTTTATTATCAGCATTAAAGGGATGATCTCAGCTAATAATTGTCCTCAAGTCAATCAGTCGATCTTCTCTTACATCAGCCCACATTCCGTGCCGATGATCGATAATTCCCTCTCCGTGTGGACAAAGTCTTGGTACTTGTCAATGTGAGGCACATCCTCAGTGCGTCGCGCGCTCGGTGTTGATTCCTTTACATTTTCTCACCCTCACTCTCAAAGACAGCCGAGCGCGAGGAGAGAGACAGATTCCTTTGATGTGCGCTTGCATAAAATATAAAAGAGTCTGCAAAGTCACTTGGTTTTGGCACGAAAAAGTTTGGTCTGATAGATTTCACAAGTGGCGAGGACTGAATTTTGTATTAGTTTCAAAAGATGTGCGATTCGTCACTTGAAATGTGAAGCACGAATTTGAAGAAATGTTTCTACTATAATCAGGCTTTAATACTCTTTAGATGATACGATAAGTGTTCTTACGACTTCCAAACAATAATTATCTGTCAAATAAATCGAATTTTAACATAATTATTTGCTACATTCATCTCATTCTAACCATCTATTTGACTAATGACAATTGTACCATCTCGTATAAATGAATGTACCATTGTTTTTATAATAATGTGTAATTATTAAAGAACACGAAATTTACTCAAAGTTAAAAAAAGACGTGGATTTATATACGGAATTTGAATACTTATAAATTTTAGAAAACTGGTTTTTAGCAAACCAAAGCTGTCAAAATTTCAACTTTGCGCACAAAACATGATTTTCTTTCTCTACTCCGAAGTAGAGAAGTCCAAAGTTTTCTTCTCTTCTCTCTACTTTTCCGAATCCCAATGCCACGAACCGGACTGGGCAGTCAAGTGTCTGGGAATCAGGGAACGCTGGCGGCAAGAAGGGGAACGTCCCACGGGAACCTGTACTGGGAGCGAGGGGAATTCCAGCCTTCACTTCACAGCTCCTAACCGGACGGACATAATGCGAGCTGCCTTTCATTTATGTGCACGTGGAAATTTATCGCGAACGACGTGAGAATGTGGAAAAGCTCGGAAAAGTCTCGGAGTTTTTCCGAGTGAAATGGAGCGATTGAGCTTCTCAGGACGCGTGTAAGTTAAATCAGGACGAATACAACATGGATCCTTGAAAACCCGAGTGGCTTAAAAAGGTCACAATGATGACGTGATATTCAGATAAGAGGCCCGAACCGATACTAAAATCAAAAAAGTATTACTTTGGAAACTGCACCGGAACCCGAACCAAATATTTACAATACATTTGATTTTGTAAAGAACTTTAAATGAGAGGTCGTTATTAATAAAATTCAGGATTTAAAACTTGATACAGGAAATCGAACGGAATATTGAAAAGAAATTGTTAAAAATGCATGTTTATTAGGTTGGTGATAAAACAAAATGTGCTGTAAATGAGCGGGGGAATGAGGAAATGTGATAAGTGTTAATGTGAGAATGTGATGTCATGAGATAATGAGGAATGTTATGTAAATTACGTAATAGTGATGCAATTGCATGTCAGTAGGTGTGGAAATGTGATGTAAAAGATGGATTGTGACGGTGACGGAGGGCAGTACTGGGGAGGCAGGACGACCTCCCCGACATGACAGAGGGCAGTACGGAGGGTGTGACGACCTCCCTGAGGGTATGACGACCTCCCCGACATGACAGAGGGCAGTACGGAGGGTGTGATGACCTCCCCGACATGACAGAGGGCAGTACGGAGGGTGTGACGACCTCCCTGAGGGTGTGACGACCTCCCCGACATGACAGAGGGCAGTACGAAGGGTGTGATGACCTCCCCGACATGACAGAGGGCAGTACAGAGGGTGTGACGACTTCCCCGACATGACAGAGGGCAGTACGGAGGGTGTGACGACCTCCCTGACATGACGGAGGGCAGAACGGAGGGTGTGACGACCTCCCCGGCACGACGGAGGGCAGTACGGAGGGT
The DNA here is from genome assembly GCA_934045905.1 of Leuctra nigra. Classification (NCBI taxonomy): domain Eukaryota; kingdom Metazoa; phylum Arthropoda; class Insecta; order Plecoptera; family Leuctridae; genus Leuctra; species Leuctra nigra. The sequence continues at coordinate 35,176,111 of OW203766.1, forward strand.
GTGACGACCTCCCTGACATGACGGAGGGCAGAACGGAGGGTGTGATGACCTCCCCGACATGAAAGAGGGCTGTACGGAGGGTGTAATGACCTCCCCGACATGACAGAGGGCAGTACGGAGAGTGTGACGACCTCCCCGACATGACAAGAGGGGTGTACGGAGGGTGTGACTACCTCCCCGGCATGACAGAGGGCAGTACGGAGGGTGTGACGACCTCCCCGGCACCCCGGACACGTACACGGAAGCCGCGGCGAAGACATCGTCGCCGTTGTCTCACACAGGCCGGATACGTCTATCGTCCGGCAGACACGTGACCGGCCAACATAAGAGGTGAGAGGGGGCGACACACCTGGGTGCACGGATATCACGCACGCGCAACTAATACTAAACAGTGGCTAACGATGACTAAGAGAAATCAAATCGTGCCGAGTTCGATTCCATCTTATGTCTTTGCTCTCAGCAGCTTTCGCAGAGAACAATATTGGCAGATTCTTACCAGAACTTACGATATTGTGCAGATTCAGCGGAATATTTGATAAATTATTTTGACAAAAGTTTATGAACGCGTTATTCCTAAAAAAAATCTCTCACTTTCAGAATTGTCCCACCATACATATTAGACATCATAAATTGGTTTCGTTGTTCATGCTAATATTCATGCTAAAAGACGTCAGCATCACATTCTATAAGTATGTATGTAATGAGATATGTTCCTAAATAATGTATCAAACTATTCCTCCCTAGCTTCTTACTACATCATTCCTACTCATCTTACCGAGTCCATAATATACGCCGAATGATCCACCTATACTTATTTGACACTTCCACAGCTATAACCCAATATAGTTTTACTGCTCGTCGTATCGTTACCCTCTAACGTCGTCCTGGAAACGCTAATTAAGTATTCGTCACCGGCTTCCTGTTTATTCGTCCTCGATAAACCCCCGCGATGTAAAGTTGTTTATTCCCTCGACACCTTCCCAGAGATTTCGGTAATATCTTCAATAAACCTTGACTGGGGCATTGTCATCCAGACGGCCGTGTTTTAGAGTCAGAGTTTATGGACTCGAGGTGTAAACGAGCTGTCGATAAACTCTGATCCACTCACGATCTGCCGATAAAACTATTCGATTTCAGATGGGGTGGGTTTGTTTTATTTCTTTAATGCCGATTGGGGTGGCTTTTCTGGTGGAGTGACGTTGTTTTTCGCATGATCGGAATGTATTTTTACATAAATCTGAAAATGAGTCATAAAGGGAGACGAAGTGAGTGAGGTTTTTGTCGACGATTTGCGGTTTGGATTTAGTTTTATTGTCTGCTGTGTCATGTAGTTTTTTACAGCGATTCGTCAGCGTGTCAATCGATTGGCTTTTGACATTCGTATCTACACTTTTAAAACATTCTGGTGTGACAAGTTAGCTATAAGTCAGTCTGATAAAAATATTTGAAATTAATAGAAATATTGTATCAGTTTGGTTAGTTCGATAACATAGAAACTGCGTTTTGCGTGCGAATGGTTTTTTGAACCATTTACACTTCAACGGCAACAGTAGAGTTTTCTTTCGTGTTCTTATAGACGAAGCAGATAGATTATTTATTTATTTTATTTAAATAAATAATTGGCCTTCTAAATAAAAAATAAATGTATTTTTAAAGCTTCAAAGGAAAGAAATGCAGTTATTAGTCCCAAAATTATATTTTACAGTTTATTTTTACTACCTAAGTAATATATTTAAAAAATTATTCTCTAGCCCAGCTGATCAACCTCAGACGTAATTCTTTAGCTGAAGAAATACACTAAAATATGTGCATTTTCTGTGATGACGGTTTTTCTGTGAAGAAGATTGTTTCCAAATATCCTAACCCTGTATTATTTCACTAACCGGACCATTTCAAAGCATGGTCAACGCATGCATAAGTAGTTGAAACTAATCAACATCAAGTGTGAGAAACTGCTCTCAATAATATGCTACACAATGCACTGCATTTTCCACCTCAAAAACCTGCACAACAATTTCCTGACCACCTCGTCGAATTATCCTCCAAAAACATTTTAATATAACTCATCGAACGCGGATCGGAATTTTTGACGGCCCGCAATGTTCCGCATGGATTCGTTAAAAATTTCATAAAAAATCTGTGTAAAAAGCTGAATTGAACCTGCCAGTGACGTCACGCACGTGTTATGAGAATGTCTTGTTCGAAGACGTGTTTTCAATTATTATTCCTGAATGAGTGTGAAATTAACACAGTGATTTCGCCAGTCAAAATTTCAAGCCATTTATAAAATCAAGATGGATTACGTGTCTCAGTACACAATGGTAATTTGATGACTTGGGGCAAAAAACGTATCCCTTTCATACTTAATACAAAAAGTCCATGTTATTATAAATTTGGTATTCAATTGATATCACATCAATTCTGCCCGACTCTCGACAGCTATTTATAAAGATCACGTCGTATTTCTAACTGCATTTCATTGAAGTGTCATTAACCGTTTCAAATCCAAATGCACTTTTTATATTTCATTCGATACTTTGAAATTCGTCTGCGGTTTCCCATAAAGATACGTGGGAATTAAAGGCATCTTTCCCATGTATTGGTGATGATTCTGCTAGATTATTTATTTTTATTTGCCACAGAGTATTGCTTCAATGATAAAAAGATACTATTTTTCAATCATTGCATCAATTGGGCTTTTGAGAATCATAAATTGACGTTCTAATTTTATAATAGAACGAAAAATATAGAAAATATTTCTATTTTTAAAGTTTCTGTGACGGTTTTTAGCTAATTCGAGAAAATAAGGAACACAACTGACCTCTGGTGGATTTTGTGGTACTAGGTAAATGGCTGCTATCAAGGGCGCATTTGCATAAATATAAATACAAATATTTTATATAGTTGTTTGTTATGGCCAAGAAAGTAAATTTATAGCTAAATATCAATTTCATTTGTTTTTTGTTTTTTCACTGCTTTATGGAAACACGAAATGTAAAAACAAACAAATTAATATGTGGACCTGATAGTAGCCATCTTGCCAGAAGTGGCTCCATCACGTATCACTTATTTGTGGGAATAAACTGTATGAATTCAAATTGTTGAACTGTTTTTTATAATTTGTTTCTTGATTAACCATTAATTAACTAATGTTTAGGTAACATATACACTGAATCTTCTGAGTATTCAAGATACACAACGTATTCACAGTCAGCATGTGACATCATTAATTGTTGACGCCATCTTGTTGGCACGATTCAGAATATTTGTCGTAACTAGACTTTCTTGATGATGATAATGATTACGTGCAATTGTAGGTACTCCGGAGAAATCTGAACTTGCAGAAGAATAATTCCTTTTGCTAAATTCCAGTGATTAATCTTCAATATGACCTGTCGAACGTGCCAACCCCACGTCCGCCCCAGGAATTTGTTTGACGCTATGATTTGGGTGTTGTGAATGACATCCCGGTCTCGTTATGTCATGTCTGCTTCTTCATTATCACGACTGCAGCATGAAATGGCATTGTGAGTTGACTTTTTGCCCGCCACCTCACAGTCGCTTGAGTCGTCGTGGATGAGCGAGCTGAGATAAGTGAACCAAGAAGATCTTGTCAAGCTGGACTGATCTGTGGTCATGATCACTGAGTTGCACTCATTCACGAGCATCATCGTCGTTCTCACAAGATCAGGGAGGCTGGGGGACGATCTTCTTACATGACTTTTACAAGTTACAGCTGTGACGTAGACAACACGAATGCATGGCAATAGTTTTGTGTTTTAATCGGGATTCAATACAACTAATTTTCACTGCATACCGTTTTAATTATCTCCATATTGTCGTTTTTTAGCAGTTCATTAAAAGCTCTGAGTTTTTTTTCTGGCCAGAATATTTATGATTTTACCAGCTGCTAGCAATTGTTTGTTTTTAGTTAACTATTATTTTACGTGGTATTTTAAGAGCTGTAATAAAGCTGTTTAACTGTTATTTGTTTTACTCAACTAAGGTAATTGACTTTTCATTGCATTGCAAAAAAAGCTACGTATTTTTCGTAGGAAGCCTTTGCTCATATTTTCTTAGTGACGTTACTCAATATTAGGTTTACGTTTTAGTGAAAACTAAGTATTTGTAAATTTACTAACATAATTTATGTTTTAATTTTAAATATACCTAAAGGGAATGAAGTTCTTTATTTTTTATTAGGTATTTGGCAAATTAAGGTACACCTACCATTTTTTACAGTGTTCACGAATTTCATTTACCTAAATCTAGGTATGTGTTCCAGAGTAATTATTTTGGTTATTTCTTCGTAAAAGTTAAGTAAGTATGTAAAAACGTAATGTATGTTTTCTTACTCTAAACAAAAACATAACATTATAAAACTTGAGGTGAAATAAATTGAGAAATGAGATAACTTTCAAACTCACGAAATGTGAATAAAAACAAACACCAATTTGTATGCAAGATCGAGTTTTTTCCCATGAATGAAACGAAATGGCTCTCTAGTCCTTGGCTGTAGAAAACTTCAATCAGAAGTTATTTTAAGCGTAAAACTCGGTATCGTCGAGAAGGCTGTGGTAGTAATGTAATCCGATACAAAGGTGCACAAAACAAGTCAATTTCACGACTGATTGCCTCGTTACGTTCCAATAATTGAAAGCGAAGAACATATTGTAATTACATAGCCGATGTCTGCTTTGTGCGAGATGGTGCAAGACTTCTGACGCCAATGGATCATTCAAAATCATCTCAAACTTGTCAGTGATTTCATTTCCTAAGCGTCAACATGCAAGTTATTTGTTTCTAAAAGTGATGCCTGATAATTTTCAATAAGGGAGTCTTGAATTTGACAGGTAGGTAGATATATTTTACTAAATTATGTATAATGAAAACTTATGAATCAGTAGGTATAAGTAAGAATAATATAAATAGAAACACTTAATGAATATATCATAATTTTCATTACTTTACTGTGTTTGGAATACTATACTCAAGAAATACTCAAGAGACAGACAACACTTTTTTCTATTCTTTGAGAAGTTATGAAGCATTTAATTATTGAAATAAATGTATTAACAGAACACAGCAAGTATAAGTTGCTAAACATTTTATAACTTGATTATAATTTCTAAAATTATAAGATAATCGTATAGTATAGATTATGGATTAGTGTATATTTTGAATCAAGATTGCATAGATGCTTAGAATTTGTTCCAATTCTGTTGATTAATTACTTAAGCCCTTGGTTTTTTACTTGATTCTTAACTTGTAGCTTTTCGTAATAATTCTATGAAACTGGTTGATGATGATAAAGATGCATCAATAATGAAGAACAAATTGGTTGGCCCGGCTCTTATCTTTTAATAATTGAAAAAAGTTTAGGTGGGATTCGATTTTAACCTCCAAATTACGAGTTTTCCAATACTTCAGTTTGTAAAAAAATAATTCTAACCTTGTTACCTATTGGTTTCAAAAGTTCTTGTTTAATTCATTATTTTCTACGTTTTTTTAAAATGTTCTATCCTTTATTTACGAATTTCTAAGACGTTACTCTCCCGTATTGTTTGTGATCCGTATCGGCCCGATTCAGAACGAACCACTTCACAAGTACTCTAATAAAACATCAAATCGCCACTCTATTAAAATATTGAACTTGAAACAAACGTTTCAATCACGAAATCGTCCGCATTATCCTCCCCCCTCTCAGCTGTTCTGTGTTTTGTGGACGTTCCGTACGTGCGACCGTACGTGTTCGGTAAGTACGTGCGATGACCAGTGGCCGACCCCGCACGAGATCTCATTGAGAACTCATCTCACGCCATGGATGCTGCATGGACCAAACACGAGCTCGACTGTTGATAATTCATCACGTCGGCGAGAACCACGCTCCGTGACTCACACTTGCATTGTTGCAACCGAGAAAACTGATTCGGAAAAACTTCTTCTCGAGGAAAGAGAATGCAAGGATAAGCGTAGAAGTTTTTTGAGATCATATTACAGTATTTAATGTTGGATTAAATGTTTTTGTTTTAACCAGGAAATTAAATATCGAACGACTCGGGTAAAAAATCAATTACAAAGCGCTATTTCGAGATTGTTCCGCAATGTGTCAAGGATTGGACCTACAACTCGGACATGCAAATTAAGTAGGATGTAAAAACTGTTTGGAATTGTTTTGCTGTGAATTCCTTTCAGTTTGAGTGGGTTTTCGGGTGTCTTTTTCGCTCACTGTTGCTATACAGATTGATAGACGGAGATTCTTCGCTTTTTCGTCAGATTTCTCGGTCTGTCTCTTAGTTTTGTTCATGTTCATTTTCTTGTCATTCAAGTTTAGTCATAATTTCCAAACAATTCCTTCACATATAAAATTATCAACACGTTTAACAATAGCCTCTCTCCAAATCCCAACACAACCGAAACTAATAAGTATTTGTCCATGAATGATATTTTATTACGTATCCATCTTATACACATTATGAATTAAAACAATTAATCATAATAGCTATTAGGAAATTTAATATCAGCAATTAGATTGTGTATTCTAGCAAATACATGCATGTTGTCCGTGCTCATTTATCAAATTTAACCAATCGGAATAAACGTTGTCTAGAATTTCTGAGAGGACATCAAGATTGCCAAATTTTGGTCAAATAATAAAGGGCCAAAAACAAAATCCCAGAATGATCGTGGGCTTTCAGCAAGAAGTCAATACCTTCATTTTCGTAGTTCTGCTGAGATATTTTAGATCTGGCAGACAGAAATATTGCAAAATAGTCACTCAATTTGTGTAGCTCTTATAAAAAATTGTGCCTCTTATAATAAACAGTATAGAGTCACTCAAATTAAATAAGAGCTTAGGTTGCAATGTATGACTCAAAGGTATATGGCTAAGTTTTCTTGTAGAAATGTGCTTGACACTGAAGAATGAAGTTTTTGCAGAAAGCACACGACAACTTCTCTTCCTATAACCCCAAACAAGCAGCCTTTCGACAAAAAGTAACATTGATTTTAAGTTTGAGCATTTAACACTTCCCCAATTGATAAGCGAATTTCACCAATAGCCCATGAATTTCCTCGCGCATGCATTGAAAGCTTGCAACCACTACGCATGCACCACTACTCAGGTATGCGTCTATAATGTATAATGTAATGTATGTAACATGCCCTGGCTCTAGCTGCATTGGGCTGAGGTTCTGTTTGTATGCAGCAGGAATTGCATGACAGAGGTCCGCCGGTACGAACCAGGAGTGCGTGAACGCCGGGTTGATGTTCAGACCGACGCCGTGCGAGGCGTCGCGCTGGAACGACGTCGTCACGGCGTAGTCCATAGCGACGGCCTGGTAGGGCAACATCTTGATGTGTCCGTCAAGGAGGTCGTTAGGTAATAATGACGGTTTCTGATAACACTTGTGCCCCGTCAACGACTTTTCATGACAGGGACGAAACTATGACGACGTCGACAGATCTGTGCGTCGTCTCTCTTGGCTCAGATTGTCGATTTAACTCGGTAGATGGGCAGAACTATGTTCCCGTCAACGATTTAGAATCAATGATCTGGGCAATGGGTAGAACCATGTCACCGTCAACAAATCAGTTCATTCGGACACTCTTTTCCTGACGGCTCTTCTGATGACTTGACTACGAAACACTGTCTAAAGGGGTAGAACTATGACCTCGTCGATGAGCTTCGGACTTGGGGCTCTTTGTCTATGAGTAGAACTACGTCCCCGGTGACAAAATCAGTCTAACTCAAATACAAAGTATTCTTGAGGTTCTTGAACGATGATTTATTTTATGAAACACAGTATAAAGGGGCAGAACTACGACCCCGTTGACGAACACCGCGTTTACGAGTAGAACTTCGTCCCCGGCGATTAAAGCAGTCTATCACAAATAAAATAGGTCCATGTATAGAACGATGTAAAACGCAACACTAGTTAAAAGGAGCAGAACTACGACACCGTCGACACTCTGAACTTGAAACACGGAGTCAATGATCAGCACTACGTCGCCGTCAACGCGGTCGGCTGCACGTGAGAGCGTGGCACGCGCGACGATGTCTTGGAGTCGAATCAGGCGGGCTCGCTCGACGTAGTCCCTCCTCCATCTGGCCGGCGCTGCCGCGTGGTTGGCGGACACCTCCGGCTCACCTCGGCCACGTGCTCGTCGGAGATGAGACCAGATAGCGGGGGTGGAGATAGAGAGCGACGCCGCCGACGCCCCCCGTTGTTCCGGTCATTAGCGGGACGCGTCAATCAGACGTCCATCTTGTTTACACGCGTTGATGAGCGAGCAGCGGTGTTGGTCAGATGATTTGCAAACGTCAATGCTTAAGTATGGACGAATGCTTTTCCAATTGGTAAAAAATCATTTGTGGTCTAATTTCGCATGATTCAAAGAACAAATTCTCCAGAATTATCTCCGAATAAGAGCAGTTCAGCCAATGAAATGCTTGAAAGCAGTTATTCGACGGATACGCTTAATTAACTAGCAATAACGTAACTTCATTTATGTGCTTGTGCAAAAGAATTACCTATGCTTTGGGTGTTTGTGCAACGTTTTTGTTTTATTTTGGACGAATAACTTTCATACAGTTAGGTAAAAAAGTATCTACTTTGAGAACTCGATTTTCTTCATAATTCACACAGACAATGTCAATTAGGTAATGTAACATTTTGGAAGTGCTTTAAGGGGAACATACCCGAAAAGTTTCGTAATTGCTAATAAATAATATGGAATGAAAGTCGCATTCTTAAGATTTACCAAAACTGCACAAAATCAAAGGTATGAACAATTTCATTCAGATGACGTCCAGACAATGAGAATCGAATTGTACGTGCATTTTTTTTAGAAACATAAATACAATTGCACCGGTTTCGTCAATTGAATTCGCAACTTTCAACCATAAACAAAAGTCCAATTCTCATCAAGATAGTGTTACTTTCACGAAATAAACCGCAGTCTTTCTTCAGTTTCACGACCACGATGAAGACGAAGAGACGAATAAACCTCGGATAAAACCAATTCTTCTCATGAATAAACTAATAGAATGGGTTTCGGCGGTCCGTTGGACTGGTTGTAATTCAATTAACATTGAGGGAGTGGGGGGGGGGAGGGGGTTGTTAGGGGTGTAATTGTGGCCGCGGAGATTCACGGCATAAACCGACACTAACATTGGGATATCTTAATGTGGATCACTAAGATAGGGGTAAATTAGCTTGTAAGGGATGAGCTATTTAAGGGAGGCGACTAATTTGAATTATGTTATTCGAATTATGAAGCAGAACTGTCTCAAAAAGCAGACCGTTTTTAATATAATTCGTCTTATTTATGTTATAAATCTTCGGATTGAAATCCGAATGATTTAATTTTTTTTTAACACCTGCCACATTTGAAATATTTTCTAATACACTTAAAATATTGTACAATTTAGTAAAATCTCGCTTCAAAAATTAAATTTCCTTGTTAATTTCATGAATGGGCTACATAATTCAATAATAAATGCTACACCTTAAATTTTATTCAATAACTGAAATTCTAGTTGATTTTCTATACAGTCAAGTCCATAAGTTGTTTCGTGTTGTCCATTACAAGGACCTTGACTGAGCATGACTCACGGCAATGCTCGTTTAGCAACGAGTTATTACAAGCGTTCTCCTCCAGTGTGGTTTTACTAACTGAAGAAGGGGTTAAATTATCTCAATCTGTCCTTGACTAATTGTACGTGTAGCCACCCTTTGTTAAAGCACCCCTTCTTTATGCTCGTTCCTCGAGACCAAATGTCCTAAACTTCGTAGACGATATGGTCCATGGAACAGAGATGAGAATAAAACGAGATTCGAACTTTTTTGTTTGAATCGTCGGAGATAAAAACGATAAACTAGTCCCAGATTGATTTCTACTGGGGAGTGTAGAAAATCGTCAGATGTCTGAAGAAAAAACGTAGACACAAATAAATAATTAGTGTAGGATTTGAGGTATAGTTTTTCTACACGCATCGGTGGGTTGAAATTATATTGCTGCGGTGCGAATAAAACCACCTGCGACCGAATTCATGTGAATTCATTGCAATTAATGGAGAACAAAGCGTTCGTGGGAATAGCATTTACTGTGGTGGGGAGTCCAGACTCCATACGACTTTCTTGAGACGAGATATTCGCAAAGAAATATAAAACTTAGATTATAGATTTCTCAACCAAAATACTTTATATTGAAAAGGCTGTATAGTATATTCAAACTGTAGGTAAGATATGCACATTTTATCCTTCCTTTTAGAATGTTTTGAAAATAAAGACGTCGAAATTGAACCCTTTTATGTGGATACATCCCCCTCTCCAGTGGTACTTAAATTTTCAACACAACACATTTTGTATCAAAGGAAGTGGCAATAAATACATGAATCGTATCTTCAACAGCGGCCTTCTTTAATGTTGTCGACAAATTCGATTAGGCATTCTTCACTGTCATCCCAACAGATCAATAAACCATCAGGAAATCCGGGTTCGATTCCCAATGCGGTCATCACATTAAACACAAACAATACGCATTGTTTCAAGGCTCGTCTACTTCGTGCAAACCGTAAAATGACAATTGTGACAAAATTCGCACAAACTCATCTCGAAAACAAGTTGACATCGCCGAATATTCTCAGTGTGACGTCAGTCGTGCTGCCACGCGTCGGTTCCTGACAACCCGATGGTCGAATTGTTCAACTTGACAACAATGACACATAATCCTCGTTAGACGGAGCCGGGAATCGCGTCTCGTGCGAAACGTCGCGGCATTCACGGGCCACTTTGTGTGGAGGTCTCATTGAATCGGGCAAGAAGTTCGTCGCTGCTAAGTATTTTGTTGTCCCTTCATTCAACTGGACTTTATGTGAATCACAAACCCGCTTGTTATATCATCTCAACCCGACATAAAAAAAAACTATCGCTGTATCAAAATGCACTGAACAATTCTCTTCGGGTTAAATTCTCTATCCAGGATTTTCAACGGTGTAATCCATTTCTTTTTGTTGTGAAAGAACATATCGCGTAGTTGTGTTTTTCTTGTTGTAACGGTCATTGTCTGGGCTCGACGTTGGGGATTCGTGTGAGACTTCTTCGGATGATGTTTAGGTGATTCGATCAAGGATGACCGACACGCTTACATGCTACCGAGCCTCGAACCCGGGACAATTAAGAGGCGACCGCAGCCTCAGAGACGATCAAGAAATGTGTGAAGAAAACCAGTTGATTGATAAATAACTCCCTTCTGTTGTGTCTGAAATTAAAATAAGTAGTAGTTTTATGAGCATCCGATATTATTTTAAGATGCCCATGGCAGAGCAAGTTGGTTCAGGCTTCTGAAGTGGAGGGTTCGATTCCCGTAACCGACTTTACTGGGAGGTTTTTCGTGGTCCCTCAGAAGAGAGTCAAATGTTGGAAAGGTTCCGTGTTAAATACACCTCAACCGCCTCCTTCCTCCCGTCCAACCTTACCTATTCTTCATCATCATCTTCCTAATCAGGTGTTAGACTAAAGTTGCAGAACAGTGCGGCGATAAACACCAGAAAATTTCCTAAAATTAGAATAGATTTAAAAATTTTAATCATTTCCTTTCGATTATTTTCATCACACCAATCACAATGCAACAAAGCTGGAAACTGGATAATGATTATGACGAATGACGATGATGGCCAAGAAGAAAAGACAGTAGTTGGGGGGTGGGAAAGACGCTTAAAATAAAATAAAACGTTTTACAATGTGAAAACACCCAAAAAGCAACTTTTTAAACCGAATTATCAATTGACTGCACCAGCATCTTGTAAAGACGTGTGATCTCTTGTGACGTCATAAAGCTTGAACTTGGAACCCTCCTAAAACTAAAAGTATCGTCAAGTTGTGAACGAGATATAAAAATCCTATCAGTTAGAATGTCAACTGCAGCCTCCCCCTCCCCCCTCAGCTCTGATTCCGAGGAGCATCGTGACGTCACGCGAATACAAATGAGATGAAACGATGTTTTATCGCTCCACGCGGCTCGCTGCTCTCAGATCAACTCTTATTCCACAAAACGCTTCGATTATTAAAGGATAGCAATTGTGATGCCGCTTCTCTAGTGTGTAAGATGCGTTTACCATTTTTATAACAGAAATACTGATTCGATAAATGCAAGAAAATTTTTAAAAACGTATGTTTGTAACAAATGCAAAAAGTTAAACATTTATAGTTACAACTAAATTGTGAAAGCCACTAGTGCAATGTTATTATTGGGAACAATCCTCATAATTTAATATGAAACATGTTATTTTGATCATTTTGTAGTCCAAAAATTCTAAGTGATTTGCAGAGACTGACAATTTTTTAATAAATTTATTTAGAAAAACAATATTTTTTTTGGAAGTTAGGCAAAATTGTATATTAATAAATTTATGGAGAAATTGTCTAAGCTCTAATTACAATTGCTAAAACCGTGAAGAAACTATGTAAACCTCAATTTAGAACAAAATATTTGAAAATAACACAATTTCCAACGTAATTCTGAATCAAATGCAACAAATCAAGTAGGTAACAACTTCCTCCCTTAATCCAAGAATCACGCCCCAAAGAAGAATCACCCATAAACCTGCATCCCGAATTGATAAGCTCTATCTTGTCTCGCTGTAATTGAAAGCTAATTGTGTAAACTCCGGCCATTACGCGTGGCCGCGGGGTTGCTGTGATCTGTGGGGCCGTGGAGCAGGGATGCTGCGATCTGTGGGACCGTGGAGCAGGAATGCTGCGATCTGTGGGGCCGTGGAGCATGCACGCTGGATACAGGGACACGTCCCGAGGTAAATCAGCCGCCAGCATCCCTTGTTCGACTTACAGCAAGGGTTATCGGGGTAATTCCGAGGGTAGTTAAGACATTATTACAATAAGCCAGGTAATTAAGTGGGGCTTATCGAGATTACATTGTTACGAAATTAATTTTGTAAAAATTAGATGACGGTTCGAATTTATTTGTTTAATTTTCCTAATGTTATGCATTCGTCCTCATTTCCATGTTTTCAAATACTATTTTAGGGGGTTTGAAATAAAATCAGTGTAATACAAACTCAAAGAAATTTTACTGGCAAAACAAATTATTTAATTGTTGAAGAAATATATTTACGTTAAAAAAATGGTTGTAACCATCAATATTTGTTTATTTTCCTTTATAGCAATCAATTTTGTCCAATTTTGTTCAACAGCTAACGAGGAAATAACTTAACCGATAAGCAACAACGAAGACCTTTGTGGCCAAATAATTGTGTCAACAGATTGCAAAGATTTTAATTGTCTTTAAGCAGTCAGTGAAAAGAACCGTGGTATCACAAAATCTTAGTGTTTTCAACATAAATTCCCCTTGATTTCAAGCCCCCTGCCGGCACGAAGAGAGGACACGAAGATGGTTCCCCCTCCCCCCCTCTGATTCACTAATTCTCCCACTTGTTAAGCCTCCCCCCCTCCCCCCCCCCCCCCCCCATGTAACCAGTAATTCGATTAATAGCCCGCGATCTGGTTGACATTGTCAGCGATAGCACAGTTTTAATTTCCTGCTAACTCCAAGAGTAAACTCTCGAAGCTGATTGGCTCATTTTTATGCAGTTATATACACAGTGCAGGACTTCACATGTCACATCTGTAGAGTGGAACAGTCTGTCTTTTTGTAAACGATTATATTAATGTTGATATAAAAATACGTAAAACGTCACACAATATTGTACTTGTACGTACTAGGTTCACTCGAACAAATAATAAACGGTATCTCGAAAGAAAAGGATTGACTGATAAAGTTTTGATGGCATCATCCCATGAAGTCTATGCTAACACGTCATACCTCTAGTAGATGAGCTCTGATTTCATTGATAATAACAAGGATAATACGTGTTGTGCAAAGTACCGTTTTTAATTGGTTTGAGTGTACATAACTTCAAAAAAAAAAATTTTATATAATAAAATATTTATTATTTTAATATCTGATAACACAAATTCAAGTAATTTGCCTTAAAATAATAATAATAATGAAAATTGGAATGTCGGAATCTGCGTTTTTTATTTGGATTTGTTAAGCAGATAACAGAGTGTGCGGATAAAAATAGAAAAATACTATCGGAAATCTACGTAACAGAAGACATAGTGTATTTGTTTTATGAGTATGCGCTGAAAGTCGTCACAGCCCTGAGTCTTGAGTCTTCCCCTGCAATCAGCGCAAGGGCAGGCTGGGAACGCTGCTAGGGAAGGGCAGGCTGGGAACGCTGCTTGGGAATGCCAGACATGCCCAGCCAGTGTGTGTCTTGCGTGATTGCACATGTGCATCCGAGTCACTTCCTTGCATCCCGCATGCGAGCAAATATCACAATATTCAAGATTATTTGACATGTTTACTTCGGTTACATTGTGGTCTTAGTCAGGGTGGCAGGTAAAGAAGAAGTCTTCCGTCATCAGGAAATAAGAAGGAATGCTTTTTATGCATCTCTCAATCATTTGCTTGATGTGAAAAGAAGGCCACGATAAATTTTGAAAAACACATATTTCGAAATTATTACAAATTTTCATAAACGATTTTCTAAATTTTATCAAAAAACGTCTCTCTTAAAAAAGCATTAAAACATAATAATTTGAGGACAATGCTTTTCGTGTAATTTTATAATAATAAAAAAGGAATTTTATGTGAAATCTAAATAAAATACTCAATATTTTGGGGGTTTTAACAGCTTTTACGTTATAATGGTCCACTAAGAAGCAAGTCTTACAGGTATTAATAAATTATTTAATTTCATTACGTAGTATAGCACTATATTATATTTATTTTTCGTGTTTTTCTTTCTCTAATCCCTTCTCCACATCCAACCAACTCCGGCAAGGAAAGCTGATAAAACTATGATTTGATTTTCTTTTTCCTCTGATTCCTGGAGTATTGTCCCTCGCCCGCCTATGATTGCCGTCCATAGAACCCGCAAGTAGGGGAGACCGGGGTAACTATCTCCACCGTAAATACACCCTAATCAAGTTGCCGCGCTTGATTAGGCCCAGTCATAGCAGTTGGCCAACTTCGAACAACATCGCATTCATCGCTCCCGAGATTATTGCAAGAAATAGAGAGATAAAACTTAGTCGCCCAGAAGTGTAACTTATAAAATATAGTTATGAATTGAATGAATGTTCCAGGAAGATGAAGTTAGCTTTGGTGAAAAGTTTCCTCCCTTTAGTTACAGTGAAAAGATGGGGTTTAAGCAAAATATCATACCATAATATTTTCTCCTAAAATCTAAAGTCAAGGAGACAAATTACAATTAAAAAAAATATGTAAGCACGTTATAGGTATCTAATAATTGGAAGGATTTTTTGTGTGTACCCTTCCATTTTAATAGTTTGCTTACAGAGGACTAAATTACCAAATATCTTCCCTTGATGTCACTAAAGAGAAAGAGCTTTTGATTTAATATTCAAAATATAACAAAAAAAGAAAAGCATGACAATATTTTAGTACCTACCTAATAATTTTGCCTTCCAAGGATGTGCTTGTAAATAATTGATATACCTCATTTCTGTGACATCGTAGAAAACATCCAAAGCGCCAATGTGACATTGTGACACAATCGAATTACTCCTGTCACACGAATGTGCCCTCCTTGTCAGAATCACGAGTCTTGCGCCCCCCCCCCCCCCCCCTCCACCCTAACCGCGATGTAGACCACTAAATCCACCGCTCGTGGAGTCATACAGTTTGACTTGGTGCACAAGTTAAGTCATTTCATTTGATTTATTCAATACAATCATCACAACCAAAATACTGACGTTGAGGGAAGTCAACTTCTGATTATTGGGTTTTATGGTAAACTTCCACTATTAAAGTTATATGATAAAGTTTAATAATTTAAAGTTTAATGAAACATTGAAACGTTTGTTTTTCCTGACTTTACTGCGGCAATTGCTGATTTAAAGCGTGAACTTCTGGAGAGTTTCAGAGTAGTGTCTGAAGATTTGCGCTGTTTCAAAGACGACATAGCGAAGAAAGTTATTGCCATTGAGGCTGGGGTGGCTGACTTGCAACAACGTTGCGACGAGAAAGACGAGCGGATTGAGTTTCTGGTGCAGCAGGTCAACGATCTTGACCAATACGGTAGGCGCAATAACATTGAGATTGACAACGTATCTGAAGTCGTGGGGGAAAATATTGAAGCTATCGTTATTAAAGTGGCGGCAAAACTATCCGTTGATTTGTCTGCAAGTGATATTGAGGCAGCGCATCGCCTTCCGTCGAGGAATACAGTCAGACCTCCTAGAATCATTGTTCGATTCGTAAACAGAAAGAAGAGAGACGAAATTATAAACAAAAAGTAGCTAGCAGCTACAATTAAGAGTCAAGATATTGTACAAGTGGGTCAGTCCCGCATATACATCAACGAGAATTTGGCTCCTTTCTTCCGCGAACTCCTTTGGAAGGTCAAGACTCGGGCAAAGGAAACCGGCTACAAGTTCGTTTGGTGGAGCCACGGAAAGGTCTTGGTGCGCAAGGACGAAAATTCCCGTAAAGTATTTAGAATTACTTCTTACCAGGATATTGACCTTTTGGTTTCTGATAGGCAGGCTGAGTCAGATTTAGCGGGTTAATACTTGCTTCCAGTTTATGCAAAACATAGAATTTGTGTTTACAGAAGAAGTCGAGAGGGAAGTAATATCAGATATTGACAGTTGGTTTTCTAAAGTAGAGGAATTTTTCACTTGTTTACATGTGAACATCAGATCAATAAATAAAAATTGGGACCAATTAAATGGTATATTATGTAAGCAAATAGGGGTTGTGGATGTCATTGCGATAACCGAAATCGCAATAACTGCAACCACACCTATTTCTCTCTTTAGCATTGAAGGTTATGATAGATTTCATTATACTCGTGTAAATAGGGGTGGAGGAGGAATATTGTTATTTGTAAAATCTGTATGGCATTTTGTTGTAAATGATGATGAATTTCAGTATTTTGAAGGAGTAGGAGGAATCTTTTCTCTGGCAAATGGAAATGTTATTACCTTGTTGGCAATTTATAGGCCACCTAATTTAAATAGAGGTGGTTTCGTGGAGGAATTGGAAATGTACATTGGAAATTATTCCAAAGTAAATAATGTTGTAATATTAGGAGATATGAATTTAAATCTGTTCGATTCAGATGATTGCAATTTTCGTTCATATTTATCGCTAATGGCTGCAAATGGTTATATTAATTGTATTAATGATGCAACACGCGAGGAATGTAGAGGTGATGTTTTTACGAGTACTTGCATTGATCACATTTTTATTAAGTCAAAATGCCATGATATTAAGTCGGCTGTGTACACTACCAAGATATCTGATCATTATATAATTATTGCCGGAATCATGTTTCATGGCTCATCTCAGAAATTTCAACATCAAATTCCAGTAAAAAAATGCATTAATGAAGTTAAATTAACACGTTTGTTGAGAGAGTGTGATTGGCTTGAGCCTATGACATATGATACATGCACTGACGTTTTTGACAACCTAACTGCCAAGTTTGATTATTGTTATGATGAATCTTATTACCTAAATTACCAGCTGGGGAAACGTAAGAAAAGTCTTGGTTGACGGCTGATATTATTAAATCCTGTAAAGAAAGAGACCGTCTATTTAAGAAATGGAAGAATTGTAACGGTGTATTGAAATTTTACTATGGCGTCGAGTACAAAAAATTCAGAAATAAAATAAATAATGCTATTCGTAATGCCAAAAAATTTATTATACAGGTGTCTTTGAGAAGTCTAGAGGAAGTATTAAGGACACATGGCAATCTATTAATGATGTACTTGGTAAAAAGAAAAAGGATACTGTAGATCAGGTTTTAAGTAAATATTTAGGGAAACAATTCAATGATAAGCAGATTGCAGATAGATTTTTGCACTGTTTCATCAGTGAGGTAGAATCTTTGAAACACGTTTGCAACATTCATACTTTAAATTACAATTATGATGTAGTTCAGCTTCAGTCTTTAAACATGCCTCCAGTGTGTGCCACCCGCATAAATTATATTATAAATTCATTAAACTCTAACAAACAACCGCGTTTTGACAGGATACGAATAACTGATTTGAAAAATATAGCGGAAAAAGTAAGCCCAGTTATTGCTAAAATTATTAATACTTCAATTTCAGAAGGTGTTGTTATATCTAAATTAAAAATTTCAATAATTCGACCTGTTTACAAAAAAGGTGACCACCTCGAGTTCAATAATTACCGACCAATTGCTTTGCTCCCTACTATTGAGAAAATTATGGAGCGGTGTGTTGCAAAAATATTAACTGATTATTTATCAAAGTTTAAAATCATCAATTCACATCAGTTTGGTTTTCAAAAAGGAAGAAGCACCACTGATCTGCTTACTCTTTTCGCTGATTACATAAATTCTAAATTAAATGAGAATATGCACGTTCTGGCTCTTTTTATAGACTTTTCAAAGGCATTTGATACGTTAAACCATACAAAATTGTTAACATCTCTTGAAAATGCTGGTATTCGGGGTCCCCTCTTATGTTGGTTTCACAATTATTTAACGGATAGGCAAATTATAGTTAAAGTTGGTGAAACTGTGAGTATAGCTGGGGTATGTAATTCTGGTGTACCTCAAGGGTCAATATTGGGTCCAATTCTTTATCTCTTATATGTGAATAACATGCCTAGTTATATTCAAAATTGTAAAATTTATATGTACGCAGATGACACTGTTCTAGTATCTGCTCATAAAAATTTAGAACAGGCTCAGATAATTCTTCAGTCTGATTTCAATACATTGTTGATGTGGACTCATGATAATGATTTGTTAGTAAATAGTACAAAAACTAAGTTAATTCACATTTGTTCACCTTCAATTGCAAGTAGGTTAGACCCTGTAACATTATTGTGTCATAGTTTTAATTGTTTACATACATTAGATTTTGCTTTGTGTACTTGTACTGATCTGATTGAGGAGGTTGATACTTGTTTATATTTAGGTATAACAATTGATAAATACTTTTCCTGGAGACCTCATATAAATAGCTTAGCTTCCAAATTACGTTCTTGCTCGTTTCAATTGTTTCATGTAAAATCTTTTTTACCTGTTAGAATTTTAAAATTAATATATTCTGCTTTAGTGGAATCTGTAATTTCTTACGGTTTACTTGCTTGGGGCAGCACATCCAATGTTCACCTTCAAGTCATTCGATCTATACAGGATAGAATGATCAAGAATTTGACCCCTGATGCCGTTAAGCTCAAATGTAACAATAACACTCTCTTAATGTACGATCATCTTAATTTCCTTCCAATATCTGATTTGTATAAATATAAATTCATAATCAAATATTTTTATTCGAACGAACTTAAAATTATCTACAATCATTCCAGGGCCACTAGATCAATGGTGAATCCAGTTTCTTTAATACTCCCCCGATTTACTAATAAGTATGGAAAGCGATGTTTAAATTACTCTGTCCCTTTTATTTTCAATCAGTTGCCTCAAGAAATTAAGTCTTTAGATAATTATAGTAGTATTAAGAAAGAAGTGAAATCTTGGTTGTATGAATACTCTGATGATGTATAAAATATATTTTTTTTTTTCTTTGTTAATCAGTTTATTATGTATTTTTCTCTCTTTTCTTGTATATTGTTTAAACATTTTTGTATCCACTAATTTTCTTTAAATTAATCCACAGAAAAGCCGTTTGGCTTTGTGGAAAACGGAATGTATGTATTTTTGTGTGTTTACGATAATAAATAAATAAAAAAAAAATAAAAAAAAAAAAACTTTATAAATTACCTATAGTTATTTAATCCAAGAGCAATTGATTTTTTATCATCTTCAGCCTAAAATAATCTCGAACACAGAACTAGACGTAAAATTAAGATTGCGCTACTAAACAGATGGTGTAATACAAAATTAAAAATAGTGAACTGTAATGCAAAATAATGTATTCATATGCACGACATACGATTACATAGCTATATAATTTAAAAAAAAAACGGAATTTCCAAAATAAGATAGGATGAAAGTATTTTTGAGGCTATTCAAAATGAGATATTTTGTTGGTCTAATATTAGTTGTTAAAAAAGGACATCAAAGGGCACGTCGAAGCCAAAGAAAAGTTCATGTTATCAAGAGTTTTAATACATTTGGTAAAGGTTTTTTTGTTTTCTTGTTTGTCCAAATCTAATAAACCATCTGGTATTACGCAAAACACAACTTCAAACGTTTCATCAATACAAACGTAATTTGAAATTGATTACAACAATCAAATTTGGAGCAGCTTATTGTTCGACCCTTACTAAATTTTCACTGATGAGTATTTTCCACTGGATTATATTATAATCTCGGCATTCTGTGAACCATGAATGAGATTGAACCAGTGGAACCGCAACTGTGAGGACTTCATACACCTCCATGTGCAATGCATTCACTTTCCATCCACGTACTTGCTATCTGGTTCATATACGACTGTCTCACATTATGCGACCATATCTTCTAATACAGCTCAGTAAGACTGCGTTGCCGGGAACATTTTATTAGCTATTTATTAACAACTTGTACTGTGCGGATGATGTTTGTGATTCCCCCCGCGTGCTAATGATGGCGCTGGTTGAGATATACGGGATGGGATTACTGGATGCGTTGCAGCGGAGCACATTAGCAGCCGCGATGATGACGAATAATACCGCCACGCTCAGGGGGAATGTGCTAAAAATGATTCAGATGTCTCATTTACAACATAGGACAATATAATGTGATACGTTATACTAAGGAACATATTATAGGAGTCCGTCCACGTTTTTTTTTTCTTAGAATTTTTTATATTAAGTTGGCAAGTATACACAAAATATTTCAGATTATACACGAAATACCATATAAATTAAGTGTAATATACTTATTAATTTTCAGATAAGAAATTAAATTGAAAAATAAGATTCGGAATCATTCCTGAGGACCCCTTTCGATTCCAGCTACCGATTATTCAAGATGAAGAGACAAATGATGGGCAGGTGTCCTATTAGTATGCCACAACCTTCACCTTCCCACGTTCAATCCACACCAGAGCACATCATCATCAACTCAAAATCATCATCATAATAAAAAGATATAAAGTTCTATTAAGTCGTCAATATGAACATAAACTTAGTGAAGCGATAACGCTAAAAGTAAAAATTCCGTTGTCGTTAAAAAAATTGTTTTACAATTACACATTCAGCTTTGCATGTCTAGGAAAAATAAATCGATTACACTTATTTATTTCCGCAGTTTCGGTTACAAAGAAAGCGCACTTTTTCTTTCCTAAATCGACATCAAAGTGCAATATCGTCACGTACTTCAGGTGAAATTTATTTGGCAATCATAGATAGTAATTGTTGTATGCCATTGCTCGATTCGACATATCTATATGTCTGCCATCTTGAATTTAACTTAATATTAACATAACTCACGGCCTGCATAAGAAAGTAGCGATCATCGAATGAAGTATTCATGCAGCGTGTTCTCTAGGTATGACAGTTGAGGTGCCAAATGCAGTGAGCTAGAGATCAATCAATCTAATGTATTATACCAGTGATAAGTTTTATGACCGCTCGCGATGACACGTCCACTTCTCGGTATTCTATTGTTTTAAGACGACAAATGAATCGTTAATTATTGTTGATGCAACACCATTCTTGTCTTTTGATATGTTTTGCCAAACTTATAATGTCACACGAGAAACGAACATCGCTTCGATGTGTTTGGTTGGTTGAGAAATTACTTCCGCTTCAACCAGTTGCTGGCATTGGAAATATTATTTGGTCGATTGTTTAACGACTTTCGATTGGTTTTGAGCACTTATAACAATGCATTGTTGAATTATTAGGAATTATCTGTCACTTCAAAATTTTTATCGTACTTCGTCAAATTGTGGAGAGTTTCTAAATTTTTCGGAGAACTTTTCCAAGGTATTGATTTTTTTTCTTCTAATTTTATGGTGATGATCTATTGACCCCACATATTATTTTAGTGGAATTTAATATTTAGCCACTGTGCACCATTAAAAAACGTCCCAAAACGATGACGAATATCTGAAGATAACTGTGTGAAGTCAACTTCTCATCGGATTATCATTTTGTCTCTCAAACTTCATCTTCTCTCCACAAGTGTTTAAATTATCCTCCAAAGATCTCTATTGACAGCTTCCCTCCCTCGAATATCTCAAGTGAATCTTCATCAACCCCCCCCCCCCCCCCCCCCACTCACAACAAGACAATAAGACCAAGTCCTCCACCCCAAACCCGAATCAAGCGCAACCCTTCTTCCAATCATCAGGTGTTAATTCTTTCATCAACCCCATCCCCCAGTTAATCCGCGGCTAAGAAAACTTTCCTGCCGCTAACTTTGTTGTTCTTCGCAGCTTCTAATCTCGGGGTATTGAAGGGTGGGTGGCTGGACCAGGGGGAGGGAGGGGGTAATCAGGGGGGCTTTGTGCAAGAGAGTGATAGCATCTTTATTGTGATATTTTACTGCCCTTCTGTATAACTGAACACGCATTTAATGACAAAGAAATAAATGTTATTTGTAGAAAACGTAAGCCAAATCCGATTCTGAAAAAAGACAGGTTGATTTTTAAAACTACAGTATTTATTATTTCCTAAATTTCAAATGATATTTTTAATATCAGGTCAATAAAAGTGCTTTGAGTCATCCCTCCTGCACACAATCTGTCTTTATCTCCCAACCATCACATACAAGAAATTACCTAGCAACTCACGCTATCACGGCACTAAAGTTCTCTACATTTTCCAACAAGAGTATGATGTTTAGCAAATGGACAAAACAAAATGTCGATCACTCTATTCGTGTGTACTGTTTCTCAAACTGTGCGACATATTCACCTGACTTCCGTGTAAACTTGTGACCTACTGCTTGCACACGCGCAATGTGTCCACAGATATCAATATGCACGGCACTAATGATCACTACGAGCCAATCAGCAGCGCGACACTTCGGCATGCAGCCCGATGAGGTGTTGATGTTGATGTGACATCAGTTGCCATGGTGATGACAGAGTTACAAGTGGTCAAGAGAATGCGGCACCTCCACCGAGTTGGTCTAGTCAACTCTCATACCATTTGACATATGTAGCAGAAATAAATGTGTAAACATTTTGATTGACACATTTTGGAGGGTATGCTTTTTTTAATAAAGGGTGTCCATAACTAAACACAATTTTGCTGCTAGTGATGTACTCTTGGTTTTTCGATACTGCCCAATAATATATTTACAAACATATTTTTAAAAGGGAAATGTAAGCACCTAATTTTCATTTTCATATAGGTATTTATTTACAATTAACAAAATTCAAACGTTTTTCACTGTTTTCGGACTGGCATTTCCTCAATCGAGAGACAAATGATGGGAGGGTTCGCTAAGGACGGCCTTTTCCCACAGTTCATGCATATTCATCGTCATCAGTCGGCATTAGGCTAGCTGCAGAACAGTGCGACGTTAAGCGCACATTTATAAGAGATGGTGCAGCATAGCGTGCAACTGTTTTACAAAGTGGTAGAGAAAAGTTGAATTACTGCACTTCCTTTGCGAGTTCGTTATTTATCAAGTCCCCGCAGTTGTGTGTACTTTCCTACGACACCCAGCGCTCTCGTATCTCACGACTAAACCGAACACTAGATCCTACGTGGAAGATAATTATTCAAATTATTATCTATTTTTCATCGTTACTAAATTAAGAAGTTCAAAACACAAACCCAGAGCAAGATTGTCACGTAACGGGTAAAAAACCTCGGGAGAAAATAAATATATTACATCCAGAAAAAATGAGAACATTTTACAATATGATGAATTGTGGCGAATTTAAACCTGTGAAGAAAGGAGGCAGAAAAAAAGAGTAGAAAACTTATCTTTTCAGTGAAGACACGGACAGAATATTTATTATAATCACCCAACAGGGACGAGAGAGTGAATTTTCAAACGGGATTTTATCTCAAACTCCTTAGATGATAATAAAAATGAATTAACAACACAAAATACAAATGCATAAATTTAACTGCGACCATGGGATGGTTTGGGGATGGGAGGGAGGGGGTAAGTGTGAAAATTATGAATCTCCGTGTTCTTTATATGAGTTGGTGAGTTAGTTTTCTTTCCCCCCTCCTCGAGAAGTTTTCCTTGACAGGGCATTTTATTCGGCCCGAGAGATGGGGGCTACATAGCTCCATCCAGGGACAGGTTGGGAAGTAACTGGAGGTTATCAGCGGAAGTGAAGGAAGTGCATAAAGTGTGCGAGGAGGATGAAAAAGTGCGAAGATAAAGGTCATTTTGTAGAATAGTTAGCGTAGAACGCTTGAAGGAAACCGACATAACGACAGATGCACTTATTCGTCGAATATGCTCCAGCCGATATGTATCCGGCAAACTGCGGACTGCCAGGTATTTTGATCTGGCCCGAAAACTAGATCTCTATACCACACCTATCTAACAAATCAATTCTTGAAGAAAAATACAAGAATTTTAAAATATATTAAGATTCTTTGACAGGAAACCATAATAAACAAAAATACTACGAATCAGTTCAAAATTCAAGATAACTTCGGCAGCCAGAAATCTTACTTTCTTCTATTTACTTAAAATATTTGGCTCTCATTCACAAATTTAAATGTTCAGAGCAACCCTTGAGGCAAAATGTTTGCCCAGCTAGTTAGATTCAATAACGAATCGAGCATAAGTCTTGCTTTCAACATTATTTTAATTGATTACTTCTATTATAGAAATGAAACGTCAGTTCATTTGGAAAACACAATATCAATAAATATAATTTCATGTGTTTTTTAATGTATTATTTCTGTATTTTGTGAATTTATTAAACACATATTTCGGGATGTTAACACTGCAACACATATTGTGATCATAAATAAATCTATACAAATACGTATAGGCAATTTCATATATGGTTGGACAAATGACGTGTATGGAATTTTCCTAAGCACGACGAATTGTATTTAGTAACAATGAGTTGTCCTTGATCTAACCTAACCGACGTGATTTCTCATGCAAATGATTGGTCTACATATGATAAGACACTGTTTCATAGGTCATCTGTGGGGAGTTCGCCTGCGGTGAGGAGAGGTCATAGTCAGCGATGCAAGCCGACCGCAGCCGATTCAATATGCTAAATATACCGCCTCGAGCGGACTCTATCACATGGTGGCGTGATTCTGTCGACAACAAAGTTACTAATAAGTTAATCTACTAAGTAAGAGCAAGTGGGAAAGAGAGGAGTGTGGCGATCTCAGCAACCGAACACTAGAAGGTAAGTCAAGAGCGGTGACAGAATAATGATATGAATAGTGCTACTGGGCTGGGACGAGGATTGTTCAAAGTGGGTGATAGATTGATTATTGTGGTTTAACGGCGCGTCAACGACGAGGTTATATTGCGCACATTAATAATTACAATTAAGCATTTAACTTTAATGATATAAGTGGAGGACATGGGGAGGGGTCGACCTAACTGGCCCGATCCGGGGGAGTCCAGCACTGGTGGGAAGGCCAGGCCGGAATGGGGACGGACCGGGGGAGGGGGGGAGGGGGAGGCTTCTGGCCGGTGGGACTCGATTTCAGGGGGATAACCATTTCGAGGGGGGAGGCCGGCCCGAGGGGACCGCAAATTCAAGGGAGGGCATGGGACTAGGCCGACCCTGGACTGCACTTGGTTGGGACCAACTCGCTATGCAAGCCGGTCCCTTAAGCCCCACCACCGCGTCAAGGTGGCAGTCCATTGGTGGGGCAAAGTGGGTGAAATCTGAGTTGTAGTGTAATATATTTCATACATTTTATTAAAAATATTCATATGGAATGAGCGTTTCCCTTTTCGCTCTTTTGGTTCTGTTTTTTTTCTTTATTGTTCCGTACCGCAGTACAGGTCGCACTGTTTCTTCGATCGAGCTGACATTTTGCACACACCATCTCTGGGGTTGCATACCCTAATTTTTTGTGAAAGTCAATAAAGTTATAGAAAGTTATAATACATCTTGACGCAACAGATTTGTATGAAAATTGCCCTAAAATATGGGTCCCAATTGCCACGCAAAATTTGAAGTTGATCGGTCAAACGGTTCCATTTTAAGTTTTCAACCCATCACAGGATCAAGAAGAGGCAAAAACACAGACAAAAACACAGAGAAAATGCCGAGGGGCTCGTTATACTCTAGCTCAATAATCAGACGCCTTTTAGAGATGAAAAGCACATTTGGAAGGAATTACAATCAAAAAGTAAAATTCCTAAGTGTATTTTTCAGTCACATATTTTTCGCAACGGCAGATTTCCTCGCGAGTCGCGCGACTCTTGTGTTTTTCACGCGTTATTTCTCCGCTGACGAGACGTCATTTCCACGACGCCGTTCACCAGACGTCGGCGTCGGCGTCGGGAAACTAGATTACAAGTATGTCAGTTAGAGGGACGCCGTCGTACATGCGTGTAGGGGAGGGGGGGGGGAGATGTTGTGGTGAATTTGTGTAGGAAATTAGGGGCAATTTGTGTCGCCCCTATTGCCACTTGGACCGACATTTTCACAAGCTTTTTTACAACTTTAACGACACAACACCGGGGTTACGTTTTAAAGTTGAATTGAAACGAAATCTTTTTACTTTGTTTGAAAGACCGTAAGACGAACTATAAATGTGTACTTTTTTACTAGTATTGAACAATCATGGGTTCGATTCCTGCGGCCATTCTTCCGGACTGAGGTTATTTCGCGGTTCTCCTCAGTCGATAGGAAATGATGTGAATGTTCCTTACTAATAAGCCACGCCACAATTTGTCTCATTCCTACCGTCTATCCTTACCCTTTCTTCATCATCATCATCATCTCCCAATCAAAATAATAAATAATTTCTAGCCAAAAATGCAAAACTGCAGAAAAATACAGTGTGACTCGCACTATTAAAATAAATTACAACGAAAAAACCATAATTGTGAACATCAATCCGACATATTGCATTTTGAGACTAAGCTCCTCTTTTTAAAATATCTTTAATCTTAGTGTTTTTTTTATCAATCTTTCAATGTTCAGGCCCCCTTGCTGTGGGCCCGGGGTCTGGTCACGGGGCCCGGGATGATAAACACGATTGATTCGCGTCATCTTCCTCTGATGCTGCGGTCCAGCGATCTGTCATCTCAAAGCCAGCATCAAGATCTCATTCAGACGAGACTCGGAACAAATCTCAGCACTCGCTCATGTGGACGAGGCAATGTTTCAAGCAGATCTTGATTCTGATGCAGAGAATGATGTGAATAACTCTTAGTTTGTCTAGAAAATCATCCTATTGAAACCGAAAGAAAAGATGGTAGACGCTTTTCTCAATATTGTTACGGAACATCGTAACTATTTATTTCATAAAAATAATAAGAACGTTATGAATTGTAGAAGAAAGTATCTCGCAGAGAAAATATGTTGTGCACTTAAAAAATATACGCCGATTTGTCATTATTTATCAAATAACGATGCAAATTACAACTTGAAAAGGTAATTTAGTTTTCGAAATGGTAGAATCGACTGTGATGTCTGCAAGCTGTTAATGTTCAAGTTCACTTTAAACCACGGCCTCCTTTATAAGTTTTGTTGTTTTGTTTGGAGTGAAACAAAACAACAAAACTTATAAAGGAGGCCGTGCTTTAAACTAATTACAGGATTTTGTTTTTAAAAAAAATAATGAAGTGCGCACTCTAAAAATTATGTTTATACGTAAGTATGCCGATTTTCAACGTGATCGGAGATTCTTTTCATCACTCTACTTCAAAACATTTTTTTTCAGCAATTGTAAAATTGTAAAAAGCATCAAAGTTAATTAAATAAAGTATAATAAAATAAAAAAATATCGTTTAAAGTGCAAGCCAAGATAATTAAAGCCAAGTTCGGTCAAAGTTGAAACAAATGCAAGATAAAAGTGAACTCCTACCCAACTCTCTTCACGGCTTCTGAGATCATCAAGTTGCTCGTCTCAAGCGATTAACCTTCTTATAACACTGCAGGGGGATCACAAGTTGAATCATACAAGAGTCAATTTAAACAGCATCTTCTTTCAACCCTCGCTATTGTAAAACCTCCTTGGCGTGTGTAAAAAGCTGTTCCTCCCCCATCACAGCACCCCTGGTGGGAGGAATGGGACGTTTAACAATGCTCGACATGGCAGTTAGAAGTTGCCACTTGCTCATCAAAAGTGTCCCCGACGAATTAAAACACGACAAAAAGTAAGAATTAAAACTTGGCAGGAAATAGAGGGACGTAACTGTTAAACCATTACGGACGAAAGTTGTGCGATATTATATAGAATTTTCACCTTTCTTGGATTTATATTTATGTCCCTTTAATAATCCACTTCATTCAATATCTATAGCCTTGTAGCTAGAAATAAAAATCTTCAATACATAAATTACTTATTTTTTAAACTAATATTTCTAAAAGTATATTTTTTATGCCTTCTTTTTCTTTTTCAGAAAGAAATGAGATTATTTTTCATGTTTCGGGAATAAAATATAATACTTCAAAGAAGGCTTGTGGTTTTGAAATAAACATAGAGCTGATAGAAGAACAAGGGTAACTTATAAAATACATAATACTCACCCCCTTTACACGAAAAATCTCTCGCCGGTGCGGGGATAAAGTAGGGGGGAGGGGGTGTAGGGGAAACCGGGGTACATTTGCATCGGGTTTATTCGCGGGCATTACAAGACGAAGTGACGAAATACGACGCTGAATACAAATCAGTGTAAAACAAAGAGAAAAAATGCGAAAACTTTTGAAATAAGATAGAGACGGGTAGATGATGAGCCGATTCCCAGATGTCGCATTTACATTTCAAGAAAAATCGCAGGCCGTTTGAGAAGTGTGTGAATGAGAAGGGTATATAAAGCGCGAGCGAGAGGAAGAGAGAGAGAACGTTGTGGTTGTAGAACGTCAAAGTGGGAAGGTAAGTGCACAATGGTGCGCCATAATAATATCTCGGAGGCATTTCTCATAAGAGTGCGCTTCCATGACATCAAGGATCGCATAACAAACAGATGCCAGGATCCAGTTCACTTCAAACAAGCTTTCAGTTATCAGGACGATTCATTCGTCAAGTAGAAAAACAAGGAATAACCAGGAAAACATGATCAGAAATTAGTTTATTTGTTGCTTATACTGGAGTTTCCGTTTTGGAGGTACGGAAGATGGGAAGGAGGCAAGCGTGACATGTTAGATACGAACTCTCCCCGCATACTCAGCCTCTCGACTGAGGAGATCAGCGATAATACCTCAGTCAGGATAATCTAACCTGAGAGAGATACCATTTTGTTTGTACTTACGACGTCCGGGGTTCACAGGACTTATTCCAAGGAGGACCACGTGACTTACCTGGAAAGAGAGAAAAACAACTTTATTAATTACAAATATTTCAGTTATTGAGTCAAGTTTTAATATTTTAGAACCGGCAACGTTATTTTTATTAATATTATTCTCATTAACACATCTTCCAGTTTCATAAAATTAATTATAATCAATTCAAAATAACTAAACAAACTTATAATTAATTGGAAATTAATACACAATCCACTGAATCCTCACTGAATCCACTGAATCCACTGGATCCTCACTGAATCCTCACTGAATCCACTGAATCCACTGAATCCTCACTGTATCTTCACTGAATCTTCAATGAATCCACTGAATCCACTGAATCCACTGAATCCTCACTGAATCCACACTGAATCCACTGAATCTTCACTGAATCCACTGTAGGGTGAGTGTGAGTGTACGGTACGACTTTGCTGGGTGGAGCGACCGCTCCACTAGATGTATAATATCCTATTCATAAGGACCTCTTCCTCCTAGTAGGTATTGTTTTCATAACAGGGGAATATTACAGTTTGAACCATAACATACACAACATTTATCAACTTACATCCAATCAGTTACAAATAACATGTTAGATCCAAAGTTCTTCCATTGACAAATTCACTTCCATGTAAAGCGACCACATTTAGATGCAACATTTTGCTAACCCGTCTCCCCGTAAGAGGCAAGGGGTAAGTAGTCCCACACATACACATGCATGTAGCACAGCCTCTTCATCCCTTATCTCCCACCCCTTCACCCCCTCTTAATGGCCGATGCGATCGCTATCTCGCTCTAATTCTCTGCCACTGTTGGAATAATTATGATAATGGGACTTGGTCGGAATATTGTTTCATAATTCCTAGAGATAGAGAGACGGAGATATAGATAGCTCCTGGAGATAGAAAGGGACGGAGGCAGAAATATGAAATAACTTTGCTTGATGTTTTTGCCGGTGGACTTGCTTGGCGATGTTTTACTGTGGCTTAGATGTGATAAGGGATGGGGAGGGGGAGGGGAGGGGGAGTTATAATGAACACAATGTTTTATGGCGTGTTTTGTCAAGGGCGCTAGTCCGATGCAGCCAAGTTATAACACGACTCGTATGGCCTGTAATATGCGACAGCTACGATACAGTAAATTGTACAATAGGTATGTAATTGAAAATATCACAATGTCAAATGTGTCAGGCCTTGGAGATCGGTACTCTATAATACTTGATTGAAACACTTATAGAACAATTCAATCACATCTTTTCAGACGGAGTCAGTCAAGTCAGCTAGCAGGAGTGTCCAGTTGTCGGCCAGCTTGGACATCTAGTAAAGCTGAAGAGGCACGCACGATTTACTCCAAAAGTGGCGGACTTCGGATTACTTGACGCGATTGAACGAACTCCGATGAATATTTTTATTCCCAAATGCATTCTTATCTCGAATGGGTTTCAACGTTGTTCAGAATATAATTACCTACCCCCTCCCAATTGCATTCCAAAAAGTAAACGCAAAATATTGAGAACCCTCTACTTTTCTTTGTAAGTACAGTATTCCGTATAAAACATATTTGCGTGATCTGAGATTCTTATAGAATGAATAATTAATGAATGTCTTCCCAAATATGTGTACCAAACAGTACTTCATTGTTTTATTTCTTTGTTTTAATTATATAAATATAGACTTGTTCACCAAAAGAATGGTCTATAGGCTGGATGGGGATTTCAATAAGCTGGGTTCCCATACTTCGCATCGAATTCGCTTCCGGTTCGCTTCGCTTTCGCAAAATGGCTACCTTTTAACAAAGGAAATCGTCCATGTTTACATTCGCATGTTCACTTGTTTCGGTTTCGTTTCGGTTTCGTCAAAGTTAAAATTGGCTCAACTTTAACGAAACCGAAACACGGGAACATGCGAATGTAAACATGGACGATTTCCTTTGTTAAAAGGTAGCCATTTTGCGAAAGCGAAGCGAACCGGAAGCGAATTCGATGCGAAGTATGGGAACCCAGCTTGTTTTAAAGCCAGCGTGTTACATGATAATTTGTAACTATGTTCTGCGCTGAAGTGAGTTCAGATAAAAATTAACGCCATAATTAGCAGTTGAAAACTCTTCTGTGCTATTACAAGCCAATTTTTCGTGGCATATTCGGAGGAGAGATGATGATCATGAAAAGTGACACCTATTTTAGTTGTACATACTAATATGTGTGCATATATATTCTTCGATGTTTTCTTACTATGTTCGACCTCATTAAAAATGTAGCACCTATAAGAAACATTTTATTTCATATGTCAAATCTTACGTGAAATTAAAAATTGTTTTTGAGTAATTGACAATACTCTTATTCAAATTTTGCAGGTTTTGTTGTGATAATTAAATATTTTTCATTTATTTGCATCATGTGTTTTAATACAATGTCATCTTCAAATGTACCTTTCCTTTAAGCATCATAAGGAAATGGTGATATAAGTAAACAAATAAACCATAATTACATATAAGATGTTGGCTTTAAAAAAAAATATATATGTATAATTGTTCTTAATTAATTGTTCATAATTGTTCTGCAAACTTCCAATTGCGCCCGGATAACCAACATTCTACTTGGACAAGTTTCACTGCGTCAGAGTTACCCACATACTACTTAACCAATCCTGAAAGTGCCGAAATAGTTCACATTCCACTTCATATTCATTTTTGAACCTTTGCAAACAACTTTAATTTTTTTTAATTTCAATACTTTTAATTTTATTTAATTTTCATAAAACGTTATTTTGTTACTATGCATTTTAAACTAACTATTGTACTGCGATGTGGATAGTTTAGTTAACTGATATTTGAGGGCTGGTGCGGAAGACAACGCCCAAACCAGTATTCTGAGAAGCAAGCAATAATCCTCTCTTTATTATCATTGTTACTATAATGAGTTAGCAATAAGTACACGAAGTGTCATTGTGGCGCTCTTGAGTCTTGATGGGGATAGTTTCGAAGCAGAGTTTTTAATGCACCTACTCCTATTGCCGACCAGGGGGCATATTCTAGAACTTATAAATTCACAAGTCTGGCAGAAACCTGATTCCATGCAATGTTAATCCATATTACCTACCACGCATCGGATTCCAACAGAAACGGGAATTTAAAATTCTAGAAAAAGACCTCAGGTCGCGGCAGGTCAACGCCAGTGATAATATTCCAGCCCGCGCCTCCTCATTTAGTTTAGATGGAAAACATGCATTATCTACAGACATGATCTGTAGCTCCTCATTAGTGGATTATGTGAGATTATCTTTATTGCTCGACGATATCTTATCAGAGTCTCCAGTAAGTCACCATATTGATAAGACACACCTTACACAATTCATTAACAGTTTTAGGGCTAAATATCTCTTCAAACAAACAGTTCTAGATAATCAGTGAAGCTGTGTGCAGTTGTTTCTAGTTCAACAATATTCTGTCGTTATTAATCAATATTTGCAAGTGATTAACGTTCAATATTGTGTGTAAAACGTGTTTATTAGGTACGTAATGTTACATTAGAACAGCATCAGCAGATATCCTAATACATTATCCCAAGACTAAGCGCCACTGAACCAGGACTTAAGGGGGGGGGGGGGGGCATTCCCCCTTTTTGTATTTGGTCAGACTGTTGGACCTTCTAATATTTGTTTGTGTACGCCGGAGTATCTGCTCGATTGATAGAAGTGAAATATAAGTGAAACAAACAACTTGAGGAACGTGAATCAAGGTGCTTGTGAGAAAAGTGACGCTTCTCTTCGTTTGGTGATGATGAATGTTCGACATTGAGAGAAGAAAAGATAAGACAGAAAGAAGAGATTGATCTAGGTGAGTAACATGATAAGTTATTACAGAGGAGCAATCGCACTACTCGGCCAACGCATGACACCTATTCTATGTCGTGCCACAGATACTCCTTCATATTCGAGTTACAAAAAATGGATTTCAATATCTGAATTAAGTTGTACGTACACTCAAAACAATAAAAGTCGGTACTCAAAAAGAAAAGGATTGGCTGGGTTTGATGGCATCATCCCATGAAGACTGTGTTAACGCATCATCTACCTCTAGTAGGTGAGCTCTTATTTCATTGATAATAACAAGGATTGATTGTCAAGGAACCTTACCAGCAGCCAATCATTTTCGTTTCGAGTACCAATTTTTATTGGTTTGAGTGTACATCCCTTGATGAATACAGTATAGGTAACACCATGGCAATGCGCATGAAGTGATGTACTTATTTACTATTTTTGACATCCATTGATCAGGACATGAGTGTTCATTGTGACCAGGAGGGTTATTCTAAATTCCCTTGTCGTCTCGTATCAATTGATACGGCGTCACTACCATGTTATATAGATAGCAGTGAGACCGTATCAAGGGAAACGAGACGATAAGGAAATTTAGAATAACTCTCCATGACTACCATAATTCCATTTTGTTCGTTGGTTAAACGTCCCCAGATTATGATTTCGAATCCCGGTTGCAATGACATTTTGTTTCAAATATTTCATTTAACTTCTCTGTATGTTTCCCAAAGGATTAAAACTAAAATTCAAACTAGGGTATTTCTCGCATTCAGGAGATCGCTTCAGCATGTTGAGGTTCAAGAAGTTGCCGGGCGCTGCCGACATCTCCGGCCAGAAGTACGAGTTCAAGATGGCGTCGCTGATGTATCTACGCGGGTTGAATCGCACGGAAGGCTTCTTCGTGGGGAGCAATGTCGCCGGCGCAGGCGCGTTCGACGACCTCGTCTTCAAATACAAGCTGAAGGGTGAGCCAGACTTCAGAGTTTGCTTCATCCAGTTTAAACATAACGCACAAGGAAAGCAAATTATATCCCTCGATAACTTATATGATGTGAAAAACAATTATTTTCTACATAAATATTTCAAGTCTTGGTGTGAAGTACAGAAAAACGTTGAAAATCCGGAATATCAGCAAAGTGAATTGTTTGACGTCGACTTCAGCAAATGCGATTTCGCTATATTCACGAATGCAAATATCGACAAATCTTTGTCAGCTGTAAGTCAAGCACAGACCGAGGTAGAAAATATATTTGCCACAGGTAAGACCAAAGATGGACAACCGACGTTTGTAAAAGAGACAATTAGGGATGAAATTAAACTTGCAATAGAGAATCAAATAAAGAAGAACAAGAGTGGACCAAAGATGCAAGATTTCTATGACGTCATTGACAGTGATCCAATGAAGGACTTCCTCAGAAACCTCCAATGGTTCACTGGTCAAGCTGCGGAGCACGAGCTGGATGCTCTCATTGAAGCAGAGATCAAGATGGCATTGGAAACAAATGAAGATGATACAGTCAAGGTGGCAAAGATGTTTGTTGAGAAGATGCAGAGTTGGTGGGAGGAGAAAAAAGAATCGGAAGTACTAACTGAGACTGCGCAGTTGTGGAGAGACGTCATTGTCTCGCGTCTTTTCTTGATGAATGATTCGAAGAGGAAGGAGATGGAAGCGTTGAACATCAACTTCACTGACCAAGAGATCGACTCCTTCCACCAATCACTGTCCACCAGTCAAGTGATTAACGTGACGTCACAACATGTCAAGTTGACAGCCTTGAAAATTAGCCAGATGCTGGAGAAGCATCATACCAAGCGTTTCGTCTTCATTGACCAGTCATCACTGTTGTCATGGCAGCCCGAGGTTCTGCGCGCGTGGCAGGGTGTGTGGTGTGACGTGCTGGTGATAGAGTGCAGCACTGATGCTCAGTCACTTGTTGGTGAGCTCTGCAAAGTCTTGCCAGCCAAGAAGCTGATCCTTCTATCACAGACTGCGTTGCCAGGTTACCAACAACTGAAAGACAACTTCGGCTGGAGGCAACTGGAGGTGACGTCACAGAACATGCTCATTGAGAAGGAGGTGGACTTCCAGGGGTATGACGTACGGCTCGGGTCAGTGGTGGGGGAACACTGCACGCATGCGCTGACAGGAGCTGTTGTTACTCAACTTGTTACACCCGGCGTCAAACTTACAATCGGCAAGAAGCTCAGCGACGAGATTCCGTATTACATCGAACGCATCTTGGAGAGGTCCGATTATGTAACTAAGGAAGTGTTTGATCGGAATTATCTAGACGATTACTTCATTATCAGTGACATGACGGAGCAAGATGTCATCTCCTTGGAGAACGCTTACAATGTGAAGCTCAAGATGTTTGAGGAGAACCAAACAGAAGTTAAGCATCACTTTTACTGGACTGACCACTCATTCACTTCCGACAAGCTAACAAGATTTCATCAGAAACTTCCCGGCAAGAATGTGCATTGGTTGGCAATGGAGAAGACCAGCTGCGTGTATTGGAAGCAATCTTTCGGCCACATGGATGTTATCAAGAAGCACTTGGAGAGAAGTAAGAAGAGAACAGCTGGGCTGGAAGTCTTGAAAGAAAGAGTTGTTCTTGTAGCTGCAGAACCTGGCATGGGGAAAACCATCTACCTCAACGAGGAAGCTCGAACAGCTAAGGAAAAGGACAACACTAAGTGGGCGATGGTTATCAAGTTGAATGATATCACGAGAAAGTTGGATGCACAGACTGAGCTGTATTTTACAAATCAGGAGAACGTCACGGATTTCTTATTAGATGTGATGCAAGATTGTTCATTTGGTAAAGATATTCTGAGATCACGTTTGACGAATACTGGAAACGTCAATGTTTATCTCGATGGCTACGATGAGATTAGTCCAGATTACAAAGATAAAGTCACCTACATTGTCAGGAGCATGTTGAAACTAAAAGTGGAACACATTTGGTTGACTTCCAGAAACGTAATGCGACATCATTTGGAAAGTGAGCTTGCATCAATCTGTTACACCATGAAGCAATTCACTGATGAAGAACAAACTAGCTTCCTTGTTCAGTACTGGAACTCAAAACATTCTTTCCACAGCAATGAGAAATCACATATGTTTGCTAAAAATCTGCTGAAAAAGACTTGCGATTCATTCAGCAACAAAGACAGGACTTTCACGGGAATTCCTCTGCAGTGCATGATGCTGGGCGAGGTATTTGCTGAGACAGTTAAGACAGAAGAGTACAATCTTCCCAGGCGGTTGGATTTACTTATGTTATTTGAAAAATTCATATTTCTAAAGATGAAGATATTAAATGAAAACAAAAGTCATGTTGATACCACAATCCCAAGGGTAAGAGATATTATGAAAAGGGAACATAAGCTAATGGGGAAGAATCACTCTGACGCTGCAATAATTTTACTTATCTCGGATGAGGAATTGAAGTTGCTGAAATCCATTGACAAGGAGAAATTACTGACCCGCTTTAAGAAGAGGTTTTTAGAAGGCAAAGAGTGGACGGGTTTGATCGATGGAATGACTGACGGTAAACCAAATTTTTCCCACCGATCCTTCGCTGAATACTTTCTGGTTTGGTGGTTGTCTGAGAACAAATGGTCGAGTGCTAATTTCATGAAGAAACATCTTTTTGAGCCCCGATTTGAAACAGTTCGCCAGTTTTTTGATCGACTGCTTGCGAGAGATTGTCCGTTGCACATAGCTGTGTTAAATGATCATGTAGAAGCTGTCAAAACACTTTTAACACCTGAGTCTGACGTGAACATGGTTGACAAGGGAGGAAGGTCAGCACTTCATCTAGCAGCGTCATCTCCTGTGTTTGATGCTAGTATGATTCAACTACTGCTGAATCGTGGGGCTAACATCAGCTTGGCAGACAAAGTATTTCAATGGACGCCTTTGAGATACGCAGACATCATTAAATCTTGGAGGAACATCGAGGAACTTTTAAAGGAAGGAGCGAAGACTGAAGATTTGGCGGAGACGAGAATAATTATAAATAGCTGGAATGAAGGAGCAATATATAATTTCGAGAAAAGCCAGAGATCGCAAATTATATCTGCAATTCTTAATCTTGGGATGTTTCACATTATCAAGTACGCTGTTAATGAATGCCAACTAGATATAAACACAAATTTATTTCTTGAAAACACTTTTGAATTTACAATTTCTTCCACTGAAGCAGGGCAGAACAGCAAGAGGTCTCTTCTTCATCTCACGGCTCAAAGTGGAGATATTGATATTTTCAAGTTTCTGGTAAAAGATAAAGGGGCAGACATTCGCCTAGCGGACGACCGAGGCATGACAGCTTTGCATCACGCAGCAGGAAATGGCCGGTTGAGCATCGTTCAGTTTCTTTTCGAGTCTGGGATCAATTCTGATGTCAAGGACAAGTTCGACAGAAACCCTCTCCATTTAGCCATCCAAGGAGCGCACTTGGATACTGTCAAGTGGTTGTTACTCAATAATTCAGATTGTAATGCAAAGTGTATCAATGGAATGACACCACTGCATTACGGAATTAAATTTGGTTACCTCGAAATCGTGAGATGTTTATTTGAGTCAGGTGCGGTACACCGGAACATCAAGACCGACGACGGTATGACTTTCCTGCATTATGCAGCCCGTGCAGGACATTTGGATATTGCCAAGATGTTTTTCCAAACTGCTAATGATCTAAAGATTAAATGTTATAGAGGGAGGAGTCCTCTGACTTATGCAGTCCAAGCAGGGCATATTGACATCGTTAAGTGGTTGATTGTAGAGGGGGCTGATTTGAACACAAAGTGCCATGTCGGAATGACTCCCATGCATTACGCGGCTCAAGGAGGTCACCAGGAGATTATCAAATGCTTGCTGGAAAAGAAAGCAGATGTCACCACTAAAGACAATGAAGACAGGATTGCTCTCCATTACGCAGCCATGTCAGGACTCAATTCTGTCAAGTTATTGTGTGAAGCTACTACATGTCTTAACGCCGTTGACAACAATGGCAATACTGCCCTTAAATACGCAAGTGTCGCTGGACACATGGATATCGTCCAGTATCTGTCTGAATCCGGTGCAGAAAACACTGTAGACGACGTTGTAATTGCGGTGTCAGAGAGAGAAACTGTCGAGCTAGATATCTTAAAATGGCAAGGTGCTATGTATCAGGGAAATGCGATTGAGAATGTTTTAGAAGAATTAAGAGAGGGAAATACAAACGCATTAATGAATTACTTAAACTCGTATATCCAAATGGCTGCTCCGGCATGTAACTTCATGCGGCCTCATCTTATAGCGGGGCGTCTCCCACCTACACTTGCCAAGATCTTTTCAATTATAGACTCAGTACTTACTGATATAGAGGAGAACGGAGTTAATGACCAGGCAATACCCCAAAGTATAACAGAATTATCGCATAATTTACCCATGCTAAACTCGCTTCTCCATCAGATACTCCCTAAAACAACGTTGACAGCTTTGGACAAGACATTGAGCGCTCTTTTGCTGGACGTGCGAACAGCAGAAGATCAAACAGAGGTTCCGACGCCAGAAATCCTGAATGAATCTTTGCAAGAACTTCTTTCCATCTCTATGCAGATGATAGTATCACCTGAAACTTTTGCACCCGCTATATTTGATTTTCATTACGCAGTTTGGTTAAGCGACATCGAGACTGTACGGTGGTGTTTAACAAAAAGTAACTGCAATGTGAATAGGAAGGGCGACGACGACATGACAGCGTTGCACATCTCGGCCATGACCGGAAGTCTCGATGTCGTTGAATGCTTGCTGGAGGCGGGGGCGGATGTCAATGCAGTGGCAGTCTCGGGACAGACGCAGCTTCACTGGGCCGTGGAGGCGGAGAATGTGGAGGTCGTCAAGAGGTTAGTTCGGGCCGGAGCAGATCCAAACTTCCCTGACTACAGTGGAGTCACGCCGATGTCGCTGGCGCTGGAAGCGGGGCTTGAGGAGCTCGTTGCGTGGATACTTAACTTTATGAAAGATGTTCCTGCCATCAAAATGGGATCGGAATCTTCTGCAAATAACTCTAATAGCGGCTCCTTACATGACGCAGTTTTGACAGGAGACATCGAGACCGTTAAGAGATGTTTGACATTAGCTGACGTGAACGTGAACTTCAAGAGCATAGACGACATGACAGCGTTACACATGTCGGCCATGACTGGAAGTCTCGAGGTTGTTGAATGTTTGCTGGCGGCGGGGGCGGATGTCAACGCAGTGACAGTCTCGGGGCAGACGGCGATACACTGGGCCGTGGAGGCGGGGAATCTGGAGGTCGTCAAGAGGTTAGTTCGGGCCGGAGCAGATAAAAACTTCCCTGACAACAGTGGAGTCACGCCGATGTCGCTGGCGCTGGAAGCGGGGCTTGAGGAGCTCGTTGCGAGGATACTTGATCATAACCAGGTATGTGCAACATGCGGTTTCATTCACATAATTGTCCTGTTAATTCTTAACTGCAAATTGAAAACTTTCACTTTTTTTCACTTTCCAAAATGTTAATACTAAATTTGGAATACCTACGCTCCGTTATATTGTTTTGTAATATCGCACTCTAGTTTTGTATAAACAATTTCAATTAAGCAATTCAACTGTTTCGATATTAATATCGTAACTGTTGACAGAAATAAATAATTTTATATAAAACATGACGCAATATCCCAAAATTTTGAATTGTTTAACAATAATGAATCTTTAAAAACATGTTTATATACATAATTATGAATGCATGCGATATAAA
The DNA here is from genome assembly GCA_934045905.1 of Leuctra nigra. Classification (NCBI taxonomy): domain Eukaryota; kingdom Metazoa; phylum Arthropoda; class Insecta; order Plecoptera; family Leuctridae; genus Leuctra; species Leuctra nigra. The sequence goes on from OW203766.1 coordinate 35,216,098, forward strand.
TACTAAATTTTTATTCAAATTATTCGTATATCAATCAGCAATCAATCATTAACTTGGTTAATCAAATACTTGTTGATCATCGTCAATTAACTTTTCAGGAGAGACAGTGAGAAGATCGTCTAGTCGTCGACGTCCTCGAAAACCGCAGAATCATCGACTACTCCAACAAGTGGCGGACTGATAGGTATTTGACGACCTAGTACATTATATATTTCTACGATCAGTCTAAATCAATCTTGCCTAATAGCGAAGATGTGTCCTGCCAATGTTGCCTATGCGGATGACACTCTCAATTTATGACGGCTAAAATGTAAAATAAGTTTCACCGAGTCAACTCTGGAAAACTGGACAAAGATTTGTATTTCACAAATAACTGAAATATCAAGAGTTTGCAGCATTCGACTTGTGTAGAATAGACTTCTTAGCTGGCATTAATTATATAATGGGATCAGCAATATTTATTTTAGTAAATAAGTTGAGTGGGGACATCAACATTAATATTATTATTTATTGCATTACACTAACATAACAATAGGTATTAATATTATATAACATTGCTTAGCTAAATTATTACGAATGTTACTTACTTCTCAATTATGTCAATAACTATGCCACATTATATTTTATTTCCTTATAACAAAACTTATGTCAAACTAAAGATAAAACAGTACATGAGAGTACAAAGAACATACATATTAGTATTGGTTTTGGAATACATACATAATTTTGAATAAATACACTAGTTTTCGGAGAATGGATTAATATGTAAGTCATATGTACTGTCTATTATATTGCTATACTGAATTAATACTGTTGTTCAAAGTGCAGTCATTTAGTTCGTAAATAGCATTATGTTTAAAAGAATAGTTTTTATCCTACTTCTTAAAATAGAGAAGTTATATTTTAACAATTTTTGTATGTTGCTCTTCTTCAACTTGGTTTCTTATTTTATAGCCCAAATATAATATTTTAATCCATAGTCGATTGGCGTCAAAATATCATCTCTAAAACTTCCTTCAAAACCATCATCGTAAAGAAATACCTAATGTGTGTAAAAGAAAGAAATGAAACAGATAGTATACTTAGTTTATAATGAATTCAGTACATTGTTCTACATTCCACTGACACGGCATGTCTGATTGTGCCGGGATAACCAACATTCTACTTCAGTAAGCGTGTCCGAGTTACCCACATTCTACTTAATGCCGAGATAGCTCACATTCCACTTCATATTCAATTTCAGTTGAATTTTCGATCTCTCGTCTTTCACATCAAACAAAATAGTTTAATTATAAAAAAAAATAGCTGGATACTTCATTTTTTTAGTAAAAGTATACAATTTCTCGCACTAAATTCTCCATAAATCGTATATTTTTTCTCTATTTAGTGAGTTTGCTGAGCAAATGTGTGACATCAAATTTGTTACAAAGAATATATCTGTACTACAGAGGTATGAGGACGGAACGGTCGGGCGGGGGGGATCTTCTCGATTTTACTTTGCTCTATCAATAGCTATTTGACTGATGTCAACTAATACAGTTATATTGAAGTATTCGACTCATGTCACCATTACAATTATGATTGGATGAAGGCAGTATTAAACTGGTTTTGGAGCTCACCTCAAGAATAATTGAAATTGACTTCCGGTCTTCTACCTCTGATGTACACTCGAACCAATTAAAAACGGTAATTAGCACAAAACGGACTGGCTGCTAGTCAGGTTACTTGACAATCAATCCTTGTTATTATCCATGAAATCAGAGCTCACCTACTAGAGTTATAATATAATGCATTAGCGACTTCATGGGATGATGCTATCAAACCTTTATCAGACAATCATTTTCTTTCGAGGTACCGTTTATTATTTGTTCGAGTGTACCTAAGTATACATAGAAAACGGGACTTTCAGCAATTTTTACATTGGCATTTTTAAAGTTTGTTTCTTACGACAGAACACTACATAGCGGGAGATTGTGAAAGCTTGCTGGTCTGGCAACGCTGTCAAGTATTCCGCTCGCATCCACTGTTGCCATCTAATTAGCTCGCAAGCCACGCGCCTGGTGGCAGCTTACCGAACTAGAGCGCGCAGAGTTGTTGTCTATACAAGATTACCAGGAGCCAGGAGTTAGCGCAGCGCGGCCGATAAGGAAGGCATCTACTTATGCACCACACACCCAGGCAAATATACCTGAGCCTTCAGCAAGATTAGGGACAAGATTATTTAGTTCGATATTTTCAAACTGAGGATTTTGTAAGGAAAAGCAAAGATTTTAGACGCTTGATCCAGATACAGAAGAAGATCGTATCTTTTGATAATGTAAATTTGAATATTACCTTGAATGTTCATTTTACGTTGTCGTTATTTAATCCAATATATACACGAATAGTCACTATAATATTGCTAATAATATATTTATTAAAGTAAAAAAAATCTCGCAAACTAAAAACAGCCTTGACCAATCATTACGCAACCCTCTTCAATTCACCGAACTGTGATGCACATTTCTACGTTGTTTTCTATACCAACAATAAATGCAGCCTCAATAAGGGCATCATCTCAATTTATACAGAAACATTTTTTTTAAAATATGGCTTCCAAAATGCAATCGAAATTACAAATTCCAATAGGGTGTGAACGAAGTTTAATAGACTAGTAGGTACTACTTCTATAGATAGACCATAGACATTTATACATGGATAGACCTATAGACCTATAGATCTATAGATCTATATCTATAGATTATGTACTAATTTTGCTTTTTTTGCTTTTATAATTTGCTAAAAATGATATATTTTTTCATCTAATTTTATCTAATTTTATTTTGATTATGTAATCAAAATAATCATGAATTTGATAATTTAATGTCCTTTCACAAATTTTTTTCAGCACATGCGTTTTAAATATATATATTTAGAGAAATTTGTCTAGTTACACCAGTCATATTTTTATTTGTTATTTTTATGTTCATTTTTTTACATTTTATATATATTTTTATATATTTTCATCTATATTATTTGTATATTTCTCTGACGTCACCAGAACAACCACATTACACAAGTCTCATTTGAGTTCCACCCACTACGTCGCATTCCCATCTGAAGTGTTCGCCCCACGCCTCTAAGAGCAGTCACGTGACCCTCGATACGATAAGGAAATGAAGTGTCCGGGCGATCACGTGATGTGCTTGACCGAGCAGAGTGACGGAGAAGATATTGCCATTCATTACCTCTCTCTCTCGCTCTCTCTCTCTCTCACGTCGACTGACCCGACACTGACGAGAGCTTTCAGAAAGCTGCTTGACCGGAAGATCAGTCGAGGTCGCTTCACGCGCGTTTCAATCTTATGAATACATACTTGTTATAAAGAGCTCTTGAAATAGGGTTTATAATAGCTCTTATATCTCAATATTGAAACATTTCCCATACATACAATTGGTTCACTTCTGTACCTCAGACGAAGAAGGCCCGAAGTCCATTTTCTAAATTTTGCGTTGCACAATTTTGGATTCAGGTAATCAAGCTTTATCAATTGGTATATGACTGAAGTCAACAAAATACTGTTATATCTTTATTGCCTTTTCTCCACTATAACAGCAGGTAAAAAATGTGCAAATGATTTTAAGGCAACAACAATATTACGTTGGCCGCCACACTCAACGCATTTACTAAAACTAAACATTGTATACAGTAACTAATTTAACATTTATTCATCATATTCCTCTTCATTTACTTCTTCTTCTTCTTCTTCTTCTTCCCTTTTTTCCAGCAATGCACTCCATTTTTCATCATCTTCCCACCAACGCTCCTTCTCCACAATCTCATAACTTTCCACACCTCTTGCCTTCAAATCACCACGTATCTGTTCCTCCCATCTGTCTCTTGGCCGACCCACACGTCTCTTCTTGATCTGCCTTGTCTTTTTAAATGCTATACACGGAATTCTATTTACATCCATTTTCCTCATCCTACCATACCATTTCAATCGTTCTCTTCCTATTTTGAAGATCAAACTTTCAACATCCAACTTTTTTCTAATAGTACTACTTTTAATTTTTTCCAATTTTGATATACCAGCAACACTCCTCAAAAACTTCATTTCGGCAGCTTCGATCATACTCTCTTCTTTCCACCCCATAGAGCAAGTAATTATACCATATGTCAATATGGGAATGTAATACAACTTATAAAGTAACATTTTCATTTTTTCAGGGAAATCCTTTTCAGAATTATTCTAAAACAATATATCGCATCATTCATCGCATCATATATTCGCATGTCACAATTAAAAAATAAGATTCGAAGTCAAAATTACATGGTTTTTGAGCTAACCTCTAGCATCATTGAAAGACATCAGACCTTCTACTTCTGAAGTACAGAATGCACATAAAACACTGTCCATAAAAGTGAGAAGGAGCAAGCTGAAAGTATTTCTGCTTCCATTGAATGAAATAACTGGGAATTGCTACCAATAGTCCACGACCGCCTCCTTCCCACCGTCTATTCTTACATATTCTTCTTCATCATCTCCCTATCATCATCATGATTTTTATCCGGCTGTGTTAGCCTAGTTTCAGACCACGTCGCCTGTACTCGCTTGTTCCCGCCTCCTCCCGCCAGTTCCCTCCTGTTCCCGCCTGTTCCCGCCTGTTCCCGCCTGTTCCCTCCTGTTCCCGCCTGTACCCGCCTGTTCCCGCCTGTTCCCGCCTGTTCCCGCCTGTTCCCGCCTGTACCCGCCTGTTCCCGCCTGTTCCCGCCTGTTCCCCCTGTACCCGCCTGTTCCCGCCTGTTCCCGCCTGTTCCCCCTGTACCCGCCTGTTCCCGCCTTGTACCCGCCTGTTCCCGCCTGTTCCCGCCTGTTCCCTCCTGTTCCCCCTGTACCCGCCTGTTCCCGCCTGTTCCCGCCTGTTCCCGCCTGTTCCCGCCTGTTCCCCCTGTACCCGCCTGTTCCCGCCTTGTACCCGCCTGTTCCCGCCTGTTCCCTCCTGTTCCCCCTGTACCCGCCTGTTCCCGCCTGTTCCCGCCTGTTCCCTCCTGTTCCCGCCTGTACTCGCCTGTTCCCGCCTGTTCCCGCCTGTTCCCGCCTGTTCCCGCCTGTTCCCTCCTGTTCCCGCCTGTTCCCTCCTGTTCCCGCCTGTTCCCGCCTGTTCCCTCCTGTTCCCGCCTGTTCCCGCCTGTTCCCGCCTGTTCCCGCCTGTTCCCGCCTGTTCCCTCCTGTTCCCGCCTGTTCCCGCCTGTTCCCTCCTGTTCCCGCCTGTTCCCGCCTGTTCCCGCCTGTCTCCGCCTGTTCCCGCCTGTTCCCGCCTGTTCCCGCCTGTTCCCGCCTGTTCCCTCCTGTTCCCGCCTGTCTCCGCCTGTTCCCGCCTGTTCCCGCCTGTTCCCTCCTGTTCCCGCCTGTTCCCACCTGTTCCCGCCTGTTCCCGCCTGGACTGAGTCCGAGACCGACGCCGTATCGCGTGACGTCACTGGGGACGCGCGACGGCTGAAGACAGAGCGACGTGGATGGAATAACTACGCGTGGGAGCGAGAGGAAGATGCTGTGTCATCGCACTCATTCAATTGCCGCTTCAAGACGAGATCGACGGAATATTGCTGTCATTTCCCAGGAGACACGGGACGTTCAATGGAATACTTTCAACTAGGGTTGCCAACTGTCCGGAATTTCTCCGGACACTCCGGAATTTGACAATATTGTCCGGATGTCGGAATTACCTCATTCCGGAGAGCATAATGTCCGGAATTGTTCCATTGTTTCATGAAACTAACGCTATAATTCAATAATCAATGATACATCATAACTTTTGCAAATTAAGTTTTGCAGGTAGGGTTGGTAGAAAACACTTAGTTCACTTTCGCCCATTAATTTACCATTTTTACTACATATTTATCAATTTTAACTTCAAGGAAATAATATTATGAGAACAATCTAATTATTATCTAGAGTTAAATTCAAGTCTGTTTGCTATAGTTGTAAAGAAATTTTCAAAGTCCCCAAATATCAAATAGCTGAATATTGTAGTCCAGAACGCATGAAAATGACCCAAATACACTTTCGAAATTCAAAATTTTCCCGGGCCTGTGCGGCCCGGACCCGCATGGTGCTGGGGGGTACTCCCTCCAGAACCCCCCCCCCCATTGATTTCCTGCGAGATCGTCTTGTCGTTCATATGAATTTCCCCATAATATCGTATTGTGAGGATATTTTATTCCCAGAGAATTTTAGAACTACATTGTCCGGAATTCAATTCTTACAAAGTTGGCAACCCTACTTTCAACGCGTTCTCACTGTTCATGGCAATTGATATTAGAAAGATAAAATACTTACAGCAGAACTTATTGTGGATAGGAGGCCTGGGTTCGATCATCACGACATGTCATTTCCCATCTTCCATCTTTTTGATACTCATTTGTCTTTTTGGGGAAACTTAAATATTTCTAGTTTATATACCTAGACCAAAAATACTTATGGTTCTGAAAAAGTCTTTGGAAGTACTATTCTGATTAAATGTTTGTTGTAAAATCAAAATATACTAAATTTTAATCAAATGTTTCCCAAAAATTTACAAAATACCTCAAATACCTGTCATGTTTCTATGACAATGAAAATATAAATTGAACCATTGCTGCATTCGAGATTATAGCGAAGTGCATCACTTTGAAACTTCGTTCAAACTCACAAAAATTAGAACGTAGCTTTGAAATCATCGATAGAAATAGAAAAGCATAAATACTTTGTTTGTCATAAATCTTGATTACTTTTATCAACTATTATAAAATGGAGATAGAACCAAAGATAATTAATAAAACTTATCGATAATGTCTATAGTTCGAGGAACGGATTACCTAGTCGATCAAGTAAGCCGTGCCTGCGTTAGCTAATCGATCTAGTAAGCCGTGCCTGTGTTACCTTGTCGATCAAGTATGCCGTGCCTGTGTTAATGTCCCATAAGAGTCCTAATCACTCAGCCGACCAGACTTGCCTCATTCCCCGCGCAATCCTTCCCCAGCTGTTGATTCAGCTCATCACGTGACGACATCCGTCAGACATCGACATCTCGACATCTCGACATCCATCCAGCGCGGCCAATAACATGCTAAGAGGCGCAAGGGAAACCGGGCCAAGACGAAGCAGGGGGCGAGTAGGGGGCAGCGGGTAAGTCGAGTGAGAAATGATGTCTGTGAAATTGCATCCCATGATGAATGTAAGCCGTGAGAGGTTGAGAAAAATCGCAACAACTTTAAGATGAGTTTCGATTTCGTTCTCGTCAGGGGTGGGGGGGGGGGGGGGGGGTGATGGATGACCGATCACCGGACAAGTCACCAAGTCATGTGACCTAGTGGAAAACTTATTAACTAACGTTCATCGATTTGGTTTTTTTTTCTCCTACGCTTAGCGTTTATTTTAATATGAAATTTTGATCGTTTATCCAATCATAATATTCAGTCATCATAGTACCTTACTAAAAATAATGGGGCCATATCACACCTTGTTAACAATACAAAGTGGATTTTATACGGCCACTAAGATCATTTTAATATCGAGTAAGATGGGCGAATAAATAGTAGGCGTCATTAACAAATCGATATATTTTTTTTACATATTTCATGAATGTTTGGGCCATTTCATATTTTCCCGCTTGTTGATGGCGGAAGCAGTGTTCCGTGTATCTAGGTATGTCATCCCCTTGCTAGGGTTGATTTTCCCTTTACCGACCGCATGGTCATCAGTTAGTAAAGTGACCTGGTTCGAATCAGTCATTTCTCGTTTTTCTCGCCAGCCTGCATCGAGGCAGCGCGTGTTTAGTTTTCCTCGTACGCATAGTTATTACTTGTCAGGCATCGAAGCCGAGTCTAGAAGATATTACCGAGTTTATTATTTCAACTCTCTACGATTAAATTCCTACATCATTTCCCAAGTGCAACTCCCGTATTACCTCACTGCAGTGTCCCACTGGCCTTACACCCCAGAGTTCCCAAGACTTCGACGAACATCATCGCAAGACGCCGACGTCGCGACGCCAGTAAAGGTAAACCCAATCTCTAACCTTACAGTCCACTACCAGCTATCATTTTCATTCTCTCAGTCGCTCTGTTGCCCTGCTAACACCACGGCCGCGACAATGAATCTATAAAAAAAAGTTGTATTATTTATAAACCTTGACTACGATTTTCTACTTCCTTTCCACGGCCTCCAGAAAACATACAGATTATGTCGTCAACGCGTCTTCAGATATTGTCGCTATGTTTCTGATTTCAGTTCAATAATTTAGCACCTACAAAGTCCCCCCCCCCTCTCCAAATCAAACACACCAAGGTGGAAATCGTTCGAATATATTCCAAAGATCTCCATCAAGATCGTTCTTTTCACAAGCTTTGATTACTCCTCCAAGAATCATTTATCTCGATGCTCCGGCGTCGCTACAATTGCCAGACTCAATTGAATGAACAATAATTCCCCCCTCCCCTCCCCGTGACACAACACTGGAGGGGTGAGGGTCAGTTTACGTCATGGTTCATTTGTCATTGAATATTCCCCCCCCCCCCCCCCCTTCCCGCGCTGTCAATTGCTACCCATTTCCCTGGACACGGTAGGGGAAAGAGGGGCAAGAAGGGACACGCTGAGGAGCAAGAAGGGACCCAAATAGAGTGCCGTTTGGGAATTGTAGCTGTTATATCGAGCAACCTGTACTCATCTGTAGTCTAACATTCCCTAAGTGTAGGGCACGGGAAGGGAATGTGGGATTGGCTCTGTTGGAATCCATTATTACGATAAAACTGCAATTCGTTTTGCTGATTCGGTAATGCCACTAATCTGGTTGACAAACTGGAAGTGCTGTCACCGATGTTTCTTGTCTCATAAAAGTATTATTCTAGTTCACAGGTTTGATTCAATGTGTGAAACTTGCGAGAATGGTCTGCCTGAAAGACGTTCAGGATAAAGAAATCACAAAAATTAACTAACAAATATTGAAATGAAATAAATTGACTTAAAATATTATAAAATTAAAAACAATTAGTATTTCATGTTATAATTAATATTATTTCAATAGATATTATTGAATTCAAATAAGAAATCAATTATAAAATATTCTATACTTCACGATATCAAATATATTTATTTTTAATATTTTAGTTCAGTATTGCAATGTCACAAAATTTTAAACAGTATAAAATTGTCTTTAGTAGGCACAGTGTGCATTGAGCTGGACTGTCATCAGAGAGGCCCAGGTTCGATCCCATCCTCTGCATCAATCACTTACAGTATTATAGCCTAGTAGAAGTACAGTATGACCAGTAAAAATACCAATTTAAAACTAAATCGAAAAAATGGTGTTGTTTGGATAAATTGGCTTATTTTTAGAAAGAATAACGTTCAATTTTTCATCAATTTCTTAGATCCTCCCGATAGTTAATCGAATCCTGTCCCCCCTGTAATCCCAACGTTCCCTAATGATCCCATCATGTATTCGGGATTACAAATCCATTAAATAACTCATCATGTGAAAGATCCATGGATCCGAAATAGATCACAGGATAATCGCGAAGCAGGGCGGCCAACATAACTCAACTTTAAAAACTAAAACCAAGATTCTAAGCCCCCGCCGTGATACGTTCTTCGTAGCCAATCATAAGCCAAGCTCAATTCAAATACTTGACATATTTTCTTCGCAAAGTGCATTTCCCAATAATTATACGCAGCCTAACTTACGGGTTCGATTCCCGCGACAGTCCTTCCTGATTGAGTTTTTACGTGCTTTTCCTCAGTCGAGAGGAAAATGATGGGAAGGTTCCCTGAACTACATCTTAACCAAATCCTCATCATATAATTCAACTGTCACCATTAGAAATTCGCAGAAATTAACATTAAACACCACTAAAAAGAATCCACCATTGTTTTTATACTCTATTAACAATGCACGTGGTTTGTCTCTAAATAAAGACATCTTTTATTTGGACTAAACCTGTCCTCAAGGGCGATTTCAGCGCCCCTCGTGGGTGATCTTTGAGCACATTAGATTAGCTCTATGACAGTAATACGTCAAAATCAAGCCCCCAACTCGGGCCCCTTGCATGGAGAAAAACGACCTGTCAAATTGTCAAAAGACAAATGATGCGGATTTTTTTTTATCTCTGCACGTATGTATATAAAATAGATGATAAAGTTAAAATTGACGCGCCTGTGGAATAGGAATGAGTGCCGGTTATCGCTGGTAAAGGATGATTTAGGGAGGAATTCTGGGAATCAAGAAGGGGTTTTAAAGAAAAAATGAGGTCTGAGAAAGTTACATTTCTCTTAAATTGTAAAGTAGATTAAAGTACGGAAAGAAACTTTGGCAGTATAAAAATCAGACAAGATTACTAAACAAAAAGAGCGTAAAGTTATGAATATTGCAAAACACGACTTTTAGTTCAGATTGCAGAATTTAAAAAAAAATACTTGTTCAAATTCGATTACATTATTTTAAAATGTCTACATTTTTATCTAAAAACGCAAAAAGTATTGTGAATATTGAAAAATTCAGGTCTTATAATAAATTTGAAAGTTCACAAAAGTGATATTATTAATTTTAACTACCATCCAAGTACGAACTATATTCGTTTAAAATTCTTTAATATCATGTCAGTAACTCGGTGTTTATTAACTGTGTCCTAAAAGCGAGTCTCTGCGATGACGTGAACGAGAATGCTAGACATATCGACGACATCAAGATCAAGATGCTGGGTCCACGAGCGATGGCGCCACTGCCGCCAGCGCAGCCGAGATCACACACTTAGTTCCCCAGCCTCCCGCCAGATCGCTCTGCATCACGCTCTCAGCAACCACACTCGAGGCGCAAGAGAAACTAAAAGATCTTCGTAAGCTTCATGGAATAGAATGTTTCAAGATATGTTTCAAATTCAAATGATTTCAGTTTTAGTATAAATTAATATTAGAATTGTTAAGGGTTGTTCTAAAATGAGCAACAGTTTGTTAGATTGTTGGTGACGGCCTTCATTAGCTTATCAATGCCTGGGGGATGAATATATTAATACTGTTCTCTCGCATGATTGACGGGGGTGGAAGTGCACCCCTGTGGACGGGGGGAGGGGGAGAGGTGACGAAAGGGTTGCTTGACAAGTAGACAAGGGGTGGTTACAGAAGTGGTTAACAAAAGTTGACAGATAGAGTTTAAACAAGAGTACATTTTCATGGGATTGTTTTACTTGATGGAGTTTTCCCGAGTTGAGTGCGAACATTAGGGAGGTTTGTAACAAGTTGAAAGAGGAACAAGAAATGGAAGATAAACTACATCATGTTCTCTTAAAGTACAGAACATCATTTGTACAGTCGGATGAACCTGAAGACATTACGTAGAAAATAATAATTTCTGAATGAATCTGCGGCCCTATTCTAGAACGTTGAATTCCCAATTCCACTAGAATTCGATTCCATATACACTGTTAATCCTTATGGCCGAGACCGGATTCCATCAGAATGGAATTGGGAAACCGTTCTAGAATAGGGCCCGGGTTGGTTTTGGCTTATAAAAAATTCACATAAGACAATCAACATAATTTTTAAAAAATCTCACTTTCACCCCCTTAAAATAACACATCGTATCACCTCAAAAATATCATGCTCCACCAAACAAATACACCATGAATATTTCATCCATCTTTAATGTTTTCCTAATGCTAATATTCCTCATCCATCCCTCACGTTTTGATTTATTATTGCTTCTGCACGGCGTCAAAGGAAGGTGGTTTATAATACACATCAGAATCACACCCCTAAATAACAAAGCCGCGCAAGATGAGGGCGTCGGAGAGATTTGGCACACAAACTTGTTACGAGATGCAAATTCAAGATGATATCCATATGCAAAGACTCGGATGTCTTGAGACGGTCTCGAGAGTGATGACAGGGTGTGATAGATAGATGAGACGGAGTTGATTAGTTTACTTCTCATCAGAACTGCCACCTTGATGCTGCGACACGGTCACATGGATTCGAAACAGACGCGGAGAACTGCCACCTTGATACTGCGACACGGTCACATTGAGTCGAAACAGACGCGGAGAACTGCCACCTTGATACTGCGACACGGTCACATGGATTCGAAACAGACGCGGAGAACTGCCACCTTGATACTGCGACACGGTCACATGGATTCGAAACAGACGCGGAGAACTGCCACCTTGATACTGCGACACGGTCACATTGAGTCGAAACAGACGCGGAGATGGTGTTAGCAATCTCTTGCGAGATTAAAAAGATATTCGAGAAAATAAGGAACACGACTGACCTCTGGTGGATTCTTTGGTACTATGATAATGGAGGATATAAAGGGTTTATTGATGTAAATAAATGATATAAAATTTGCTTTAGTTGTTTGTTATGGCTGAAAAAGCAAACTTGTGACTAAACCTATATTTCATTTGTTTCCCCTTTTTCACTGCCCTATGGAAACACGAAACACGAACATCAAAATAAAAAAGTGCATCTAAAAAGTTTTCTGCCAGAAGTGGCTCCATCACGTATCGCTTATTTGTTCGAATATATACCCAGCACATATTTTTTTTTTGAAAAATTAGCTGTTTAAAACGTATATTTCACAAATTAAAAAAAAACCGTCCCTATTCAAAACTGTTGTGTAAACATCAAAAACTGAAAACTTATAAAATTAAAATAAAGTAATAACTTTAGGGCTTTATTCAATTTTAAAATGTATGAAATCGGAATTAAATTTAAATTTTCTACATGTAGTGAAATGAAGTCACAAATAAGAAGATAAGATCATTGAAAAATATTGCAGAATTATAACATATTTTACAGCCATGGATTTAAAATTTAAACATAATTAAACGACAAACGGGCAAGTTTGATGCAAGGAGAGTGCATTGGATATTGCGTTTTATGCACTGTAAATTGAGCAACCAAAGAAGAATCTTACAGAATTATGTTTTTATGTTATAAGCTTTGAACACTTTCTTAAAAATCAACAAAAATCGATGCATTATTGAATATAATTCAAATGGCAGTAAATGCTATAGAAGATAATGGAGCAAATGACAAATTATAGTTTATTTTCAATTGATATTCAATCAGAAGATCATAAATTGGCAAAAGATTGTAACATTTCTTACGACCCTAAAATAAAATTCATAAAATTTCCCTCATAAATTTTCATAAACCCTCATAAAATTTATTTAAAAATTAAAAAGAGAGAAAATTATTGGTTCCGCGTGAGGTCTTAATTTCTCCGGCGATATTATCAAATAACTTTTAAAAAATATCAATATCTCACTAGTTTACGACCGGCGTGGAGTCTGGAATATAACTCCTCTTTGCACACTTCCTCGTAAAATCCTGCTCGCTCGCCTCGGCGTCGGCGGCGTCGATATAGGCGTCGGTAGGCGTCGGTGGGGTAGAGCGGCGCCTCCTGCATACCAATGCGCGGCCTCTTCGCTCATCAATGTTGGGCGTTGTGGGGGGGAGGGGGGGGGGGGGGGGGGGGAGGAGGAGGGGGTTGCTTCTTGCTACGAAACTTCGGTCTCAACCAAGCTTTTTTAGACGTAAAAGACGTATGCCGAAAATTTACCTGGAGAAAATCTTGGATATTATGGACATTTCCCTACTCTTTATAGAGCTGGTTTACCATTTCGAGTTATAACGGCTCGGTTAATTTTAACCTCTGGTTAGTAACTAATGATTATAAGGCGAGGAAGTTTGGGACTTCTGTAGGTAAAGAGTCAAATTTCCCCTAAATACTGCCAACAGCTCTGAATTGCAACTTTCGGATGTAGGAAAACTTCCAAGGAAAAAGCTTCCCCCCCCCCCCCCCCCCCCCCCCCCCTTCCTCGGCATCTAAATAAAAATACAGTTCGCCAATAAAGCAACTTGACCTTTAACTTTGTGCATAGAGGAAGAAGAAAACCTTCCACTGTCTTTGTAAGAGCTTTCGACTTTCCTCTTTTCCTTAGTTATGTTGAATTTCACCACTATTCAGTCACATGACTGTCAACGCCCTTATCCATTCTTCTTCATGAGCAAGCGGAGAATGTCATCTTCAACCCCAGATAATAATTTCTGCGCTCGTAAATCACAAAACACATTCTTCTTAACCCTTCACATGAAGATTCCATACATTTATTAACCCCGTCTTCAGTCTATAAACATTTCCACGGACAAAAGTCGATCATTCGCATAACTTCATGACGCAAGTTTCGCGGAACTGATAGTACTTTATTGTAAGATGATTTACTACGGAGAAGAATCCCACATATTACATCTCGACTAATTCAGCATCCCCATCTGCTCCAGACCCCCGAATCTCATCAAAATCATCCCCTAAACAAGTGACCAGTCATCGCTGGGACCGGACAATATTGCTATCTAAAAAGCTTAGATTCCGTAATACAGTTCTGTTTATACTGAATTTTTCATTCATATCTCCAAATGACATGAGATTTCCTCTCATATTTCCATATAAATGACATGATATTGTGGGCAGGTCGGCGTGGCTTGGGGCTGTTAGTCATTCTTAACAATGATTTATTGAGGCCAACATATTGCTCAAGTTCGGAGGAGGGGGAGGGGGATGAAATGGGAGGGGTGGAGGGTCCAGGAATTGCTCAAGATTGGAGGGATGTTGGGGGATGTTTGACATCATCGACATCCAGGTCGTCGTCAATAAGCGAGCGATTCAATTCAACTTTTTATACGATTTTAAATGTTGACTGATGTAACTGTTTGGAGACAGACATTGGAGAAAATATTTCCTAAATATCGATAACTTTTCACAACTTTTCACATTTTTCATAATTCGAAAGTTTAAAAAGATAACGGTAATTAAAATATATGATTTACAATGTTTTACAGCTGATTATAAGACTAGATTATGAATGTTTCAGACCTATTGACAGATGAAGGTTGGGACGGATAAGATCGTGGCCTATGAAGCAAGACACTAGCCCAGTAATGCCTCCCGAGTCCCGACCAAGCAAGAACGTCAAGAAGGTTGGCACGAGCATCAAACCGGGGCCTCCGAGATCATCAGCCTACACACTACGATGTGTAGGGGTTTTTTAGTCTACACTTCCCCATCCAATCAAATAGATACAACGAGAAAAACTAAAAAACCAAAACCAATTTTTTGAACTGTTATTATTACCTTCCAAAACCTTGTGTGAGCCAAAACAAAAAACAAAAGAGCGCCAAGCAACGATAGGATAGCGATGCATATATAATCTTGCACAATGTCCCCTCTAATTGGTACAACATAATTCTTGTTTTGCTCTGAAACCAATTTGTTTAAATGATTGGGAAAGATGTCTTCTAATCCGCTGCTCTGGATGATATTTCAAAGACTATAATCATTCCTAGTTTTTCTTAGACTCTTCGACAATTACATATTGAGACGAGCCCGCAAGCTGAGCGCACTCTATAATTTACTCCCATAAAAACACAGCTCTCCGAAGTTTTATCTAAAATAATTCGGGCGACAATTTCTGCATGTTGTAAAAAACCTCTCTCGAGACCCTCGTGCGTTGTTATAGACGGTCGGGTGTTCTGTGTATTATTACGAATGCCTTCTGTGGCGTTGGTTTCATAGCGAAGAAGATCCTAATGGTCCCAAGTAATTGCTTGCGTCTACTTGTTGCGTCTTAGGATTGCGTCATCCGAAAACTGATTTAGTACACGAAATGTGGCACATATATTACGATAAATTCGATTATTTTATGAGTTTAAATACGTACTGCCATCCCTACACCCATAAAAAAAGTGTATTTTAGGAAGATTTTTGTGACGATAGCAAAATAATTTATGGGGACCAACAAACTTTTGCAAAAAACAATATTAGTTTGTTGATCCGACATAATATTTGTTTGCACAATAAAACTTTGCTGTCGTATAAATATTTTGTTGAGAATACAAACTATTTACTTAATAAACAAATTATTTTGATTGTAAAAGATATTTTGATTGTTTCATTGTTGGCAACTTAAAAGTTATTTTCAGAAAGATATTGGTGAGAACCATTTACAAAATCTGTTGAAAAGGGTTAATAATAAATTAATATTGTTTATAGGTACTACCAAATACCAGTATTGTATTTGACAAACGAATTTCGTTGCAGCTACAATATTTTATTGTTGTCACAACACACATTATATAACGCTAAATAGTGCAAAACTATGTTGTTGTGCCAACAAAACTGTTTTCTTGAACCCTGATCCTGCAACGACCACCTACGACCGAGACACGCAGGAAAACCAGGAACCTAAACCCGACTTACTCTGAAATCACTTTAATTTATCGCATCTCTTCAATAATGAAATGCTAATTATCATTAATTCAGCCGTCGATGACAGGTCGGTTATAAAACTGCGCAGGAGTAGTGAAGTGGCATCGTAAAAACGCCTGCTTTACTGCCATTTCTGCGCCACTCACAGATAGCCCCTCGGTGCCGGCGGTGCATATTTTACCAGTACTTAAACACACATTTGCACACGCGAAACCCGGATTTGAGTCAAACGAAAAGACGGATACTTTTTAGATACTTAACTTTTTATTGTCAAATGAGGTGATTGGAGTCTATCATAAAAAAACGTTTTTAATGGAAACGGCACATCGACCAAGTAAAGAGATAAGGAACTTCGAACTAAAACACCCTCGCCTATGAAAGTCAGGTTTATTTTTAAATAGCATACGTTTATAAAATTTTACGTAAATCATTAAAAAAATTACATTAAAAATGAATTGGTAAAAATCTATTGTAAAGGAACATGATAAATGAATTTAAATGATGTAGGAACTTTATATATGTTATAAAATAATGTAAAACGATTTGAAATTCTACAAAATAAAAATTGTGAAATTGTTTATTTACAAGCTTTACATATCAGATTTAAGTGGTGTTACCGTTTTAGAAAATCAAACAAGTATGCAAAATGCTGTCATAATATTGAAATTCTATAAAAAGAATTAACAAAAAGGACCATTACAGCTTGCAGAATTTTTTTGAAGTGTCATTCAAAATAAGACAAGTATAATTTAAAACTTTTCAATGAAAACGTCTGAAAACTTCAAAGCTCCTTACTTAAAGCTCTGAGCAAGTTTCTATTCTTCTTCGGGGCCATTTGACCCGGGTTCGTGCTCCATAACTCCAGTCTGTGCACGCATTCTGCGCCCCCGTGGTCGTGCTCGGGCGCAAGAATCACCCGATTACCACCAGCTGATCTGTACCCCGGTAACCCAGATTCTCCCCCCGCCCCCACCCCCCGGCCGCGGGGATTAATCGGGGTAATGGCCCCTCACCCTCCGCGGGGGCTCGTAACGCGAGAGGGAATCTTTGGGGGGCGAGGCGCCCGACAACGTAACTTCACTAATAACTTTTTAAGACCTGGCGGTGGTCTTCATTGCTGAATTACCGTGGGGAAGCAGTGTTTTCACCCCTGCGCTGGAGTTTATGACGTAGATGTGGTTGCTAAGTGGCATTATGTGGACTCCAATCATTGGGAGATCAACTTATATCTAATCAAGATAAGGCATTACATATTTATTGCTAATAGGAGCAATTTCATCCGTATGAAGAAGGAAAATACGGAAATGGAAATGGTTTTCTTAATTTAATAGTAGTAGTAGTGGCTTAATAGTGGCTTTGTAGTAGAGAACATCACAAAATGTATTTACCCAATTTTTTTAAAATTACATTTATATTTCTTTATTAGTATATTTTTATAGATTGGAATTTCTAGATAAGGAAGCCAGAAGAATTTTCTTAGTCACCTATCTCAGTAATTGGACCAATTAAAAATATCGTATATTCGCATTTCTGTTTTTCCGGATATCTATTTGAACTATATATATTTGAAATGTAGAAAAAACGAAAGTCCTATTTGGCCCTATCATATAATTTCTGAATTGACTTAAAGTTTTCCACAAAAGTAATATTCCGATTTTTTTGAAGGTGTTAAATTTGTCGGAAGTAAAACTTATTTCATAAAAGTCTGGCGAAGATGTAAAAGAAGAAATAAAATGTAGCTTAAACCTAATTATTCATAAACTTTAACTCACGCTTTCAAGACGTCGTACTCAGAATCCAAAGAACTTACCTGGAAAGACAGAAACAACAAGTTTAATTATTAAATCAAAACACACTAACCACGAAGATTATACAATAACACCAAAATAACGTGAAAACGATGCAACTTCCTAAATCACCTCGTAATCCAAGTTTTCTCCTGAGTTTTACGAGAGTTAAGAGTTAGTTTCGGATTCGCATCGTCTCGAGACTTAATCAAGTATCAAACTTGATGAAGTCAAGGATTAAGAATACAAGGGGAGCAACCGGAGGGTTCTAATCCCTCGTAGCACATAAAATACCCGCGATGTGTCTGAGGAACTGAGTGCAAACTCATGTAAGAAGATTCGAGCAGCCAGCTTTGCACTAAGAGACAAGAACAATTTCGCGCGAGGTTGGTTTTAAGTTTTTGAAGCTTTGTTGTCGTGTGGTTGCCAAGTGGATCGTTGCTATGAAGGAGGGAACAACAGGTTAAGACGAGTAGTAACTTGGCGAGAAAACACCACGAGAATTACATACTGCTGGATTTCATGACAATTTATTATAATAAAATGTGTATTAGCAATGCTGAAAATATACACCAAATACACCAAATACTCACCACGTCTGTAACGTAACAAATTTCCTAATTATTCCTGATTTCCTTGAACATTCTTCATAATTCTCTTTTATATTGAACTCTTCCCAAAATGTTATTTTTTTAATCGGTTTTTACTGACGACAATACGTGAGATGATAATAAACTTTTGCAAATAGTATCATCTCTTTTTCTCCCCTTGATATTACTGTCATTTCCACAAATCACAGCATTACAATCTGTTCCATCATATAGGAGAAGAATCTACATAAACGGGCCACATAACTGTACTTTTAAATATGCGATTTAAAAGCTTTCACTTGTGGAAAATCAACTTTTAAGTCCGGTAAACCTGAACGGTCGAGTATTTTTCTTTTTAAGTGTACTTTTGACAAATTAAAAACTGTTTAAATAGTAAATACATAAATATACAAAGATAAGGAAAAAAATTATTTTATTTTTATTCTAATTGTCTTTCGTGGTACAGTCACAAAACATATTTGTAGAATGTCAGGAGGATGAAAAGAGATGACTATGGAGTGATAACCCGAAAAGTTTAAATAAGAAATGTATCATCCCCTTTAAATAATTTAGTGTCTCCTTCCTTGACCAAACAGGGCCAGCATTACTTCAGAGTTTCCCATTACTTCATGAGTTCATCTCGGACCTCCCCAGCATCCACCATTGTTCCTCGCAGCCCGCCTCTCTCTGGACCATCTCGAGAACACACGCAAACACAATGCCAGCTAATTGTTACCTTCCAATACCACACGCCCAGAAGTTAATTTGAAAAGAGAAAATTAAGAAAGAATGTTATCCATCTTGTACTTGAATTATTGGGTAACATATTAATGGCCGCACATTCAGATGGGATGAGGTAATTTTCGGTTTTCGGTGTTACGAAAATGAAATATGTTTTAAGATTTACTCTGGTGGCCCCGGTTCGAGTCCGGTCATGGGATGTTCTGACTGAGATGTATCGTGATGTAACTCATTGGCAAGACGTGGTCCTCCCAAAACCTCCTCGAGCAAGATTGTCATAATAATTCATAGCCGAAGTTGCATTGCAGAATTAGTTGTCTTGAGGATGCATCGTTTAACAGATCGACCTGCATTGATAATTACTTTTATATTATTTATACGACCTACGAAAACATTTTTAATCTATCTTCCTCAATGGATGGATTTGTGGCTTCAATGATAATTCCACGACTTATTTCTAACTTAAATTTATACTGACTTTGCCAAAATCAAATGCAATCTTTAAGCTTTAATTATTAAGTACTATTACCAAATTATCTTACGGATAACTATTTCGAACATGATAAATTAATTGCTATATAGCGATCGTTCTATACTAACATAGGTACTACATCATCTGGCATTTTAGGTTCGAGCCCTGGTTCGGTCGGATATTTTTCCCTTAGTCTCTCCCTATCATATCATGTAAAGTCAGGAGCAATGGAAGTGGAATTGTTCCTGAATACCCAAAGCGTCTTAGTAAATCGCCTCAAGTGTCAGCAATTGTATTAAAAGCCTGCGTCGTGTAAGCGTGAGAGATGATGTGGATCGACTCGAGCTCTGTGCTTGGAATCAGAATGTCCGTCTTATCAGGGCCGAGGGGATGCGCTGGGGGGGGGGGGGGGGGGGGGGTACGTAGGGCGCAATGTGACTCAGCTTGCCAGATGTAATCCCAGGGGCTCAGAATGTGGGTCATTCTTGCCCAGTCGATATCTTCCAACCCTCTGCACATGGGGGAGAAGGGCCACTCGCCCTCTGAAATTTTATGCGGGCAGAAAATTACGGAAAATAAGCGAAAAATTAAATTTCGTAAAATGTTGTGAGTTTCATTAAAATGTAAAATGTTTTCAAATTGTCAATATAAAAAGGAATTTTGGTTTCAAGGTACACCGTATTGCTTAAAATTGCGTTCAATTGTACAAATTGTCCTCCCCCCCCCCCCCCCCCCCCCTACCCCAAGGAAATCAAGCAAATTAACTTTTTGTCATGATCAAGAGGAAAAAAAATTGCCGAAAGTAGTACATATTGTGTCAAAATTTTGTTAAAATTTTCAATTTTCCTTCATTATTGAAAATTAATTATATTCTTAGAAATATTGGTTACTCATTTATGAATTAATTCACATATCTTATTTAATTGTACGAATTAAAATTGTGAACCATACAATTTTCTCATTACGTCTTTTGAGTACTAAAAATACATTTTAACATTACACATTAAAAACCTCATCGAAGCCTTCACCTATCATAGTGCATTACGAAAACAATAGAGGGCCTGTCCATTGTTTATCAAAACTAATAATTATTGATTAGTAATAACAGATTGACCCGATTGATTTTAACACGGTGCTAATCCAGCGGAACGCCGAGGGATCAAACAAAATCATAACCACCTTTCAGCTTGACGATGAGAAAAAGAACAAGAATATTAATTCAAAGTACTTTAGGTGGAGAAGTGAAAAAAGTGCCAAGTCTTTTGAGCGCGGGCCGAGCTGGAGTTGTTGACTGGTGGAATGGAATGGAAGAAACACTATCAGTTCTTGTCTATCTATGATGGACATTGTGCATCACCACGTGTAGGTATGACATGCATGCATGCAGGATCATTTGGCCGTTCATTTGTATAACACTTTAACAAACATATTTCGAACTAGGAGTCACTAACATTCAATTATGGATTTTTACCATAAATATGAAAAAAATCATTGTTACCAAATTAGATTTTTTTTAAATTCTTTCTCTATAATTACTTATTCAAATATTCAGTATTAAGAATCGCAACCCTCAGCAAAACCGAATATTTTATTTTGAGGAGGTGGGCATATTGTGTATTTATTTTTGCACCTGAATTTAACCTAGTGGGCCACCAAATAAAAATAAGTGAAAACTGATAAAAGACATACATACCAAAAATTGCATATCCTGTACTCGCATGTACAATAAAATCATAATCAAGATCGTAGAACTGTATTTGTACTAAGTTTTGTTAATTAGATTAGGTTGGATGGTGTGTTTTTTTATGGGGGCAAGGTCACAAAACCAAAAAGGTATTCCCTAAGAACAGTTGAATTGTAACACTCGCTTATCTCCCTTTAGTCAGCCACTTGTTGCCAGTTTGAAATCTCCCTGCCTTGTGATTGGCTCGCTCGAGCGCTGCACGGTGCTGTGATTGGCTGAGAGCTCGAGCGCGGCGTTGCCAGATTGGCTCAGGTGCGCGCAGGCTCTAAGAGGCGGCGTCGGGACGCTCGATACCGACGCCTGGTGACGCTCGACGTCGGGTTCAAGCGTCGAGATCGATGCTAAGCGCTTTAAACTACGGAACTGTTCACGAATTCAACGCCTGTACTACAATTTTTCGTGAGAAAACTAAATCAGTTAAAAATGCATTTTCAAAAATATCGATATTTGCTTAGATATATCATATGAAAAATGTTCCATGAAAAGGTAGACAGTTTGCTCGGGCCCAGTTTCGATTTCCGTACAGACCATTCTGTCTTCCTACCTACAAGCGGAACGTCTGGAGGTCTATTCTAGAACGAATTTCCAATTCCATTCTGATGGAATTCGGTTACGGCCATAAGGAAACATTGTATGGAATCGAATTCTAGGGGAATTGGGAATTTAAAAGTTCCAGAATAGGGCCCCTGCCTGCATTTCCATCATCCATTTACACTTTCTTCTTCACCATATCCATGTCATCGCCATCATTCCAATCATCAGACATAGTTTCCAAGTCAACATAATTCACATTTAATTTTAAAGACCTCAACACCGAGCTGTCGAAGATATACATAAATTGATCGAACTGCTCTACCACGAGAGAAGAGGAACATAATCTAATAAAAAAAGGTTCATTTCTGAGGATATTTATAAGAGATATGAACTTGAAGTTATCAAAAGTTCACTTTGAACCAAAAAGCTCAACTATTCGGGTTTACTGGATGTCCCAAAGCTGTTAAAAACTATATTATGTAGATTTATGTATATAAAGGATGAGGTCCGTGGTCTATTCGAACAAATAAGCGATACGTGATGGAGCCACTTCTGGCAGGAAACTTTTTAGATACACTTTTTTTAATTTTAGAAGTTCGTGTTTCCATAAGGCAGTGAAAAAGGAGACACAATTGAAATTTAAATTTAGTTACAAGTTTTCTTTTTCAGCCATAACAAACAACTAAAGCAAATTTAATATTATTTATTTATATAAAATTTCCCCCTGATATCCTCCATTATCCCCCCTATGTCTAGTACCAAAGAATCCACCAGAGGTCAGTCGTGTTCCTTATTTTCTCGAATACGTTAGGAACTATCCCAGCACTGCCTACTGGACTAAAGAAAACTACGCAATCAACCTGATCGAAAAAGTATGGAAAATCAGCAGATATGAAATTGTCTGCCGTTGCAATTGCACCTTCCAGCATCACAGCCAATCTTCTTTGTATCTCGTTAGATGGCAGTTGCGTCGCATCATTGCTCGTCCGGTATGTCTCAGAGCCTTCATTCATTCATAGTCAGAAGAAAAACAACAAACACAACGCGAAACAAAAGTCAAATCCAGCCGAGGCGTCGGAAAAAAGGTATTCAATTTCACTGCAATTACATTACAATACTCGAATCACTCACTCGTGAACCTCACAGACGGATTTTCAATTTGTTTTCACCATTCTTCGTAGCTTTTTTATCGATCTCTTCGCGTCCAAGAAGCAATATGGTCCGAATCTCGTGAGAAACGATAGCGAACACCAAGAGAAACGACAAAAAACACACATAAAGATGTCAAGATGTCTTTTAAATCGAAATAGTCTAATTTAAATTGAATTTATTTCAACGGTGGCAACAATGGTTTATATACGAAGTTTTGTTGCTTGTTTCTGATTGGCCACCCAGATTGGAATTGTTGATTCGTTGATTGGAATCCGTGAAATGGAATGAAACAATCGGACGATCTAGAAGCCTGTGAGTTCACACACCTTTCAATCCTTGCTAATGGATTCCCAATCACGAAGGCGGTTGGAGTGGGTTAAGAAGACTTATTGGAAGGATTTGAATTTATTTTAATCAGGGTGGCCAAAACTATTCATTAGTTCATCATGTAGAATTTCAATTAATTTGCTTTATTTTAGAAGGACTTCTCAAACTTAGCAAAGCGTATCTATAATACACTTCAAAGTACTAACAATTTCCCTAAAAAGAAATCATAGAACTCTGCAGAACGTATACAGAAAAGAAACTTACTAGATGGAGTGTGCAAAATGCTGAAATACCTTTAAGAAAAATTAAGAAATACTTACTTGAAATAAAAAAGTTTTTTCGTATTTTTCATGAAATATATGAAAAATAACACTATTTATTAATTTCTTTAAATATTTCATACATTTTCTCAATATTATTCCCAGAAAATGTGTATCAAAACTACCTCTTAAAGTTGCATAACAGTGGAGTAAATAATGAGCCTTGGATATATTATGTTCGTATTTTGTGAAAATTTTACGCAGTCGTCAGGTTCTACATCGGTCCCCAGGGCTTTGAAAGAATGTCCAAAACTGTCTACTACAACTGGTGTCACTGTGATCTAGGGGTGTACAAGCGCCGCGTCTCCCTGGACACCCCTGGGCCTGCGCACTGGCGATGGCGCTGATCAAATAGGTGTGAAGAGATCGTGGCCGATCACACGGGGCTCAAGGTCACGCAACAAACACAGGAAAACAAGGAGATGATCGCTGAGTCATGCTTCAGATCATCCAGCTTCCACCACTGGATCAAACGTCATACATCGTGCTTGATTAATATCACGTCATGCACTTTAAAATTAAAACTGCTACTTTTACATAGTGGGTCGCTGGTTCTTTTCACAAGTTGAAAAACTACATGTAGTTTAAATTTTCAAAAAAAATTATTTTACCACTTTGATGTTTTACTGCTTTTTACATAATACTTACTGTTGAGGAGAGCCACACGACTAACAATATTATTTAAAAATAGTATTTGTAAAAGTGTGGTGAATTGGAGTTAGGAGCGTTGATGAGTCAGGAGGCTGTATACTCGTAATAATATTTTAATCTGGAAGAAAATAAAAACGAGTTGACTGCGAGCTTTTGAAAAGAGCAGTTCAAATCCAAAAAAGCATACGAGTACCTATAGCTTTACTTCTATAATCATGAAAGCTTTCAAAACTAATAACTAACTAAATGCAGAACGTAGTTTTGTGATCAAACAGATAATAAAGAGCAACTTAGAGTGAACCACATTTTCTGAAATTAGGAAATCAATTCATTATTCCTCATCCCCCGTTAGCATTTTATAGTAATCAAAAATCTAAAGTTTGAACTGATCAAAGGAACAAACAGACCTGTATACAATAAGAGGTAGTTTTAAAAAAACTACCAGCATTCATCCGCCAGCAAATAGTAATTTAAGAAATTTCCCTGCATCATGAACTACAATGTTGTTCTATTATTTGCTCGAGGAAGTTTCTGTCCGTATGCACACGATCCTCGACAAAGTCTCGCAACATCCATGTTCAACTTCCTCAGCAAGTGTCACAAGTCGTTGCGAGCAAGTAACGCCTGTATGTGATATACTTGGGTGGCGAACATGTAGCAAACCTACGTAACAACTACACGGCATTGTGTAGCTGCATTTACACCTTGCTAGTCACTTGCGAGATAACATCGGGTCCCAGCATCCACACAGACCGATGTTTCAGCCATAGACACGGTGGAATCAATGGGAGATGAAGGAGTAGAACGGACCACTTGTAGACCATGCTTGTAGACTACATCAAAAGAGTCAATATATCAAGAAAGAGAAACATATAATGGAAATGGCCAATGGGTCATACTTTTCTACCTTGACCTTTCAATACCTTTCATTTATATAGTACAAGTTTTTAATCTGTCAACATTTGTACAAAATATTATTGGATATTTCGTAATAATAAAACTGTATTAAAATTATTTTTGCCTGCTGTTTCGATTTCACATTGGAATCTTCTTGCGAAGACAATATAACTAAGACACTTTTAATCAAAAACACCATCGAAAATCGAAAAACAAATAAACAAATCCAATAGGGGAATCGAAACTGTTGACAAAAATAATTGTAATAAAGTTTAAGGTGATACTAGCGCTCGGCCGTTTTAGAAAATTGAGAGAGAGAAATTGTTTCATAAGTGAGTGTAACTTTTACAGGATGTTCACTTGATCAGTCTGATGGTATATTAGTAGCACTTTTTCATTTTTGCTTATTGCATCGTTAATTAGGCGCCGGTTATTCAACAAAACCGCACAAAACTCAGAAATTTGCGATACGATTGGAGACCAAACCCGTTAACCGATTGATCTCAAATTTTAATCATGATTAGATGAAAGGCAAACTTAGGGTTATCACTTGGCACATTTTTGAAATTTAATTTTATACGGCACCCAGGGAGACACGAAAATAGCTAATTTTTCACCAAAAATCCACTAATTATTACTAATTAACGAAACAAAAAATTAAAAATGTACCAAGGGATAACCCTTAGTTTGTCTTTTATCTAATCATGATTAAAATTTCAGATAATTTGGTCTACATTTCGTCTCCAATCGTGTCGCAAAAAGTGTCTACAAATAGCAGCAAAATCGCTCGCGCTTGGAAATATTTCATTTTTATCAATCTCAAAATGTGAAAAAATGTTTTAAAATGTCTAGAAAATCCTGAAAGTTAGAAAAAACAGAAGTAAAATAAGCTTTAAAAATAAAACGTTCCCTTTTATGCTGAGATCCGTTCAGAAAGTACATTTTAACGATATTCTTCTACTCATAGTCTAAAGTCAATTACTCAAGAATGAGTATAAAAGCTTACTATCAACACAAATGTGTTCGAAGTGTCTTTTGTAACTGAAAACGTATGCGATCACAGCCTATAGAGGATCATAGTGTATCTTCCCAGAGAAGATCTCGCCGTGCCGTCTGGCATTAAGGGTATCGAACCCGAGTCTCCAAACTGCCACGATCACCACTGCAACATCATTTCGTAATCAGATCTTGGAGGTGTCGGTATCGCGCTCAAAAGCTTCACAACACCAGAAGAAAACACACAAATCTAATTTATATACCCGCTAAGAAATTACTAGATTTTTATTCGTCGTTTGACAAATTTCGTGACGTAATAAAAATACCATTAAAATGTTTTAAAGTAGTTAATATAAAATCCTGGTTGAAATGAGTGTGAAATAAAACGTAAGGCCCCATCTAGAATCCGCCCGCGTTTCGACTGGAATCTTACTCTATTAAACTGAAGATGAGCGCGCGAAATCCGACCTGGCGAGGTGAAAGAGCTTTTGATTTATCATACAGGAAATCGGCGGCCTCAGTTGGAATAACATTGGAACCAGAACATGATTCTGTTTTTGTTGATTATGGCAGGCTTACCAAATGATTCTTTGGCTGCGTTTACAACAAAATTAACGTTCGAAAATTAAGAAAATTAACGCAATTTCAATTGTCAAGCCCATGTAAACTTATGGATTCGTTCACAACGAAATTTTGTCTTGCAATGATAAGCGATCCTATATAATTTAAAAATTTGTTACCGATTTTGCTCAAATTATAAATGTGAAAATCAGATAGAAAATAAAGTTTTTGAATTTTATGCTAAAAATTGATATTTGTGAATCTGTGATTGTTTCAATTACATGGCAAAACTTCAATTTGACATGACGTACTATTTGAACGTCTTGAAAAGGGTAATGAAAGGGTTGAATATCTAGATTAAAAGCTATAAAACTTATTAATTAATAAGTTTTAAGCAACTTATAAGTTTTACTTATTAATTAATAATAAGTTATTAACTTTTAAGTTGTGAAAAGTCCACGAAGTAAAAAAGCTCATCCATTCCAGATTCCCAAGCTCCAAGATATGTAACATTTTTATATCATCACATGTATGTAATTTTTATGGGGTGAGGGAGGGGGGGGGGGGGGGGGGCAATTGCGATTTGTGACTAAGTATGACGAGGAGGGAAGGGGTAAAAGGATTTTGTCAAATAACCTATATCGATGTGTGTGTCAAATATCATCTTGATCAGGGAAACCGTCTGAACTGCACCACACGGCACCTCCACCACTCGATCGCAAGTACCCGACTCAAACAAATCGCCCCTGTCAATGCGTACATTACAACACCGTGTGTGGGCCAATGTTATTGATGTGCAGTCAACAGTCAAAGTCTGTACCAATCACTGATAAGGACAGGTTGTAACTTGTCCGACAGACACGAGGCTATAAACACACGTCGCTTATCTTCGGCTCTGACAATGTGAACTCCACCACGAGTTTGATATATGCGATAGTTTGTCTTTTACACCGCCTTTAAGATGTAAGAGAGAGAGTGATGGGGTTTTAAGTATGTTTTTAATTATTTGTACATGACTAAGGGGGTCACAAATTAATAACTGATTAGTGATTAGGTTTTGTAAGAGGTTAGTTTTAAAATATATAATTCAAACATTCATTTAAAGAAGTGTAGTACCTATTTAGTTCTAAAGTAATGAACTTAAACATAATTTAAAAATGAGATCCATGCTTTAGATAGACTCTAATCAAATACATTTAAAAAATAATTGTTTACTAAACACGTGGTCAAGAAAGCAAACAGATTTATGATGAATTGTTCAATCACACTAAATATTGTTAATTTATAAAGTGGACAACAATAACGTTACGATGAAATTAAAACATGATCAATTTGCAACAGCCAATGGGAGGAGGGTGACATGTAGTCAAATATTGAGATTGATTTTTAAATTTGTGTGAGTTTGAATTATTTTAATGTAATTACCTACAAAGAAGATTTGAAAGATTCGTCAGATAAATAAATGTGATTTTAAAAATTGTTTCCGCCTTGCATGGCAGTAGTTATAAAGAAGGCATGTCTCATAAAGTGCGTAAAATTAGTTCTTATACTTAGTTCTTATTATCTTCAACTCAAAATTTCTCCCAAAATGGAACGTCTGCATTACTATATGGAGGGAAAAGTATACTCAAAAAAGAAACAGTAAATAGCCTGAATTACACGGATTAAATTTTGCAATCAAAACTAAGATAAAGTCAATTCAATCAAACTATTTGTTATCTCCACACAGTTTCTTGTCACTGTGTACAAGACTCATTGCTCCGAGTAAAAGGCACGAAACAAGAAGCACGAAGCACGAAGCACGAAGCACGAAGCACGAAGCACGAAGCACGAAGCACGAAGGGTGGCAGTGAATGTACAGAGGGAAGCAGACACTCAAGCAATGTGTTTAGCCGAGATAATTAAGACTGTGAACTGCTAACAATGGTGTCAGAACATTAACCACAGCCATAACCAGGCTATAACTTGGTCCGTGATGGCTTTCACCCTCCCCTAGCAAGTCACAATATGTGCGCATGTTTCTTAGAAACTCAATTCTCTCTTGCAGCGTTATGGCGACAATATTTATATATTAAATCATTTTATTGACTCTGTTCTTACATGTTGATCAAGCAGCGAAAATACCAACGTTTTACTAATTAAAACCAAGTAATAATGACCATTTAAAGAGTACTAAATATAAAATTACAGTTATTACAGCACAATTAAGTTGTAAAGCCTCGTAATAGTATGCACTAAGTACGTGCTGTAATGAGAGTTGGGTATTTTTAACGTTATTCATTTAAAACTCAATTTAAATGTAAAATAATACAAGCCAAAATGAAGCACCTGATAAATGAAATTATGTAAATATGAAGATTTGCTAAAATTTGCTAGCGTCTTTATAGCTTCGATATTGAAATATTATATTTTATACGCTTCTTTTTGAATTGCTGTGATTTTCCCCCTAAAATCCTCATCATATAATTTCACAGCAACTCCTTACATAATATTTCTGATCTCCTCTAATTGATCCATCATCGATCCGCCATATTGGCGCAATGTCTTTGGCTCACGTTCACACTGCAATATAAGACAGAGAACGTGCGCGATTCCATACGAAACCGCCGCGAAGAGAGTTACAACGTGTAGTTTATTACTTCAAGCATCGCGCGCGGCTGTTTATTACTTCCCAACAATACTCGGCAGCTACATTCAATTACAGCCCTCTTCCCCGTGACGCGAGAGAGCACGTTTACACCGGCGTCGTAAAATACCAGGCGTCGCGGCGGACGTCGGCTCATAACAGCCGTTATGACTTCACGCAGAACTTCTTTATATCGTTCAATTTGTGGTTTAAAGTTGGAGAACGGAATGGAATTATGTTGTTTTAGGGACGTTTTTGATAATGAAATGGAACGTATGCGTGAAAGCTCGGATATTCCATTGTAAAGTTCATAAAAAAACTTTAAGTTCATTTGAAGTTTAATTTAAAAATTATTTTTCAGGATTGATATTAAAAAACAATTGATTACAACAAAAATGTCAACAGTTGAATTATATTTTAATATTTAAAACTTCTTCAAGACAAAATTAATATAACGTTAAAAACTCTTGCACCAAAAACAACTGTTATTTACTAACAATATTTTTGCATTACCATCGATTGTGGAAATATGAACAATGAAAGTTGAAAAATTTGAATTATTATTTACTTAATTACTTAATTTTAAGAATCAAATCTCCCCCCCCCCCCCACACACAAATCCAATGAAGATCACTTAAATGCCTCAAGTACTCTAACGTAAAAAGTACAACAACGAGACGAAATCAGTCGCTCTATGCACAATCTCAGTGCAGCAAGTGAACTTTGATAAGGACGATCACATGATTTGGATCTTGAAGTGCATGTGCAACGTATGCACTTGATTGCATGTGAAATTGGACACGTCACTGCAACGAATCTCACAGCGTATAAAACCAGCTGGAAAGAGCAGGCCACCATGTTTTACTTATTCCCCACATAGATCTACTCGTTGAAATGTTATTCAACAAATTAAAGTGAGCAGTACTTATTAACTCCACGTCTGTTGTCGCTGGAATTTATGTATGACAATAAATTCTACAGAAAATACAAATTAACAATTTGGTTATTATTTTTTTCTCTCTTGTCCGGACGCGTGTTCCTTGTAGGACTCTGAATCGTGTGTTATAAAGAATAAAATGAAATAATTAGTACGAAATCTCCCGCGGTGCTCCCACCCATTCCTTCAACAGGTCGTCTGTGCAGGAACCACCTACAAGAGGATCGAGCAGTGGCGGAACCAAAACATTCAGAGGGCATAGAGGAGAAATTACCACCTCATTGTTTTGAGAGATATTTTGTTTGTTTCGGCTTTCTTGAAGTAGCCAAAAAAAGTATGTTTTGAAAAATTGGTCGAGGGTTTGCAAAGAAAATACTCTATTTCCTGGACATAATAATAAATTAATAGCGTCAAAAAATCAAATGAAAATTAAAAAAAAAATCTTTCGGCCAAACAAAATATAATTCCGCAAACTGAAAGGTAAATTTTGATTTATTATATCGGAAATTAATATTATATTCATAAATAATCATTTTTAGTGTGAGCAAAAATAATTCAGATTTTTTTTTCAACATTTTATCGTGGAATAGATTGAAGTAATATTTAAATTAATATTTTAAGAATATTTTTCAAATTCATTTTTATATGACCATAGGTATACCAAAATAGAAAATAATAAAGAATAAGCACCAGCACTTATTCTTAAATTATTTTGCTATTATGCATAAGGTGGTCGTAATAAATAAAATGTCTTGATGAACACTAATTTGGCGTTGTTGTTGAAGGTGGTAGTTACGCCACTGCATGGAGTGTTCAAGCACTGTGCATATTGGATATTGTGGTAGTCCGCTGCATGCATACATTAGTTGTTGAAATTCCCACGCTGAAACACTGGGCTGGACGTCATGGGGTCAGCACTTGACCCCGAGTTAGGACCTACTCGCCGCCTCCTGACCACTACACGGTCGAGACGGAGGTAATTGGGGAACTCCCTGGCCCTCGGGGGTGCAGCTTCTCTAGTAGCCGGGGTGAGAAGATCACTTTGCAGCCCTTAAGGTGGATTCACACGGCCGTTCCAAACTTCCCAAGTTTGCAAAAGTTCCGAATCACCGTTCCAAAAACTCCCGTGTGAACTATGAAAAGATTCGAACTGCGAAGATTGAGTTCCAAACTGTCATAGTTCACACGGGAGTTTTTGGAACGGCGATTCGGAACTTCGGCAAACTTGGCAGGTTTGGAACGGCGGTGTGAATCCACCTTTAGACAGTAGAGACGTTTTACTTCGTGGACCAAATAGAACGCTTTCTTGAGGCAATGTCTCGGGCAATGTTACAGGTTTGTATTGATTAATAGTTTATATACCTATCAGTCGAGATTAAAAGATCACTCACAATTAAGAAAATATGTGAAAATATTAAAGTAATTGAAAGTATTGGGATATTTCGTCATGTTATTGTAAAATTATTTTATATTTTGTCTACAGTTTCGATTTTTATATTAAAATCTTCCTCAGGACAAAACTTTACAAATTTACATGTTTACTTTAAAAAAACATGTTTATGTGAAAATATATTGAATTTTTATTTTATACTTTTATGTCTTACAATTTACAACCAATTTACGTATACAAAGCCAGATATTTACGGGTTTAAAATGAATTAGTATTCACAATGCGAAGACAATTTGAGTATCAACAGTTTTAAAAATGTAGGTGTGTGTATTTTTAAAAATATATCTCCCATACAGTCACTAAAAAAATAATTTAACATTATTTAGTAGTTCAAAAGAGAATTAGAATCAACAAAATATGAATTCGGTATTTCATGTTTCCTATACATATTTTTGTCATATTTGACTTGTAGAATAGTTTTAAAAATTTCTCTTAGGTAAGAGAAAAACTTTTTACTGCTGATTTTCTTGAAAAGAAGAATGATACGTTGGTATATTATTTTTAAGAGTGATAGATGTAAAGGTATTTGATGGCTCTGTTTGTTATCCTACATATTTTGTTTGTTATTAAGCAATCACGAATGTGAAAGGCTCACAAATGAAGCCACACTAATTGCGAGCGTAATAAAAAGCACGGAGCAATTGTGTCATTGAGTGGAGCCATCCGTCACCTGCAGGCAAATCAACAAACACTCCCGAAGACGAGCTAGTTTTTCAGTCCCAGTCTCATTACTGGGATTATATCATCAGTTCGGTCGTTATTACAGACCTGCTCGCCACTTACCACCAATCAATGGGAGGACACTTTTAAATGTCGCCCGAAATTAATTTCAAAATTTGAAAAAAAAATATACACAAAAAGTACACAAATTATACGTTTACGTAACTGCGTGTTTTATTAATTATTGGACTTTCGAAATTGTTTTAAAGATAGAGAGAATAATGTTTCGTTTTGGAAAAGGAAATCGTAATAATGTCACGGATATTGAAGTATAAGCGAGAATACAGAGTAATTCATTATGTTATAAATAAGCTTTTTAATACAAAACATCTATAAAAGTTTAAAAGAAAACAAAAAGAAAACATATTAAATAAAATTGAAGTTTTGACTAAACCAATAGATTTGTTGACTGAAAGATTGTAAATATATAAAAACTGTTAAACCTATGAATGTTTTTCTAATATTCCTAAAATAAAGGGGCGTCTTCATAAAAGTACAGTTCATAAAAGTTCTTCATGTTGGTTGGACCCTCAGAATGCTGATAGCTTTTTGGTCAATATATCTCTCCCACTAAAACTTCCTTGTGGTATCCTCTGATTTATGTATCATCTTTTAAAACATGCATTTTTGCAAGACGTTAATTTATTCTGAATATAATATAAGAAGACATGCAAAATCGATATAAAAAGTATAGGAAACATTCACGGTCGTTAGTTTCCTTAGAAATTAATTGGCGTCGAACAATTACATTCCTGTGTTGTTGAAATCACTAGATTTAATCACGGTTTTGGTGCACAATGAAACTAAAAACAGTAATTAACCAGGGAAAAATATTACAAGAGCTTACGATAACGGTTAATAATACAATAAAATAAAACTCCACAACACTTTTTTTAAAGTATCAAGTTTCGTGTCTTTTATAGCTGAAGCCAAAATAAAAAGTGTATAATTTTCATAAAATTAATATAACGAATAAATTATCGGTAAGAATCCATAAATAACTTGTTACGTCGTCTAATCATCGCGAAGGGGGAGGTGGGGGAGGGGTCAAGAGTGACCTGGCAGTGCAGCTGACCTCTACACGCCCACAGAGCGGTCACCGCGAGGTCAACTCTCCCATCACCTTGCAAGGTCAGCGAGTAGGACGGAATTCACTCGGCGAGTGAAGCGATTATTGGTTTATTAGCCGATTATACGGATTTGACGACTCGGCCGATAATTCAATATGTTTTGACCTACGATACATTTTTAGCACAAGGGGGATGAAAAGTTTAATTTGGAAATCAGAACTTCTTCAATATTAAAAAAATTAATTTCTTCTCAGTTATCTCTTTGCATATCAAAATTAAAATTAAACATTTTATTAATATTTTAATAACTTCATATAAATATGAAATACTGGTTTTACGAATAACTTCCAGCGGAGTAAGGATGATGAAGTATGTAATAATCTGCATTGTAACTGCAGAAATCATACCTTATTCTGTAAAAATATAACAAATTAGCAAATTAATTATAATGACGTGTTACTAATTAACACAATTTATGCAACGAATCAATACTAAAACAGAATATCGTATCAGACAAGAGTTCCTCAGGGATCAGATTTAGTATCCATCCATTCTTTCAATACTTTACGTAAAAATTGTGGATTTACTCATAATATTTGTCATATTTTTAAACAAACAATTTCTGTCAATTCAGATTAATTCTGCACTTATCTTAAGATCCCTCATCAACTTGACCGATGATTATCAAATGGCTTAACACCAAACCGACTAGATTGTAAATGACCATGTAATTTGGCTTGATTGAACGCGGACATCTTCTGCGTTGTCTTGCACTGGCGCCTGCACCTGTGGCCAGCACATGGCAAGCCAACTACTACCTTTAATTGCTACCACGGAAAGACACCGGCAATTTATATCTGCTGCTAGTACATGCATTGCTTACATGTACGTGACGTGGCGTGGGTGGGGGAGGTCGAGCATCGGCGATTCCAGCATCTCATATACACAGATCTTATCGAAGGGTCAAGTTTCATCATTAGACCATACGCAGTGCATTGTTGCACTTTTATATGTGTTGGAAAAGGGTTGATATTTATGTAGGTATGTATCATAGTTTTCATATTGGTACAGTTATAATATTCAGTATTTTAAATCAGAATTGTTTTAAAAAAAAATATATTTTTGTACAACTTATTTATATTTTATATGTTTTTTGTGTTGGGGTAGGGGGAAGTTAATATACTCTTCAGATTTTTTGACTTCGAAACTTTTAACGATTTCTAAGTGGAATAGCCCAAACTTGCACCATTGTGCGGAAGTTAGAGAAAATTTGCTACTAAATTTTATCATCGTCATAATTATAGGTGCTCTTTAAATCGTATTTTAAGTATTTTATTTTGACATGGAATTTATAACCTCCGATAAAATTTTATAAATCATCCTCAAAACTAGTAAATTATTGTTTAGTCTGAAATAAAATAATATAATTTCTATGACCAGAGCCTTACATTACACCAGGTCAAAAGGGTTACCTTACAATGTTTCAAATGACTCGAAAAGACACTTACAAATCGTTTACTTAGAAAAGTGAAGTAAAAATGATTTTCCCCGCACATGATTGATGTCGCAGCGTCGCTGCAAGTGTTGGCGATAAATCTGTTCCTGCCTCGCCGAGGTTTGAGCAATCGGTGTGTCATTCGGAACGCACGTATCTGTGCTCGGCTCAACACGCTCGTGCTCGGGGCTGATAAGGGAACACGGCCATGTCTCAGAAGTGACGATATTACGTGTGAAGTGACGCGAAGCTCGCACAGGTGGCAGATATTAATCAGATGTCGAACACAACGCAGCGAACAGAAATGGCAAGAGTTGAACACTTGTGTAGACATGAAATTAGCATAGCAAATTGCTGTGAACTCGGATAGTTCCATCACCACTTTAGTAAAATACTCATAGATTAGTTATTATATTTTAGTGGTGGTCCGCACACAGCGTTTTGCGTTGTGGACTTGTGATTGGTTAAAAGAAAAGACCCAGCTTGACTGTTCTGCGCGCTTGCGATGAACGTAAACATGGACGGTGCGAAGGAGGCGGTCGTGGCCTATTAGTAGGGTACCTTCCCGGCATTTGCCCCTCGACTGAGGGAAACCACGAATAAGCCTCAGTCAGTCTCAGTCTTGGGATCGAACCTGGGACCTCTGGAGCTAAGTTATTCACAATTACAGCTGCTATCTAGAAGAACGATGATTAAAAATATTTCAAACTTCACTCAATGACAAGTATGTTCGTGTTTTTAAATTTAATTTGACGATAATTATTGTGAGCAGGAAGTGCGAACGCCGACAAAAAGCTCAAAATACCAATCAATTCAAATCCAAATCGTTTCTCAATCCAACAGTCCACATCATTGTATTCATCTTAAAACAATGATAGATGAGTGATATCTTCCCAGCATCCATCTTGTCTTCGTCGTAGAGTCGATTAAAGCAATAAAATATGATTGATTGAAATAATCGCATCTCTGACCGGACAGACACGATGCTGTCAAGATACCCCCTCCCCGTCAAGATACCCCCTCCCTGTTAAGTTACCCCCTCCCTGTCAAGAACTACGCTCAGAGTGACTACTATAATTATTGACAGGTCAATAAAAACAAACACGGCGCTGATTTGTTGAATGATGGTTCGAGATTTACAAACTGATCAGAATCATCAGTCAAGAAGTATCGATCAATGCAAAACAGACTTTTAGAAATGTTAATTGACATAGTCGTTTGATTATATTATCGTGATTTGATTGAGGAAATTTCAATTACTCGCAAAATGTCATACCTAATGGCTTAACAATTGCATTAAAGTTTCATTTTTCGTAATCATGTTGATTCATTTAACGTCCATTAGAAAAACCCTCGGAAAAACCTTTTTTTTTAGTTAAAACTTGCAAAATATTTGGAGTACCTACATTATTTGTAAAGACATCACTAAAGAAGTATTATCGATGAATTTCAATTCTTGAGGTATAGATTAACGAAACAATGAAACTTACTTGCCATAATTTTTCAGTTTTTGGTCTGGGTACCTAAAATGTGGACAGAATATCCTGCCTGCGTTGGTCGAGTACCTCCTGATTTTTTTGATTTAATTGAAATGTATTGGTATAGGTTACCATTTTCTTAAGAAGTTAATAAATATTTACAAATAATCTTAGAATATTCAATACCAGCTGTCACTTGTTTCTCTGTCTTCCTGAAAAACACATTTATTTTTTTAAAAAATCAAGAAATTAATAATTTAAGGTGCTGCAAGCGCGAGCGATTTTCCTGCGTTTTGTAGACACTTTTTGCGATACGATTGGAGACGAAACGGGTAGACCAAATTATTTGAAATTTTAATCGTGATTAGATAAAAGACAAACTTAGGGTTATCCCTTGGTACATTTTTAATTTTTTGTTTCGTTAATTAGTAATAATTAGTGGATTTTTGGTGAAAAATTAGCTATTTTCTCGTCTCCCTGGGCGCCGTATAAAATTAAATTTCAAAAATGTGCCAAGGGATAACCCTAAGTTTGTCTTTCATCTAATCATGATTAAAAATTGAGATCAATTGGTTTACGGGTTTGGTCTCCAATCGTATCGCAAATTTCATCGTTTTGCGCGGTTTTGTTGTAAAACCGGTGCCTAATTAACGATGCAATAAGCAAATATTAAAAAGGGCTACTAATATACAATCAGACTGATCATGTGAACATCCTGTAAAAGTTACACTCACTTATGAAACAATTTTTCTCTCTCAATTTTCTAAAACGGCCGAGCGCTAGTATCACCTTAACATAAAACATTCTCAGAAAACTTTTCCATCAAGTTACCATTAAGAAGTTGCCTTCGCTCACACAAAAACAAACAACAAAACCATTCAATTTCTATAATGATAATACAATATGTTCTCCGGAGGAGAGAACATTGTTTCTAGCTCGTCCTTGCGGGTGGCAAATGCCCATCATGCGTCCAGCAGAGCCCATGAGACGTACATCTCCCCGGAGAGTCGAGTCAGAACAAACATTCATGTAAATCAAGACGCAAACGCCTCGCCACTTCGATACGAACACCGGACGATGTTCGAACATGATTCGATAATTTTCAATTTGCTCTCTCAATAACAAGGCCGACGTGCGAGATAAAAGATAGCTGGTGGAGAAGAAATGTGTTCTTTGTAACGTCAAAGAGATTGAGGGGTGTGATGATCTAATAATTCTACATGAGATTAGTTGAGAGTTGAGAGACATTTGAATGTGTTTGTTAGTTTTGACTTTATCTATACGAACAATAAGAAACAATGTTGGAATTCACATTAATGAAAATATTTTTCTACAATAAAATTTCGTTAAATTTCGTCACACAACCACAAAATATTGGTATTCATGATTTGAACTGCAGTTTTTAAGTTTTCTATAATAAAATTAATTGATATCAAGTTATTTTAAATATGTGCAGGTAATTTCACAAGTAGCCTACCAACATTTTTAAAACAAAATATACAGGATTTTATGGAAAACTTGCAGCGAAGAGTGTCTTGAGTGTATGGAATATTAATTAAGCTTTATTCTTTTTCACATTTTACATCATTCATTCTAAAAATTTATTTTATTTTTATGTAATACGATAATTAACAAATTCTTATTCGTAATTTTGTGTGATTCATAAATTTAGATTTAGATTGAATGAGTGGCAGATGTGAAAATATTTGACTTTCAGAAGTTTTCCATAAAACTCAGTTTTGTAATTAATTTTAAACATTCTATTTCTTTAGCCGCCATCACATTTTAACTTCTTACTACACAATAAACGTCTGCATTGACGTGAACGTATAAAGATGAATGAAGTGAAGTCCAGTGATAAGGAAGAAGGAGAGAGAAGTTGTAGTAAGATAAGAGATGTTTCATACCGTGGGAAGGTCGACGAAGGATGCTGTGGTCCTGGGAGGTTGAGAGAAGGTGAGCAGATAGCATCGCGACTGTAGAATCTGCAACAATAAGGTGGACGAATACGCTTTACTTATGTACCGAGATCACAACACAAGACTATTGTTCCAACGAAAAAGAAGAAACAAAAGAACATTGCACTTTTTGATAACGGACGAAATCAGATCGTCTGTGGGAAAACAGAGAGAGAAAATAAATAGACTCACTAAGGCCCGGTTGTACAATGTCCCGATAAAGCTGTGTTTCATTGGCTGTTGCCATGGTTTCAGCCGATAAATCCTACCACTAACTTTATCGGGACTTGGTGCAACCGGGCCTAAGCGTATTTCGCTTTGTAATCACGTAATATTCTTTTAAATCCTCACACTCACATAGTTGTAGACAATTTTAAACAATCCAAGTCAAGTGTCTTGATAACCAAAACGTTAATTTCTGCATAGAAGTGGCATGTTGAAAACAATGATCGTTTTTTTTAAATATCTACCGAATTACACTTGATATAATTTTTTATGAAATGACCCAAGGGTGGCTCGATCTGGGAATAAGGGAAGAAAGGTTCCATCCTATACATTTCAAGTGAAAAATAAATCATAACATAAATAAGCTACAGGTATACCTTATTCAAATACGACAATCATAATATTATTAAAACATATTTATGATCCTTTAGGGCTATTTTTCGATGCTCTGTTAATTTAGTTGTGGAATGTCATATGTTGTTGCCATGACAATCAACTGTTTTAATTTACCAGAACATTGAAAAACTGACCCTTATAGTCCGGGTGGCCCGTAATTGAGTAACACTCATACAATTTGACACACGTGTATCTGTGTTCCAATAGCGCATGATAAATGTGACCGAGAACACATAACACCCGTGTACGATGTAGGTGTGGGTTGATGTTGGGTGTGATCTCACAAGCTACTGCTCGACAATTAGGCTACTCGCATTGCCCACGGCAGAACTATATCACGCGCGCGCATTGATTTATAACGTACAATACAGAAGTCATTTGTGTGTCGCCCCGAGATGCACTCACAATGTGGAGAGAAACGAGTCAATCAGAATTGTAGAGTACACGTAAACAGGCTCCATTCCGCGTGGTACCTATTTATGTGTCTCGCTGAGCGTTTAAAAATCCACGTGACGCAAAAAAGTTCAGCCAATCGGGTTGAAAACTTAATAGTTGTAAAAAAAGCATTCAATTCACTAGAAATGGAGCATTATTGTGTGTATTCTATTACTTTTCTCTTGTGGTACAGAGAGTGTGTGATTTCATATAATTTTAAAATTATGATTCTTAACAATTTGTTGTTTAGAATTTTAGAGAATTTTAGAATTTTAGTCCAATAGGTATCATTAAATAAGGTAGGTAGGTAATTAATTTTATATTTTTTATAATATTATGATCTATTTTAATTTAATATAATACCTAGTCGTACAATTTTATTTGATTATTTTATAGGGGGAGGTATTTATTATGTGAACATTGGGTAACAATTTCCCAAAATTATAACTGTCATACATAAGTTAATATCATGAATAATTGAAATGACGCAACAAAAATCTAACCATGTCATTGTCCGAAAGTTTCGACGAATTCTGAGCTTTTAAGTTAATTCAAGTCCAAAGCACAAACAAATTGCAATAATGTCATGTTTTATACCCGTGTTTATGGAATATGAATAAAAGTGTTGAAACTGAACTGTAATCTATCTAATAACATGTATATTAAAATTATCTCACACAACGTTCAATGATGAACTAACTCTACATCAAGTCACACGACTCCCAACCTGATCCTTCCCATTGATCAAATGCATTGAAATCATAAAACCAACGTCCGAAGTAATTCGATCTTGGACACTGAATACTTGATACTTGTTTGCCAATGTTTACTGCTGTAGATTATCTAAGCGGCTGTGGGTTTTACTGCCCGCTGGCCAGTGCTCTTGTCCGGGGTTATGGCGTTGATAAATGATTCAGGGGCCATTGGGCGAAACGCGGTCGGTTTTCAAGATGCATCGGGGGGTGGGGGTTTACGATATGGGGTTGAGCAACCCCATTAGCCCCCCACCCCCTGTGTTTTACGACCAGTGATCGGACGGTTGCAAGTCCAGGACATGGACATGATGAGCGCGAGTCTTCCAGGTATTTCGTCAAAATTTCAGACTCTTAGGTGCGCTGGGGAATTCGCTGGGACATAAATTCAGGTGAGAAATGTAATCAACATGATATAAATTTGCTACTGACCACGCTAACCCAAGTTTATGTACTATGTGTCTGACATTTATAAAATGAAAACTTCGAAATAATCACTCTCTGAAAATATAATTATTGTAAATCTAACGAAAATACTGCTAAATTGTAATATTTACCAAAAATACTCCCCTTTGTTGTATTTACTACCATAAAAATTTCATAATGTTTTAAAATATTTTTTTTGAAATGTAAAAATATTTTTTATAAAAATAATTTATAATTTTAGTCTCATAAATTCTCCCATCACTT
Source organism: Leuctra nigra (assembly GCA_934045905.1). Taxonomy (NCBI): domain Eukaryota; kingdom Metazoa; phylum Arthropoda; class Insecta; order Plecoptera; family Leuctridae; genus Leuctra; species Leuctra nigra. The sequence goes on from OW203766.1 coordinate 35,257,388, forward strand.
TCGCCTGTCAAACTTTTATCATAGGAAGACATCAAGACGAAAGCTCATCACTTCAAAATTATATTTTTATAGCATACTTGAAACTGCATGTAGGTTGAAACTATAGGAAAAGAAAAAAACAGTTTTTCTAAAATTATATTTAGGTAGACGTCTTCGATTAGATGTCATACCAGCAACCTTAAGTAATATTTAACCTATGACATTATCCTATTTCCCAAGATAAACTCCCAGCAACAGTAAGCAATACTCCGATATCAGAAAAAACATCCCTAAAAACATAGGGGAGTAAACTGTATCAAAGTGCAGGGACATTACTGGACAAATCGATCCAAAAAGCAGTCCATTTCCATACCATCTCCGCCGTATGTTTCAGTTATAGCCGAGGAGGTCAGCTAGATCGCATCATTATGTAAACTAGGAGTCATCTCGGACCGGGGTCGGCGGCGGCTGCGGGCAGTTAGGGGCTGACCACCCCTTAATGTGACCGCAGGGGGAGGGGGGGTTGAAGTGACCACAGGTCGCAGATAATGGCGTGCGTTTTATTACTATTTGACCGGGGATATTATAAAGATGTAATGTATTGTTTCAATTGCTGGGGTGACGGAATGACTTTATATGGGCCATTACAACGCTGTGCGACACAATCTTTTTTATCATTTTTATCTTTTACTTTCATACTTTGTGCTCCATAACGCTGGCCCGTAGTTAACAACATTTATCAAAGTAACAGTAAATGTCAACATTTTTATTATTTAATTAGGGGTGTTCACGATTACGATTTAAGCGAATCGATTAATATGATTTTCAAAATTAACCCGATAAATCGATTATTACGTTCAATAATCGATTTTGAACTAAAGCTGAAAAATGGAAAGTCCCGCTCATAAATTCAAATTTATTGCTCATTCTTTTCGCTGGCTCTGCTCACTACTCGTGTTTCACCGATTTCTGAACGTACCCAATCCCATCGGCCTCAGAAGTCAGTTCATGTTGATATTTCTAATATTTCTTTGTGTGCGTCTTATTTTATCAAAATATTCGTGTTTTGAGTGCGTTTTCTTAAATAGAATTATAATTTCTCATTCTTACTACCATTTCCAAACATAATTTTTGAATTAAGGCTTACAATGGTGTTTTTAAAATGAAAACATGAACTGCCCAAAAATTGAGGAATATTGCCGTTACAAATGATGAAGCGCTTGTGTTCGTTTTCAATCCTTCATAATATCAATACGAGTTAATATTATGCTTTTATGCTGATTCGATTCGATAATCGATTAAAAAAACAATCAATGAACACCCTTATTGAGCGAGCGTAGCGAGCGTCACCACGGTACTCTTATGGCACTTTCTCTGTGTGTTTTTTTTTTTGTTTGTTTGTTTGTTGTTTTTTTTGCCTGCACTGCCCAGGTCAAACCGCACAACCAATCGATCTGAAATTTTGTACACATACTAACGTAATCTATGCGATCCCTGGGATCTTTTCTAAACGGGATCCTGTGATTGGTTCAAATTTTATAAAAATTATCTTTCGATTGGTTGGTTCGATCAATTTGAAATTTAGCAAAGTCATTGCAACCAACATTGTACCCAATCAAAAAAAATTTCAGCCAAATCCTCGAATTGGTTCAAATTTGAAACCATTTTTCCTGTGATTTTTGAAATTTAAACTGGAACCGATTGACCGACCAACTAAAAACTTCGCATGGTCATTGGTACCAACATTTAAAGTATTTTTGCCAATTTTCACTCTAATCTGTCGTTATTTTCAAAAGTTTTTGTCATTTTAGGGACATTTTGCGTGTTGGCTGTCAAATTCGCGGCGACTTCGAATCTACAGTTCAAGGCAAGGTAGTTAGAGCAGAAAGTTTTAAACGATATGAAACTAATAATGACCATTCAACAGATTGATATGATATTGTGTACACACACCACATATCATATTATATGGGTGGTCCCAGGTATATTTTTTGAACGAGATCCTGTGATTTTTGAAAATTAACAAGGAACCGTTCAATCATAAAGGTTTAATCGATCAACTTAAAACTTAGCAAGGATTGGCACCAATATTTTTGGAGATTTTGGAGATTTTTATACAAGTATGTGACGAAACTAAAGAATTATTGGCTTTTAATGACATTCGATAGACATAATTTCGGTTCGAGGTGTTGCGTGTATCCGTGCTCGCTCATCAACGCGTTACACAGAGCGTTTTCCTAGTATTTAACCATCAGTGCACTAGAAAATATAACAAAGGATAAAAACACGTAACTTCCTGTCTTGATCACTACCACGATAAAGTACAGTGCCTCCTAGATCTCCTAGCTGAGGAGACTTAAGAATAATGCAGGTAAGGGTTAACATAATAATTGAGCGAGCGTAGCGAGCGTCACCACGGTACTCTTACGGCACTTTCTCTGTGTGTTTTTTTTTTTTTTTTTTTTTTTTTTTTTTTTGTGTTCACTGCCCAGGTCAAACGGCACAACCAATCGATCTGAAATTTTGCACATATACTAACGTAATCTATGCGGTCCCTGGGATCGTTTTTGAACGGGCTCATGTGATTGGTTCAAATTTTTAAAAAAATATCTTTTGATTGGTAGTTCCGATCAATTTGAAATTTTGACAAGTCATGGCGACCAACATTGTACCCAATCTTACAAAGTTTCAGCCAAATCCTCCCATTGGTTAAAATTTAAAAAAATCTTTTATGTTTTTTTTTAAATTTAAACTTGAACCGTATGACTGATCAACTTAAAACTTTGCATGGTCATTGGGACTAACATTATCTGCATTTTTGACAATTTTCAGACTAATCTATGTTTTAATCCAAAAGTTATTGACGTTTTACGGACATTTTGCGTGTTGGCTGTCAAATTTCTCGAAAATGTTGATCACGGCTACTTCGACTCTTTATAGTTCCAAGGTAGTTAGAGTAGAAACTTTCAAACGTATGAAACTGATATGACCATTTAACAGATCGATCTAATATTGTGTAAGTACACACACTTTTATCATATGAGTGGTCCCAGGTCTATTTTTTTTAAGAGATCCTGTGATTTTTGAATATTAACGAGGAACAGTTCAATCAGAAAGGTTCAAAAGGTTCAAGCTTTGCATGGTTATTGGGACTAATGTTTTAGGACAATTTTGAGATTTTTATACTTGAGTCTGACGAAATTCAAGAATTATTGGCTTTTAATGATATTTTCGATAGACATAATTTCGGTTCGAGGTGTTGCGCCTGTCCGTGCTCGCTCATCAACGCGTTACACAGAGCGTTTTCCTAGTAATAATTCTTCATGTTTTAGAGAAATAAAAAAGCTTCGCCCCTCAGATTTACCGACATAAAAGTGAACATTTGACAACATAAAAGGTGATATAACGTACACATTCCCAGAGAAATGGAGCCCGTTTGTGTAGATTTTATTTCCCTTATATCGTGTGGCATATAGGAATCAGTTTAGTTCACTACGTTCATTTTAACACAGGTACATTTTTATATAAATTATCACTTCACTTGCTCTATTTTATCATTCTTATTTATAACTGAAACACATACCTGGTTCAGTTCATAGCATGTTTGTTTAAAGCCACTGCACTCTTGTAATCCTGGTATAAGAAACAAATTAAATATTTCAATGGTGCTTCGACCATCTTCATCAGGCAACTGACAACATTCGCAAACTTTCCCCCCTTCCGTCAAAACCCACAAACTGTTCCCTGACTCACCTATGTCAATATTAAACGTACACAGTCCTAATAACTAAAGGTACAAATAATATCAGAGATTCCTTACGCTCAGTTTATTGATGTCAGGAGTCAACATAGACCTCCATGACTCATCGAATATGATGAGATGTGTTTTTATAGAATATTTATTATCGCAGATCATATTCTGCCATGATTTACTTTCTAGTATATTTTACAGTTCATATTTTTATATTTATTAATTGTCAATTTTTTAATTAGAAATGTTGGTACGTATAACAATCTTTGATCTTATCTGTGTTTAACTTTGAACCTTCACTCTTAGGTAAATTTATCGTTAATCTTTAAAATATCGAGTAGGAATATCTTTCAAAACATTTTTTCGAATGATCTGCCATCGTTTCGCACGACTTCATAATATAGAAATATTATTAATTACAACGTTGAAATGTTGTAATTCTACACCGCTTTTGAATGAGCGTCACACCCTCTCACCTCCTCGCCGATGATTGAATGAAACGTGGGAAATGATGGTCGAGATGATAGCGTCCGTGTGGGAGGATGCAGCATCCCACTGGACCAACACACAGATGAGAGATGGCAACCTGTCGGGACGTCGTTATCTTTACGAGATGGTTTGTTTGGAAGTTATTTGTCTGTTCAATTCGGTTACTCGTAAATCAGACGGAGTTTGAGAAATTCATGATTATTTATAATATTATTTTTCCTGGACCGAGAGGCTGTGAAGATGAATAACATGTCTTCAGCTCAAGAACTAACTACAAATTAGGAGAAATACCTGTGTAGTCGAAAGAAAGAGAAACTAAGACGCAAAATTATATATTTTAGACTTGTTAGTCTGAACAAGATCTTCAAATATCAAATCTCCATGAAAGATTTAAATTTTAAGTTTCTAAATTGTAAGCCTAATATTCAATTTATTAGAAGATCTGTTTATCAATATAAAAATCACGTCAATAGTTATTTAAAACGACAAAAATATGTTTTTTCATTAAAATCAATTTTAGTGAATTTTAGTGAGACTTTTTGCAAAGTCTACAAATACTTGCTTTTGCACAAATAAAATTATAAAAGTTTTGACTATTTGAAATGACACTACAATAATGTTACTAAACAAAGCCCTACATTGATTATAAATTCTATAACAGTAAGGACTGTCAAAATTATTGAAAATGTAGTTTAAAAAAACGATAGCAATGCTAAAAAAGTATGAAATCTGTTTTCTTGTTTGTTGAATAGCCGTGGTTTGATCACAACATCGTATGAATTGGAACCGTCTGAGTGAAAGACGCGTCGTGTTTTCAACTCCTTCCTCCTCTTATCAAAGAACCTTGTCTCATTAGTCGACAGAACCGCCCTGGGACACAAACTGTCAAAACACAACTCATGATTTCTAGAGGGACATCACAGCGAAACCACACTTTTAATTGCATCAAGCCAGATCCTAATCAATTAACACATGCAAAGGTTAGGTGTTAAAATGATTAATTACACTCAACAGATTAACATATTTTATTTACTGTCTGAAGAGATTAATAAAAAGAATATCTAGATTTTCTTCTCGGCTTTAATCATACTTGATTATGACATGGAATAAAGCAGGATCGGAGCCTCGCCGTCTCACCCTATTTCTTGCACCCTTCACAATCCGGACTTAGACAGAAATTACCATAAAAAGTCAACTTGAGGAAATTACCTTTGGGGTGCTCATTTCCTTGAACCGGCATTATCATGACACTCTGCTCTTGCTTCGCTAATCCAATAAACAACCCCCCTCCACCCCGAGCCCTTCACCCCTTGCCCTTGCTCTCACACCCTTGCGGGGGCACACTCATTTGTTGCCGTTTCTTTCAATATGTGTTACACGAGACAGCAGGTGATATTTCACACTGAAAAAAAACAATTTGTTTATACTTTTTCATTTAAATGAGTTAAAGAACAACTGCTAAAACAGCTACAATTTAGCAATAAATTACGGATTATTAAATGCATTTAGAAATACTTAAATTATATGCATCGTATTTTAGTAGGATTAAAAACTTTGCAGAGCTCAAAAACCAGTAGGTAATTCTGCGATCATCCAATCACATTTTGTAATGGTGACACCAGACATGTCGTAAGAGAATACTTCAATAACATAATATTTGTTACTTCAGTCAAATGACAATAGCTTGATTACATTATTCCAAAAGTGTGCAACACAAAATAAAGGACATCGGGACTTCTCCTGAGGAACCAAAATCCAGCTTACATAATGTAATATCGCAAAATTTCGTTCTACTTTATAAAATCTTTCCTATAAGCATCGCGACGTCGGCGTCTTCACACCGACGCCAATCCTTCACAACGGCGTCGCCGTCGTCACAACTAATTCCAGATAATGAGAGAGAACCAACATGCTAAAACGTAATCGTTTTCTTCTAACGTTCTCGAAAAGATGTAAGCCAAAAAGTCAAGCAACTAGAAAGTAATAAAAATAAAACCCTATTCGTTTGTTCTTCTTCTAGTTGGCTTATTTTGCATTGCTCTTTGAAACAGATGGGCAAGAGACATTTACCACCCCATTAGCGACTAGCGCCATCCACAGGGTTAAACATGAACCCAACATGCAGCAAGAAGGGGAAAAGAAACGGAGAAAAAAAGAAAGAAAGGAATAAATAAGAAAGGGGGAAAAAATTAAAACGGGTGAGCGGAAAATGAACGAACAAATAGTCAACACGTATAGAGAATAAAAATTACAATGGGTAGCGAAGTAAGGGCGGCGACTTTGGCTAATGGTAATCGCTGCACGGAGCAGTAAACAAATTGCCGTTCACTCTTTTAATTAGTATGGATATTTTTACGCGTTGAGAAAAAAAGTTCTCTTCTTTCATTTCGTCGTCTCGAGATCAAATTAAAACGAGTCCAATTGTATTGCAAGTAATTGTGTAATTGTTTAATTGGACTCCGCTCTCTTGGAATTCCATCAAAGATTTCAACTCATCTGGATTATTGCAGCTGAGTGTTGCTTTAGACTGGATTTGCATATTGAAAAGTAACTTGCGCATAATTTTCCATGAGTATTATAATTAACACTCTCTAAGTATTCAGAAACTTTGAATAAAAAAGTCAGACTTTTAATTAACAGAATTTACTGCTGATAAAAATTTCACGTCTTGTAATAATTATTTTTCTACCCTCGAATGCCCCCCTTCCCTCCCAACCCTTTACAACATTCTGCCACATTTCATTTCACACACTCTCAAGTATTTTACTTAAGAGTAATAAAATTTGTCCTCAGAAATTAGTTTACGTAATTAAAAAATTTAGATTGTCAGTGAAGAGAAAAAGAATGGCCGTACGCTGTTAGCTGGAATTAACTCTATTCTAGAGGTCATAGGTGATTTATGACGAAGAAATCGTTCTGGAAAAAAAAAAGAAAACGACGTCACAGTTTTATGAACGTCGAGAATTTGAATTCAGATTTAGCCAATAACCTCCAATATTATAGAAAACTAAATACTTGGATGTTTGTTACCTCCCAAAAACCACTCAATCCAATGTTCATACACTTATTTAATTGTCAATAATAACTGCTTTGCCTCCCGCAAATGATTCCATCCAACTTTCCTGATTTTGTAAGTTTCTGTTTTTCGTAAGAGAGCGCACAAGTATATAAAAATACAATCACACGGAATATTTCAAGTCCATGCATGATTCTGTTCCTTAGAGGTAGAAAGCCCGTTGTCCGTTTCAAATAATCTTGAGGAGAGCTAAAAAACTAGTGATTCCGCCTTCCTGTCTTTTGTCTAATAACACCAGTCATATTGAAAGGAAACTTCAATATCACTGTATTTGTTGAATTCGGCAAATTGCAATTGTATAGGCTTGATTATTTGATTCCAAAAGTGTGCAACGCAAAAGCGAGAAAATGTACTTCCGGCCTTCTACCTCTTATACAGAATGGGGATGAAGATGAGGGAGATGAAGATGCAGAAAGGAGAAGGATGGAAGATGAAAAGAGGCGGCGTTGGAGAAAGAAAACGAATCAAGGGGAAACGAACCTGGGCCTCCAGAATGCAAGTTCAAATTTATTAACGCAAAAAAGTGCATCTACTTGACAGGTTTGTAAGTAACAGGTGATTGCAAGATGGCGGCATGAAGAACGGCTATACATTATCTGCAGTTATTCAACCAGAAGGCTGACGGAGAGCAAGTTGCACAGATGAGTTAGTGAATTGTGCGCAACCGTCCGCCTTAATCATACGTAAGACCGAGTTGTAAGGCGTTTAAAACTTATAACAAAACTTGTACACATCAGATGACAAATCGCACAGAGAAGTATTATTAATTGCCAGTCTTACATCGTGGTAAAGCGTGTATTTAATATCTTATAAATAGATAATAGTAGTTATTAGGATGCAAGTGATGTTCTCGTATTAGTGACATTATAATCTTAGAGATATGTCTTCAAACTTGATGAAAAAATATGCTGTTAGACGTGCGAAAAGAATACTGAAGCTTACTTACAATAATAAAAAGATGCATTTTATTTACCAATACAATTTCTTAGCTCAAGAAGTTGAGAGAGAGGGCTTCCATTCTAACTTATTGGCGCTTGTTAAAACCAAATGTTGTCTGTAAAATGGCATTAAAAGACTATTGGAGATATGATTAAAACTGATATATATGATATGACTGGGGATGGATGGAAGGTGGGAAGGAGGCGGTCGTGGTCTTGAAGATTCTTCCGCAAGGATTTGTCTCTTGACCGAGGAAAACCATTTATAAACTCAGTCAGAAAGTCGTCATGGAGAATCGAATCCGAGATTCCAGAGTGTCTAAAATAATTTGTAACCCAATTGCAATTTTGTAGCAAAAGTATCAAAAACCCATCAAGATGGACGTGTATATGAAATGAAATATTAATGCATGTCCGACGGTGAAACATGATATTGTGGTTATTAGCAGAAATAAAAAAAGTCGCCCTCACTGATGACTGGAGGAATATGTTTTGGGGTGACCCTCCCCCTCCCCCAATCACCCCCTGTTCAATATATGTTCGGAAATCCACTTGTTTCGGCCCCATTGTCGGGAGTGGCACTTGCTGTTAATATTTCAAGAGCTTTGGCGACAAACTCAGGGGGATTTCAGAAATAAATATGATTCGGTCGCGATTTTAACAAGAATTTATCATTAAAACATTTTCCCAGCTGTGAGCAACCCGGAGCCAATCTCCTAGGTCTTAAGAGGAGAACAAAAACACGAGAAAAATGCATAAAAAAGTGATATTGCAAAAGAAAAGCATTCGAAATACGGAATAGTATAAAATAGTGAAAAGAATGGAATAAATGATGTATGTGCCTCTGGGGGTTGGATTTGATACGTCCCCCTGCCGCCTTGCCGCGGTTTGTTGCTACAAATTGTGATGAATGACGGCAATGGTCTGTCATTGGCCATATGAGTCTGCGAGAGTCCGCGCCAACACGGCGCAGTGGAAACAGAGAAGCAAAAAGCTCGGCGAGCGGTCGTAGTCTAGTCGTAGTTATTCAATATTACACTTTTTGACCCCAAACCAGGTTTTCATTATCTTAACACCAAATTGTATACTTTTGGTCACGGTTTATAAAATAAATACAAATACAGTATAAATTGTAAAATTAGGAAAATATAGATCATTTTCATTCATTAGGGCACTAAAAACTAAAATACTCAAATACTCAACTGCTGGCAAAAAGTTGAATTGTCTACTTCATTTTGCAAACATAACCATTGTAAAAGCTCTATTCTGAAATCATGGCACCTCCACCTCGGCGCCAACATTGCCCTTTAGCATGGTGTCTTCGACCTCTACTAATAATTTCACCGATTCAAAGTAAATTTCTAACTATTTATTGGGGAGGTTTGGTAACACAATTACTTATACCTCCCCTGTTCAGTGATATAATATTGTAAAAGGACACCTTGTATACCTATTAGAAACAATATCAATTGTGTATATGTCAATGTTAGAATAATGAATTATAGTTTTATATTATTTGCTTTGTTTTTTGTAGTCCCCGTCTTTTCGTGAATGCAAGAGACAGAGAAATAAAAATGCAATATTGAACAGTAGCGGGGGTTGTGGGGGGGAGGAGTAGGGGGGAAGACAACAGCTTTCTTCTTCGCATGCAGAAAACGAAATAGAAGAAAATTTGCTATTTTATCCTTTCATTTCTTATTTATATATCCTACGCTATTCGTATTCCCTCTTCTCGCCTTTGTGGTCTGAACTGGAGAGAAAAAAGCAAAAGTTAAAAAGCCAGTCCGCGATTTCCCGCGTCTGGAATACAGAGATGATGGTATCGAGACTCAGCGCCCGGGAGATTGAATTCTAAAAGTTGCTTTTGTATCGCATTAATCCCCTGTGACGTCACGAGGAAGTTTATGATCACGTGATCCGCATGACAACGCCGCGCGTCGCGGGCTGCATACATTACAGGCGCCCATCAGTTCTAATTGACTGCACTTCTTAATGCTGCGCCATATTTGTACGAGTTAAGAGATCATTTGCATACCGGCGACTTATAGGTTCTCGGCATGCTGTGATGAGAGAAAAATGTATTCTCTTTCCACACAAGATTAATATTATATGATAGTTTCGATCCATCATGGAGCAAGTTGGCTCAGGAGTAACGCCCTGGAGGAAAGTGAAACGTGAATATGAGAAAAAACATCGATACAATTACTAGGAAAACGCTCTGTGTAACGCGTTGATGAGCGAGCACGGATACACGCAACACATCGAACCGAAATTATGTCTATCGAATGTCATTAAAAGCCAATAATTCTTTAGTTTCGTCACATACTTGTATAAAAATCTCCAAAATCTCCAAAAATATTGGTGCCAATCCTTGCTAAGTTTTAAGTTGATCGATTAAACCTTTATGATTGAACGGTTCCTTGTTAATTTTCAAAAATCACAGGATCTCGTTCAAAAAATATACCTGGGACCACCCATATGATATGATATGTAGTGTGTGTACACAATATCAGATCAATCTGTTGAACGGTCATTATTAGTTTCATATCGCTTAAAACTTTTGCTCTAACTACCTTGCCTTGAACTGTAGATTTGAAGTCGCCGTGAATTTGACAGCCAACACGCAAAATGTCCCTAAAATGACAAAAACTTTTGAAAATAACGACAGATTAGAGTGAAAATTGGCAAAAATACTTTAAATGTTGGTACCAATGACCATGCGAAGTTTTTAGCTGGTCGGTCAATCGGTTCCAGTTTAAATTTCAAAAATCACAGGAAAAATGGTTTCAAATTTGAACCAATTGGAGGATTTGGCTGAAATTTTTTTTGATTGGGTACAATGTTGGTTGCAATGACTTTGCTAAATTTCAAATTGATCGAACCAACCAATCGAAAGATAATTTTTATAAAATTTGAACCAATCACAGGATACCGTTCAGAAAAGATCCCAGGGATCGCATAGATTACGTTAGTATGTGTACAAAATTTCAGGTCGATTGGTTGTGCGGTTTGACCTGGGCAGTGCAGGCAAAAAAAAAAAAAAAAAAAACACACAGAGAAAGTGCCATAATACTCCTTCTACACGCTCACTTTAACATAGGACTTTAGTAGCCTCTCACTTTAAGTACACCGTGTAGATGATCAAGCTTCCCTTAAATGACGCGGGATCTCGCGAGATTATTTTAAAAAACGATTCGCTTTTGTTCTTCTTCAGTTCTAGATTTAATAGTAAAATTGTATACATATTCAAGTTAAAATGTTTCATTGAATTTGTAAGTGTGTTGCGTGCTATTTAATAATACTTTTTAACCTAACACAAAGGCTCAAAACAATTTTAAAATAATAAATAAGTGCTTATGAGTGTTAAAAGTGAGGCTATGTCATCCAAGAGTGATTTTGTTTTCAACTTGAACTGACAGCTGGAACATATTTTGTAAATAACTTCACTGGACCATTCATGTGAAATCTCCTCACTGTCATTAGAATAACACTGCACTGAATCGACAAATTAAGGTAATAATTACAGAATCGTCACCAGATAGTGCGTCAATAGATAAAGTGAGTGTGTAGACGTGCTAAAGTGAGACGTCATTTAAATGTATGTTTAATATACTCTGTTAAAGTGAGCGTGTAGAAGGGGTATAGGAGTACCGTGGTGACGCTCGCTACGCTCGCTCAATAATCAACCAATAAGTATCCACCAGGCTTAGATGCTATTGGTTGATACAGATTTTATCATGCATTTTTTTCTCATACTCACTACCACCCTATACTAACAGGCCACGACCAGGCCACGATCATCTCCCAATCATCATCATCATCATCTCCCAATCATCATCATAATCATTCAACCGTCCCCATTAACCAAGTTTCAGAAAAGTGCGACGTTAAACAGTAAAAAAATGTGTAGTGATTTTCACATGTCGATTACTACAAGAAATTTTGCATATCAAGTTATCTTAAAAAAATAAAATAGAATTACAGATTGACAGTTTAGTAAAAGTAAAATAAAACAAATCTCTAATAAATCTCCATCCAATTGATGTATAAATATCCGCTTATATCCACGTTGCACAATGCTAAGCTAATAAATTAAATGGCTATTCTAATGCCGCCGCATCTGTGATTGGAAAAATCAGATCCTGTTACTCCGGAGATGTTTATTGCGTGGATGTTGAATGCACATTGCCTCGCACGGCGTAGATGCTGAATGCACATCGACTTGCACGGTATGTTCAAAGTGACAGGCGAATGACACGAGCATTATTAACCTTTGATTCGGAATTTGTCGATAGCGATATTGTGTCTTATTCCTGCATTCATATCTCTTGCGGGATCAGAGAAATTACGTAATTTCCTTAGGATGTGATTTATAATGATTGTAGATAAATGACAATAATAATTTGTGAATGAAAAAAAAACGCAAACAAGAGGAATAAGTTAACTGAAACGCTTAGGAAACGCATTGATGAGCGAGCACAGATACGTGCATCATCTCCAACTGAAAACGGTCACTATCTTGTATCATCCAAGATAACTAAACTATATATTATTTCTGATTTTCATTGCAACTTCCAATTTATATACATGTGCCGCGAATTTGATACATTTCGATAAACCTCTTTTGACAGCTTCTTCAAAATTCTTAAAATTACAATAAGTCTGTAACTGTAAATACTTGACCTCCTGGGCTGACAATATGTAAAATATGAGATAATTTAGTCTTGATCACCATTCACCATGCAAAATCTGAACTTAATCGGAAGTTTTTTTTTGAAATTTTAACAAATTGGAAGATTTGGCGCTCGCTCATTTAAAAATGTCGTAGCTCTTTGTAAAATGCGTAATATTTAATGACAGATCTTGAATTGAATATGGACTTCCATTTGAGCGCCAATGTGACAGTATTCCTGGGATATGACGTAGGCAATGTTATCAACAACCATCACTGTGTTGATGTGTGTATTATACGAGGTTTTGACGTCAGATGTCCATAAGCTTCGACGCAAGCTTTGGAAATGTCGATTTCCTTAGATTTAAAATAAAAATTCCTGTTCGACAATTTATAACGCAAGAATATTTTTTTGTTTGTTTATTGATATCATAAAATGTGTTTTCAATACATCGTGTTATTAATTTTATTCTACATTCCAATAAATTCTCGACAGTCAACCATAAAGCTGGATTTTATGATTTCTCATTCTCGGTAGCAATTTTTGTAAAATATAGTTCTATTCATAATTAAAACTATTTTAGCTAAGTGAAGACAAGCTGGAGTCATATATTACCTGTGGAATGTCATCATAAATAGTGATGTTTTGTTTGTAAACATTTATTACGTATTTTTCATGTTTCTGTGAAAGGATTATTATTTAGTTGAAACTTGATTCTCCGACTAAAAGCTAATGTTCGAGCGGTGAACTTGAATTTAATAATAAACATTGCACTTGAATGGAAATCTAAGTGACCTGCCCACGTGACCAATAGCTGAGTAAACAGAGATCCTTTTACGTTTGGCGCCGGCGCCTTTGTTTGTCCACTTTGCACGGTCACGTTCGTCGCTGTGTCGGACATTCTATTCATTGTTTTGATTTTATTGAGGAAGAACTTTTTAATAGTTACGTCCATAATTCGTCAATACTTCCTGGAACCTATCAAAGACGTTTAAATTGGAAATGATCGCTGATTGTAGATAACTAGAAGTTACGACATCCGAAATAATTTACATTTTTTTATTGCTAAAGAGAAGATTCACGTCAAAACTTCTTCAGAGCCTTGTGACTGAATTGACGAATAATTCAACAGTTACATCCAGTTACATTTGTTCAATGAAATATGATGGCCTGTTTTTCAATGCTCTGTTAAAACCGGCAGTTAAGTTTAAGTGCTCATTCAAGGAACGTCATTATTTATGCCTTTAGAACCGGCCCTTAGAGTCGCGGTTTCAATGCTCTTATAAATAATTTGTCAAATCCAATTGCCATTTAATAGCTAATTAAGGAATGTCAGCATTACTTAGGAAATCCAGGAATTTATTTGTTTTTGTCGGGAGTAATAATCAACCGGGCACTTAATTTTACAGAGTATTGATAAATTTAGTCAAATTTATACATCGTATTTATTACATACTTAGATGATACACATTTTTATTTCTCATCGATTAAATTATAAATTGGTCCAATTGTTTAACATTTTTCTCCAAGTCATCCATCACATACTTTCTTCGAAAACTAACTTCTTACAACAACATATCGAAGTGCCACCTGCTCTGCTCCTGAATCTTGTGTCACGGACATCACAGATTGACCTCAACAACATCCTCAACGCACGTCAACGTCGTGAATGTAAAGTTTCTCTCCGACAACAAATAAAACATGGATCCTGTCTTCTTCTCCGCATTGTTGCAGCTTCAATGAGATTGTTATTTATTAATGAAAGCGGCTTCTGCATTACGCAGCCTACATTCTTAGCGGGGTCTCGCGGGGTCATCTTTGTCCTCTTCCTCGAGAAGACGCATCGACAAGTGCGGAGGAATCGATAGGGTTTTAATAATACGATGCATTATTTTCATATGGAATGATTATCAAGATGAGATCATGCTTTGAAATAGAATGCATATTGGTTGTTCTCGATCAATTATGAAATTACATAATCTGACATGCATTCTAAATTGACGTCCTCAGAAACACAAATTGTAATTTAAAAACCAATGGGAGATGTCGCACAAAAGTAATGTATCATGTATATTGTGTTAATCTCAAGTAACATTTGGTACATTTCATTTTACTTTAAAAATCAATCATATATAAATCAATCGTGTAGGTAATTCATGTATGGTATTCCCACACCAAAGTAACGCTTTTTATTTCTTACATGTTGTACCATGAAATAGTAACTGTATCTAATAATATTTTTTAAATGAAAAAGGTTTAACAATTATTTTTGCTACTATTGCGATACTTTTCAAAGACAATTTGAAAAGAAATTTCAATTTACAATTTGTAAATTTCATATAAGAAATGGAGTTTACTTTGATAAGTCCTTAATATTTATAAAATCCACTATCTGCGAATTTAATAAAATAATTTCGTAAGATCACTTTAATAACCATTAACCACCATACGAAATTGCACTTAAAATGAGCTGTGATTTGTACATTCATATATTATACCGATTTCATTTCATCAACTAATTAATACAATTAATGAGATGTGAACAAATCAGAAGCAAATGGCGCCACTTCTTCTGCAGGTCAGAGAATGTATTCATTTCAACATAATTCTCCTGACATTGCACACGAAATGAACCATTCAACTTGCAAGCAGCAATTACACACGCAATCTTACCAACATGACAGGAATAATTACAATACACACTGCGCACGACCTCTGCGCATCTCGTTCACACCTAGACGTGTGAAAACAAATCCGCCCAACTAAACAACTTCAGTTTAATTAAATTGGATACTTTTTTTATATAAAACTGTGTGATATACTTGAAGAGGGAGAGCCTATTATTAGTATGTACAAAGAAAGCTTTGTCTAAAAATTAAAAGATGTCGGCTTTGTTTGATTTTATAAACAAGTAATTAATTTTTTAAGCTTCTATGAGATTGGTGTGAAAGGAACAAAAAATATTTGTTATGTAAATTATACATCTCAGATTTCTAGAAGGATTTTCACACCCAAATTTTCCGCACACGTTATAAACCCCGAATGAAAATCGTTCGAAAACATTTCAGCAATTCCACCGGAATTTTAATAAAAAAAATCGAACTCGGATTTGAAAATGATCCTGAGCTTTACCCCCCCCCCCCCCTTCCCTTCACACTGGGATTCCCTAAAGAATCAGGCGGTCGTGCCCCTCTCTCCGGTTGAAATGAAATGCCTCAAATCCCACTTAAATTAAACAGGCTTTGTGCAGCGCGGGCAGTAGGAGTGAGCCCCCCCCCCCCCCCCCCACCCCGCGGCAAGTTTAATCCGTGTGGTCAGTTTGGGGTGCCAAAGCCCCGCGTCGCAGAGTTAACCAATCAGAAGTGGTTAATCCGAGGACTTGGCCGGACAAGCGTTCAATTAGACGTGGACTTATAGACAATCTTTGAAATATTTTCATTTCATTTTCCACATGTTGGGACAATGGAGAATGATATACAAGATTTAGTGCGGTGTGGGGGGGGGGGGGCTTTAGCTGGACAAGGGTTGGGGGGAGAGTAATTGTAATTCAAAACATTTATTAGCCCCAATCAAGCAGCTGGAAAGAAACAATTTTTGTAAAATTATAATACAAGACCAAAATAGATTTAGTTTATTATTTTTGTTATGAAAAGGGACCAAATCAAAACATGAATTGAAATTTTTTAAATCAGAATAAATACTTAGCACATCGCCTGTAGCCCAATAGTAGCAATCAAAATGTTAACAGTCAATAATATGTCGACAGAAGTTTTTAGACATCAAAATTTCCGCTTTTTTCATCTTCCCTTCTTGAGTTCGTGAGCTGTCTAACTTGATTTATGCATACTTGAATTGTATTTTTTCTCTTAAACAGAATAATTAATTAATTACGTAGTATGGTTTAATTTAAGAACATGTGATAATAGTGCATTGAATTCTTATAATTTGAAAGAAAGCCCTGACTTTGTCTCCCTCAATGCCCCATTTCATCTATTCCACTGACTCCATTCCCACTCCATTTCCCTTCCTAACAGCCAGCGAGTTCTTCCCTAACACTTCACCTCATTCAAACGTCTTTCCATCCACCGACTTAAAGAAGAGGAAACATGAAACTAAACGACAGGACTCTAGTGCGACATTTCCACACTGCATCGAGGGGGCAAAAGGGGCCCCTCAATCTCAATGATACGATTCCGAACAAAGAAGGATCGCTTTCAATATTTGAAATGACCACAATTTGGAGCTAAAGCACTGATCTGGGCTGCGATCCCATCATGCCCTCATGATCGGGTTGTTAAGAAACTGTAGTGCAAGACGCGGCTTAGCAGATTCCCATTCAATGATTCGGCGCAAGATAAAGAGTGGCTTTTATACCCACAGGTCAGAAGTTAGCGGAGGAATAGCTCGATTATTCCGGTATAAATTTCACAGAGAGTTCCGTTTCTCATATCGGTAAACATTTTTTAACATTTCCATCTTCCAAAAAACAATTCTTATTCCTATAACTTCATCTGGATCTTATACAATAGCTGATATTGTGTAATCTATTTATACAACAAAATGTGATGTTAGCTGTACCAATAATAACCATATTCGATAGGAAACAGCTTTTCCGCAATACTCAAAATATATCATGTGATTGGAGGTAGCAATTGGTTTAATACCGTTCATGCATCATTATTTACTACCGCATAACAATAGCTGAAGTACCAAATACCGTCTTATTGCATTGGCATTGCTTCTGGTTGCGATGAAGAATGCACACGATGCATTCCAATACGCAAAGATTGTCAATAAATAGAAGACGATTCTACACAATCCCCACAGTCAAACAATGATGATAATGATAATGAAAAGTGATTCTATAATCGTGATTTAAGAAGTTGTTGCCCTCTGATTCTAGAAGGTTATGTTAATAATCTCCGATATGTTACGATTGTCCTCCCACACGGCGCAGGATTTGTTCTAATTAGAAGCCATGCAGGTAATTTAGATGAGTGTTGAACAAATCGGCAACCGGCACGATATTCTCGACTCCAAGGACGCGGGACAAGATATGAGACAAGATCAAACCAAATCGATTCCAACTAGAACCATTAGTTTATGCTAGACCATGCAGGAGGACTTTGTCTGAAGCTGTGGGAGCTCAATCTAGTGGATAGTCAAGTCGGATATGTTTCCATTTAGTCGGTATTTTTACTCCTGTCGGTATTATATTGTTTTGATAATGATGGAAATTTAGCGAATCTCTCACTTAGGGATGGTGTTTCGGAGGTAACCTGCGAAATAAAAACGCGCACCCCGACTGGGAATCGAACCCAGATCCTTCGGGTTACCGGTGCTTTATATAAGCCAGCAAAACTGTTCTGCTACAATGTTCTGATACAATGGTAATTGAAATTGAAATTAAATTGAAATTGAAAAATTGAAATATAAAATCACTTCAACAAGATAATTTTCTCCCGGCTGTAACTTTCGAGTTACGAATTAATATTAATTGTTTTTCCTAGAATAAGTTTACAAGCATCTAATTTTTACTTCAGCATTTTTCATATCGGAATGAATTCTTGGGTGTGGCCATATCTATCAGAACCTAACAATTATCAGCCGAAAAAGTTAAAATCTTTAAAGAAACACCTCACACATTATCCATTCAGAATTCGCCAGTCCAAAGAAACTTATAATTTTTCAATGAAGTGTCCATACACCGCATGAGGTCATCGTGTACCTCATCATTTATGAATAAATAAGTTAATATATGGCGCTATCTGAGTGTGAAGGGAACGGATCAAATGATAGGTGTGGGTTTGAGGTGTTTCTCGTCTTCAAGAATCCAGCCGATCTCAGCTGATTCCTTCCAAGACAAGACGTTATCCGTCTTCATCGGCTTCATGGCTAATGGCTTCAATGAAGGAATCTCTCGTCTGCAGCCTCCCGATCTTATCGGGTACAGCATTCATTTAAGACGGTTCGTGGACGAGTGACGTCACAATTGTAACCTAACACTTCAGTTTCATTGTTAGGCAAAATGAAATACGTTTTGAAACCAAATTTATGGAAATTATTGTTGATGTTTGTTGATTTCATAATAATTAGAAGAAGGATAATCAGATTATTATAATAAAATAGCAATTTACTCAATGGAGAGTAAGATGACCAAATATCTTGGAACATCCTTCTCTTCGATCAAGTAAATTGATTTTTGATTATGTATAAAATCAATTAAAATCCAAAAGATTATAAACCGCAACCAATTCTTTTCTCGTTTTGCTAATTAGTTAACTTTTCACCTGAAGTTTATAAATATATAAATCTATATCGGATTGTTTCTTTTAGAGTTGAATGACAGACTGCAGGTGTAGCCAATGCCCTTAACATTGTTGTGAATAGATGGATAAAACATTGAGTTAAAGAGCCGCAGCTAATTCTAGAAATTCGATTTGCCCAAACACACATACCGTATGCTTCACGCCGTGCATTCAGCGTTATTTATCAACGAGAGAGAATATGCATAATGCCCGTCGAGAAATAAAAGTAATAAATTATCTGTTGGAAGTTTTTCTACGCTCGTGTAAAACTCTCTATGAAACCAGAAGGTGGACTCGAGAGTGAGCCAAACGATGCGTTGCACACAAAAAATGTGTTGTTGTTTTTGAGAGAGCGATAATTATTGCAAACAAGTCGAGATATGTTTTTAATGGGCGGAGAGAGAGAAAACGAGATAATATTATAAATTATAATTATAGCTGACAATGAACAATTTCAAGAAAGGTCAAAGAAAGATTAATATTTTATTGATCATATTTTCATCAATAAAAAAAACGAAATGTCTTATTTTTTGTTGACCTTTTCTGCAAATCTATACTTATAACTGGGGAGACAAAATGTAATTAATAAATTGGAAAGATGCTATTTTACACCCTGCTTTCCAACCCCCTGCAAACATGACTAGATTAGATTAGATTAGATTATTTATTTTGCTGAGTTCACAGCTAACACTGCTTCTGAATCATACATGGAATATTTCTTATTCGAAATTCATTTCATAACATTTCATTAGAAATTATGCACTGGTATGTATAGTTTAGTAATTTAATTATATGATTAATGTAATCTAAAATAATTACCAATAATTACCAATAATAATTATTTTGCTATAATCATTGGTAATTTTTATTAAATTAAATTAACCATGGAATTCCTAAACCACGTATGAATTTCAAACTGAAAATATAGGTGAACAATTTATTTATGTGAAAATTATTTTAAAGTTAGTGTTTGATTGATTAGGCCTATTTTCTCAACAGAGCCGAGCCTCCACTGCAATTATTAAATAAGAATTCTCTCGAAGTTCCTCATCTCCTAACAAAAGTCTCTGACAATAGTTAATGAATCGTCAATAGCATCTATTGGATAACACTCATGTTCTCTGTAACCACCGTTAAGCAATCCATCTCTAGAGCAAGCCGTCAGCATGCGAGATGAGATCCCGACACTGACCTAACCCATCATGATCATTTCCACCGCCGCCTAAACACAAGCACGATCCTCGCTCACGATCACACTTAGCGAGAATGATCCAGAAATCAATCAGTTCAAATGGTTTTTATTCAGCAGGTGAGAGATGAGAGGAAGGAGGCGGTTGTGACCAATCTGTGCAAGTCTAATCAAATGATGAACAACATTTATGAGAGTCTATAATAATGAAAATAAGACGCTGTTCTGGCATAACTTCTTTAAAAAAATCTAAAATCCATTTGAGTAAAAAATTAATGAGTACCTATTTAATTAGGAGCAGGAGATATTTAATAGCCATGCATGACGTAGGTGTCAAAACGTACATATCCTAAAGTTCTATCAGAGTTCTTCAAAGTTATAAGAACTTTTCGCAAACTCAATTTTACCCTCGCTGTAAAATCTTCAAAATCAAATATCCTAATTTACCCTGAATTTACCATATCCAAGAAGAATAATGACCATACTGCAAAATGTTATTTAGGGTTGACGCTATCTTAATCCCCAATTATCAGCTTAATTTTTATACAAGTTTTGAATTTGGACCCCCCACTGTGGAAAGAAAAATTTCGATCAACCTAAAATTACCTTGAATTGTATTCAAAATGACACTAAAATAAACTTCATGTGTAATTATATAAAAGAAATAAGTTGCTAATGAATTGAATAGAAAATTATCTTACTTCGAAATGGCTAGCTTAAATCAAATCTATACGTTTACTTTTAAGTATTACTCATGAGTTATGCTAATGTGATTCTTTGTGCGGCGTTTCATTCTAAAGTATTTCAACTTGGAATACGATGCATTTATTGTGTTATTATGGTAATAAGAACTCCCTTAACTACCTTGATTATAGTATCCTGGTAACATGCATTTGTTATCAGAAATGATGCGCTATAGATTCTAGGTACAACTGTACTGATACTTTGTTCAGTTTGTCTATTTTCTTCTTCTTCTTCAGAACTGCCAGTAACACAGCGTGGGGTAAACGAGAGGGTATAATCTATCCAAGATTATATGTAGATAATATTTGAAGTGAGGAATAAGGACCACAAATCTTGAGCCCAACATTTTGGGAGTGTAAGTTTCGTGAGTTTTTTTTCTGCCACCTTAATAAACTGTGCGAAATGAAATTTCAAAGAGATATTTCACATAAATAAGACTAATCTGTGGTTCATAAACTACCGCGCATTTCTGTCCATTGTGCATGGAGAAGGTATCGTAAGACGTGCAGGAAATTGATGGAAAACATAATTTTCACTCCGAGAGGCTCCTCTGTTTACATTCAATGTGAGATCCAACGTTAATAAAGTTAATCTGACGGCTTTACATGTGTGACAATATTTCTTTCTCGCTTTCAGAAAAATATCCGCAAACATGTGTTCGGGAACTTGTTTCTTCGCTCGTTTGAATGCTAGTGTGTTGCGTTGCAGTTTGTACATCGTGGGAGGATTCACCTTGCGTGTGCTTGACTGTATGCAGGACATTACATGCAGGACATTACATGAAGGACATTACATGCAGGACGCAGGACATGAAGGACATTACGCGAAGAAGTTACCATACACAGTCATTTTTCTACAAGTAGGTATTTCGTCTTTTTACAACAAAAACAATGTCCATTTATACTCTTACTTGAAATAAACATGGGATAAATGAAACAAGGAGATAATATTTGTGGTGCATTCTATTTAAATTCTTGTTGAAATTACGAAAAAGATATTCTCATTTTTTTTTAAAACTCATTGAACAAAAAAGGTGAATACACATCAAATTCAAAGTCCCAAGAAAGAAGGCGAACAAAATGTTCTCAATCACATCACTGCTTCATTCCTTGGTGATGATGCATATTTTACAACTTTTAAGTTGCCTTAAGTCCATTAACACATTTTGGTTGAGCTTTGGTGACTAAAATTAACTTTTGACAACTACCGCTGCAGATATGTATCAAAGAAACTCTTCTCTCATAGAACCTGTCTTCGTTCCTCTAGTGAAAAGTCTTGAAAACCAACGCCTATTGAATCTAAAGATTCTGTCGCATCGCCTCGAGCGCTGCCCATCGACATTCACGTCGCCTCCATGCCACGACGCCGACGCCGACGCCTCCGCCATGACGTCACGGCTCTGGGTCACGACCAGCCAATGGCACGTCAGCCACAGCTGGATCACGTCCCGGCGACGTGCTCTGCTTTCAGACTAAATAACGGACATCAGCCATCTTGTATGTTTTTTGTGTTGTTGTGTTGGTCACCATTGACCTCGAGACTCTCCTAGGTCAGCTACTTGGCAATAGGACCAGTGAGTGGACATTTGGACGTGTTCAAAATAAACCATACAGTTTTATTGTCGTCGATAAAAAAAAAGGAACGATTTTGCTCTCGCTTTTCAGGGAGCTGTTTTGCGATGAAAAGACTGCGGAACCGTTTATAAATGCGCGACGGTATCTAGAGTATGGATCGAGGGCGAAGAAACGATACGGCCAAAGATAGAACGGAATTCTCTTTTGGAGTGTTTCACCAAAGTGAGAAAGTTTCGGTCGTTTCCAAGCTTCTTCCTGAGGCTGAACTAGTTCGCAAATTCTTCGCGAAAACCATATAACGAGAGTGTAGCTTGGCTTTCTAAATGATAACCAGGTTTGACAGCACGACGAATGGAACTTGTCATCGAGCTTGACAAAACAATGCTCTTTGGGTCAACCGAATTTCTTGTAAATGTTAACGGAAGGAGGTCAGAAGAGTATTTTTGACATAAGTAGTCAGTAGTCAAAACTCTTGCTTGACGCTAATCTAAAACCTTTTTCCTTTTTCTAATAATCAAAACACTGCTTTTCACTGAGTTTAACGTCGCACTGTCCTACAACTAGGCTATAATATCGTCTTAATATAGGGCTGATAATGACTTTCCCAAGTTAAAAGTACATATTACATACGACAGAATTATTCAGCATATCCTGATTGTACTAATTCTCTCAAACCTTGGCTAGAAAAACTACTCCTCTACTACTAAACTACTTTCCACTTTCCCAAGAGGTTCCCAACAAATTGGTTAAACTACCCCTTCCCACCGTTCGTCATTAATATGCCTCTCGACTAAGGAATATACCTCAGTCAAGAAGGACGGAAACGGGAATCGAACCCGGGACCTCCGGAACGCAAGTCCAGAGTGTTCCTGCCTGAACCAACTGTACACTCCCCCAAATAATAAACGGTACTTGGTACAAAACGTATTGGCTGCTGGGCCGGTTCCTTGACAATCAATCCTTGTTATTATCAATGAAATCAGAGCTCACCTAAAAGAGTTAGATAATGCGTTAGCACTGACTTCATGGGATGATGCCATCAAACCTTAATCAGTCAATTCATTTTCTTTCGAGTACCGTTTATTATTTGGGGGAGTGTACATGGAATAAAAAAATCTTGATTTTCAACAAAAATTGTCAATTTCTCGATAAAAACTCGAGATTATCAACATGGTTTTGAAATGTTATGAATCTGTCTTGCTGATGCATCTTATCCAAGCAGGAAATGACATAACTGCACGTGCACACGCAGAAGCAGGAACCGAATCTGTGTGATGATTCCCGAGCATGCGCAAGGTGTCGAGTGTTGCGATGCTCCGAGTCGCTCCAGGAAGCCGTGGGATGCTGCGTCATCACGCCCCCGTGGACCAGCCGACATCTTCATCACATGCAAATCCATGCGACGGGACTCGACGCTTAACGAGCCTAATTCGAGCTCATCAGCGGGAATTTACATTATTTGGAAGATGACATTTTTCTAGCCAAGATTTGAGAGAATTAGTACAATCAGGATATGCTGAATTATTCTGTCGTCTGTAATTGAATTCTTTGTGAATCCTGAAGACGAAAGTTCAGATTTCGATTCATTATCTTGAGATTTATAGAAAATATTCACGCTGACAACCGATGAGGTAAATTATGACTTATGTCTGGTCAGCTTGTAAATTAGAATGTGTCATATTCTTAATTGTCGAAAAAACCATAAACCACACTAATTTGAACTGTGATTAATGATTATACTTGATTTATAGCAGCATTATAAAGTATAAAAACGTGATCTTATTTTAAAAATGAGTTATGTGGGCTTTATCTTAGCGGCACAAAAATCTTACTTTCGAAATAGTTTTAAATACGTATTGCCCTAATTCAGAATAAGAACTACTCGAATAAACGTGATTATAAACGTGGTTCATTGAATTACATATAATAAACTCATTGACCCTACGATGGAGCAAGTTGGCTCAGGCAACAACGGTCTGGACCCAGACTCCGGAGTCCCGAGTTCGACTCCACTGACCGCCCATCCTGACTGAGCTACTCTCGTGGTTCCCTCAGTCCAAAGGCAAAGCTGAGGATAACGCCTTCAGGCATTCTTATACATCTCCCTATCATCAGCATAATCATTCATCCGTCGACTTGGACGACCATAGGATAATAAATGTTGATCGTTTATGGTGCGACTTTAAATGCTATAAATAAAATAAATTGACCCATACTACACTTAAAGAATGTCACGTCATTGGTTTAAATTCCATCCATTATTCA
The DNA here is from genome assembly GCA_934045905.1 of Leuctra nigra. Lineage (NCBI taxonomy): Eukaryota > Metazoa > Arthropoda > Insecta > Plecoptera > Leuctridae > Leuctra > Leuctra nigra. The sequence continues at coordinate 35,282,374 of OW203766.1, forward strand.
ATTGACTATTAAATATCTCAAACATCTATATACAAGGAAGTAAATTAGAGCCAAAACTATTAATTACTTTAAAAAAATATTTCGCAATTAATATCATCCGTGGCTTGCTACACTCTTAGCGCATTCACACCTTTCGGCAAAACTAAAAGACATTCTATAACCAAACTAATTTAACAAATTTGTATCTACTTAATTCTTTGGCGGTCAAGAGTCCAGATCTTCTCCGTTTGTTTTTTTCCTCTCGAATGCGGTGTCCCGAGCGGTCGCAGCAAACAACCCGACGGAGGTACAAAGCCGGGACTCGCAACAGCGAACCGGTTTCAGAGATTCTGATTTGATTTAAGACGTATACAACTAGGGGTAACCAATCTCGGATGATAAATAACCACTTAGCAATTGACTTGGATTCATTTGTAAGGATTAGAATGGTTTAAATATGTTGGGAACTGAGTTTAAACCTGGGACTTGAGAAGAGTTTTGATATTTTAATCTACATAAAGAGATATTTCAGATTTGTGATGCAGGTGTTACTGAGTTACATTTCAATACTGACGTTCAAGTGAACGACTTGATTAAAGTTTGAGAGAATTTAATGTGTGTTGGTTGTTTTTTTATTTTTGTCGGATAATCGGACATTGCGGTTTGTGCATAGAAATGCGATCATTTTAATTTTACAAGACTCTGTCCCAGAGTACAAAAACTGAAAGAAGTTATGCAACCACTTAGCTTTCCACTTAGCAAACTATACTTCTAATTGAAGTATTCAAAGATGTGGCTAAATACAAACCTGGACTATTATACCTTTTCATTTTTCTATATTTGAAAATACCTCCAAGTATATGTACACTTGGCACAACTAAAATTGATCGTTCAATAAATCTGATTGACTGAATGCTAGATCGCACCATCAGAAGTCAGTCCTAGCGATCTCCTTGTCTCACTCTAAGGTGACTTTTCATTTCAATGATAATAACAAGCTTTGATAGGTATGGAACATGACCAGCAGTCATTCAAATTTGTTCACCGATCAATTTTTGTTGTGCCGAGTGTACTTTGAGACAAATGAAAAGTATTCCTGAATTAGGAAAAATTCTGAATGAGAAATTCTGACTGAGGCCAACTTTGTAACCAACAGGACGGCTAACAGAGACCATAAAATAAAAGTCAGGGCCCAACGACCGCTTATAGCTTATGAAAATCAGAACAAGTAGAAAAACACGAAAAGTTTTGAAATTCTCGCTAGTATTTGAAGAACACCAAAAACATGTCAGTGATTAAAAAGGTCCCCTATTAGGTAAATTGTTCCAAATAGTGTCCCGGGACTGCCCCCCCCCCCCCCCCCCCCCCATTGGATTCTCACGACAGATTCGTGTCTGCTTGTCGCATGAATCATCTGGCTCTAAGAATGTACAACATGAGCCTGGTTGAGCGAGGAGCGGCCGCACAATGCCATCCAGCCGTTGTGTTCCTGTAATCTTCATGTACATAAACACAATAATTACTCCGCGAGGAATGTTCGGTGACGGTACGGCTCGGCTAATAACACAGACGCAGCGACACCAGACGCATTCGAGCCTGGCGTATCCAAAATCACACTTAGAATATTTCAGGAATCAATATTCAAATATTTACATGGTAGGTAATGGTAATGGGTTCGATTCCCGTGGCTGTCTTTCCTAAGTTTTTTCGTGATTTTTCTCGGTCGTCGAGACACAAATGATGAGAAGGTTCCCATGCCACGACCCTCTCCTTCCCACCGACCATCCTTATAATCATCTCCCAATCATCATAACCGATCTTTGCCATAGCCTAGTTGAACAGCAGTGCGACTTTAAACACCAGTAATACGTCATATATTTAGTCATATTATTTGGATTTTGATGCAAACCAGATTTCTTGGAACTCTTTGCTCAACATTTTTAGATTTTTACTAAGTGATGCATTTTTATGTAAAACAATCCGATGTCAACAAAAATGTATTACGTCTTACTTTTCTAATGTGCGTAGTTCTGATGTTATTCATAATCATTGTTATTATTTAATTTTGCGAGAAAGCACTCTGTGAGTGAGTATACACGTGAAATCATGAACTATTTTTATCACAGTTCTTCGCAATGTTGTGAAATGACTCAAAAGAAGTCGACTCGTTATTCACGTGTACATGGAAATTATCTTCAAACTCACAATCATACATCATGGTAGAGTTGCCCTAAACACGAACAAACAGACAACCAAGATCCAAGAAAAGCACTAGATTCAAATTTCCTTAAAATTTTGAATTACAACAAAAATATATCAAATGAACATCAGTTGGTCAGTTTGTTAATTTGCATTCCGTCAAAATTCTGAATTATAAAATCTAGTTTTATTTAGAGTATTGTAAAAAGAAAGCATTTTTTATAATATAATAATTATTTTGTCGAGTACTTTGAAAAGTAATTTTTTATACAATACTCTTGTCATATTTCAAGGCATCTTATGTTTTTGTAATTATGAATCACATCGTACTTTTTCCCAGCTGTTTTCGTAATTCGTGATTTGAAGTGAACTTGTAGCTGACATTCTGCAACTCGCAATGAGTAACGCCCGAGGCGTCGCCCTTGATTTCGTACTCATCTCCAAAACATCGCAATTCACATTTTCCATAACCTTTCCCTCCCGTCACTCAACCCTCTAGCAAGACAGATTCAAAATTTACAACAAGCGTACATAATTATTTCAACATTCTAAATAATATTATGATTCTTTTTCTTTTGGTTGCATCACGAAATTAATTAAGGAAACCTCTTGTCTGTCATTTATGAGAACGAGTGGGGGGAGGGGAGAAGAGGTGGGGAACTGATGTGCAAGTGAGAACTATAATTTGCTCGGCCGTTAGAGATGATGATGTCAGAATCACGTTGCCCTCGTATCGTCCAACCCCTAACACCTCGTGCTACAAATACCTCGGTACTTAGCTCGCTAAAGTACCCACTTCGAGACCCGCTGGCGTCACGCGAGGTCTGATAATGTGTGAACTGATGAGTATATTACCAGTTACAAGTCAATATTTGGTCGCTTTCGATGGGAAAGCACACACTAGAAGTGACGTAATTTCTTTAAAAAACAGTTTTTAAAATTATCGGTGAGAAAATATGGAATTCTGTGTGAATCGTTGGTATGCAAATGTTTAAAACGTTTAGGTGATGATATCTTTCAAGGCAGCATCGTGCAGTTACATGGGAGTCGATGTTGAAACCGAAGTCTGCGTCAAATGTTACCAAAGTTCGAACATTGCTTCAGCAAAATTTCAAGGAAAAAGTTGATTTCCATATTTTTCATGATGTGTAAACCAAAGCTTTTTCTCTGATGTTTTTATTACGGTGTACGTTCTTAAAACTACCTCCCAAACTTCCAACTACCGCAACTACCCCTCAGCACAGATATACGCACTATCTCCGGAAAATAATACACAAAAGGACTCCATTTCTTGGCAAAAGTAGCGTATTCACAAAGTTTAGGTTTGTCTAAAAGTAGTCGAGTACATCCCACTGGTTGAACTTTTTGCCTTTTGGTATACTTTAGACAACTTGAAAGCTGTAAAAAATATATACACAAGAGATGGAGCTCTTTTTGTGGATTCTAATCTCCTTCTCTAAGTGTACCACTTGGGTAGGCGAAAGTAAGCACTTTACTCAATTTACTTAGCTGGTTTTGTCGTTTTGTGATTACACATATTTTCATCTAATTTATGGAGGTGTGAACTGCATTACCGACTCCAAGGCAAGCAATGAACTGACTTACCGAGCGTTCACCGAGGTAGGGTTCCCGACGTCGTCGACGGAAGGTTTCCTGGAAGCAAACGCTGCGATTAATTCCGACCAATCAGGACACACCACGCCACTTGCGCAGCCAATCACGACGCTCTATCCAGGTTCCTGCCATGACTTCCGGTTTGGAAGACTTTCAACACCATTATAAGGTAAATATAACTTTACGATTTTTGTCTGATTTGCTAGCTGGGGCCCTATTCTAGAACTTTTAAATTCCCAATTCCACTAGAATTCAATTCCATACAATGTTAATCCTTATGGCCGTGACTGAATTCGATCAGAATGGAATTGGAAAATCGTTCTAGAATAGACCTCCTAGGCTCCTGGTGTCTAAAGATTTTTAAAATATTATCCACGTTCATTTGGGGAAATATATTTTAATATTTCCCACATAATATTATAAACTCAAGCATTTTGTCTAAAATACTTTTTACAAAGTAATACAAAATACAAAATAAGTTAAAAATAATATATTCATAAAATAATTATCATCAACGTTTATTAATAAGAACATTTCTAAACGAGTAAAGATAATTTTATTTTATTGAATTGAGTTCAAAATGTAACAAATGCTCTGCGGGCCCCGAGCCATTTGGGGACTTTTGCCCCTCTCCCCCCCCCCCCCCCCCCCCCCTTCACTAGCCAAGATATTGGCGCCCGTTGTTGACAGCACCCATGATTGTTTGTATCATTATTGCTATTATTCACTGTATACATTTCAAAATTAACAACTCGATCAAAGATCAAACCTCAGATCAAAGACATCTGACAGCTATAAAAATATCCAAAATAATTCTTTCAACTTCATTTTCACGAAACCTACACATTCTATCTACCTTCTACCAAACGTCACCCTAGAAAATGTTCTAACCCACATAAAAAATGATTCTCTTAACACCTGTGTAAAAAAGCGACAAGTTTTTGTCACCTTCAAGTTGATTATCTCTAATCAGATTAGTTCTCATCCTTCACAGCCTTCTTAACCTGCGTCCGAGAGACGGTTGTCTGAGAACGCTGAGGATCTAGCGTGAAGGTGGCGGTGGAATGCCGAGTCGTTCCATTACGAGCCTTCCTCCAGATTTCAACACTTTTAGCAGCGACTAGATGGAGTTCTCGTTTGACAGACTGTTTAGAAGCCCTCGAAAATGTGAACAAAATGTTTTACTGATCTTTGAAATGTTTTTAAAACTCGAGATGATTCCTAAAAGACGCAAATCTGTTTTTCGATTTAATTATAGTTTTTAGTGGGACAGGGGTAGGGGGGTTGCGTGCGGGCACCCTTATGTACCCCCTTACTGTCGGCATCCATGATTGCAACCATACAAGCTAAACCTTCCATTGTAGTAGCTTCCATAGGGATAAGGAATGTACAGTCTCAGAGCTAAATTAAAATTAAAATAAAGGTCAAAATTTCACGAAATTTTGAAATTTTGAAATTTTGAAAAGCAAAAATCCAGAAGAGTTATTTGTTATCCAGAATTGAGAACCTGTGAAATCTTTCTGAAATCTTTGCAATTTCAATTAATTGTACAGTATTTATTGGAGGCCAGAAAACAGCTCGTCTACAATACTTCAACAAGTCCTGTATGAAAGTTGCTTCACCAACCACAAGGCGATCTCAGCGCCTCCAAGTGGTACGAAACTGAATGAAGACTTCTCAATGGAAGAGATGGAAAACAAAAGAACAAGATGGCGACTTAAGGGAAAAACAAGCCACGGGGCTGTTGACCCCGACACGACTATTTATGACAATTTCTCCGCGGAATGCGACTTCTTGAATATCTGTTTCATATTTAAATCTCGCTGATTGATGCTGAATGCACAGCGGAAGCTCGTCAAAGAAAATCAGACTTCTTTGTCTTGTTCAATGCAGGAATATTACTGACATTTCGCTCGCCCCATTGCTTCTGGATGACACGATGAATTATACTCGGAGACTTTCTTTGAAACGTGCATTAAATTTCAACTTTACTCAATTAAATTGAGATTATTAGTCGCAATCCAAATCTATTTGTCAGAGTTATAATCGATATTTTAGCTTTTCTTATCCTAAAGGGCATGACTGTCAATTTTCTGTTACTTGGTGATCTGATACCATATTGTATTAGAGAAGGTTTCAATTTATTGTATTTTCTGATTGGTTCATATTGTCATTTAGAAACAATGTTTCTATTTGAAACAATGCCAATATGAACACCTCGAGTGCAACAGGTAACACTGTAATGGTGGAGGTGCCATAACTTCCAAGAAACATTGCCGCACTCCAGCCATTGCATATCTCAAGCTCTAAGCACGAGAGAAATGAAAGAACCACGCAGACGGCTCAATTTCCTGGGATAATTGTGCATTTGAACAGCTTTCAAGATGTAAAAAGTCCTTTAGAGGAAAAAAGCTCAATCAATTATTTTGTTTTACCTGACTTCAAAGAAGACTTTTGATATAAAAGTTCTGAAACGCATATTTTTTCAAAGAAATGTAACAATTTTTGTGTAATTTTTTCCCCCGTTTCTCGTACGGTACATTTTCTTGATGTGTATTGGCATAAAACATGTTCTATATTCATACTTCTATCAAAAGTTCCTAATCAAGTTTCCACTACTTGACTTTGAAATCACAGAATTTGAAAACGCAATTCCAAATCGATTGATCTCTTCCAATGTCGCAGCTTTCCTTCTAATCGCTTCTGTTTTCGTCCGTCAATTTCCTGTTGCCCCCCCCCCCCCCCCCACCCCTCGAGCACACTCTATCTTTATTAACCCCTGCCGGTCCCCAGGGGCAGTGCCCCCCCCCCCCCCCCCCTGTGAGTAACAGCCTACCCGAGATAATCGCTGATCAACGCAATTAGATAAGAGGCCCGGGTTCGATCCAAGACAACTGATTTCACGCGGGAATGCTGGATTATTGCTTATCGAATGATTTTGAAAGGATTACTAATAAACAATCCGTAAAAGAATACAATAAAACTGTCTTTCCTGTTACCTGAACTTTCAGTATTATGTTGGACAAAAAAATATGCAGTAAACATTATAATTGTGATTATAAATATTTTAGTGCAGCATTCTAAAATACTTCAGGCATCACATTTCCTGACAATCGAACAAAACGAAGCATTCCTCAGTTTTTTTTAAATAAATAAAACAGAATTTGCTGCTAAAAGTTTAGTAAATTCCAATTACTTATGCGTCACAATCATATTGATGTAATCTCGTGCATTTTCCCTGAAAATCGAACGTTATAATGCAACAGGTCGTTGTCTCAGTAATACAGGGCGGCATCTCAGATACGTCTCTCTAATACTAAGAACACGATGCCCCACACTCGGGCTCGAACCGAGACCCCTCGGCTATTACGCAATCAAAACACAAACAATGCACACAACAATCAAGTTCAACCTCTTACCACCGATTGCTGCCGATATCCGGCGCTGCGATCGCCTTATCACCGCCGCCGTTATACTTCTTCAGATCCATGACAACAATGACAACAATGACAACAATGACAGGAATCCGGCACGTGTTCACACGTCATGTCGCACGTGATCACGTGTCACGTACACACTCAAAAGCAACACTCAGACAAAAACATTTCTCTCAAACGTCACGCAAGAGACGACAAAAAATCAACACGAGATGATAAAAAGAAGACGAAAAGAAAAAACGTTCGAAGTTGGATTGAACTGTATTTCGGTACGTGTGGACGTGTGCACGATGTCCGCTCCGCAGACACGTTGTGCACCTGATTAGTGTCTGGCAATGGACCACAGCCTCCTTGTTCCCCCCCACCACCGTCCGCCCCTTGGACGCCCCTCTCGGCTCATTCTTTGCCGCTCATTTCGACCGCGGAGAGGGGAGATGTGTTTTATTTATCCACTAAGAATGTCTTTCCACTTTGAAGAGTACACAGACGAGGTTTTCATATCCACATTACTTTTATGCCCCGGGATGTAAATGATATGGAAGTATAAAAAATCATGGGTTTTTAGTTTGAATATTGATGAAGGTGTGACGATTTTTTTGGAGTTTTACTGTTCTTTAAAACCAACACTGACTTGCCTATTCGGAATTTTTCAGTAATCAAAATGTAAATGATGACGTTTTGAAGAAAAAAATGTACGAAGTACAAAATCATTGAAGATTAAAATAGTATTGAGTTGTAAAAAAATTGTAACAATACGATGTTTGTGAACGCGTTGATCGAGCCTTCGAAATGCATGGAAGACCTTGTCTACCCTTTCAGAGTATCCATCAGTACAGCGAGTATAAACACATCAATATTACGGTGAAAACAAAAGGGTATATTTCTTCATTAATTCTTCATTATTAGTGAAAAAATTGCCTTGTTTTGACTTTGAGAAAGTAACTCATAAAGTACTAGCAAAAAACTAGAGATATCGAGACATAAAATGCAGGAGCTCGAAGCAATATATTTGGACTCCCATCTTATTTTCTTTCCTTCTAGTGTATTGCCCTGGTTCGTCTTCTGTTTACCTTCTTCTCCAACTATTGGGTCTGACTCGGAATGTACGCAACTCGCATCTCGTCAATAATGAAACTGGTGTGAAGTCGGGCCACGAAAGCCGGCAATTAGCACGTATACTTCTGTTACTATTCATGAAGCGAGCCACGCGTTGCGTTGGAAACAAGCGGGCCGAGGCTGCGAAGGTCACGTGATTGCCCACGGCCCGATGTGATGCATGAATTACACCACATCTCGTGGCGGAATAGTATGTGAAGCGTTTAAAAGTGAATTATTGGATGAAGATTTGACCCGACTGACCTCGGTTTGATTCCATCACGAGGTGACGAGGAGGTGAAAGATGGATGGAACAACAGGTTCCTTCTCAAAATTCACTTATTCTTTCCAACCAATCACTTATTCACCAATAATAACGATGTTCTTTCTTGAGCTCCACGATATAAGGGCACAAAAGCTCAACTAATCTGGTATTCGATAAAATTATACTTTCTCAACGAATTGAGCTTTTTGTGTTAGTAGCTTCAAAATAGCTTCATTCTGAAGTAGCTTCAGAATGTTAGAAGTTAGGTATGAAATAACTTGAAATAACTTATGAAAAACGTATTTTTTATACGAAATACGTTCAGGAAGACAATTTTTCTATTTTTAAAGAACATTGATTCGAGTAACTCAGTCGAGCTTCCTTGACTGAGGATATTTTCCTTCAGTGAGAGGAAAATGATTGGATGGTTCCTTACACTTGCCACGACTGAATGATTCACACTTTACACATCATTTCTCAATACTCATAAGCATTTTTAAAAAAATAGATCAATTGAAACTTTTGTACAAAATTGAAATGACCGTAAATTAAATGACACTGCATGTAGCTGAAAGTGAGACATATAAATGAAATATACAGGTAGAAGAGTTGAAGAGTCCTGAAGAATCTTCTTCACAGAATCCGCGTGAGAATTGCTGGAATTGTTGCAGCAGAGCTACGAAATGTCGTTAGCACTTCAAACTGGAATAAAAGTAAGGTAGCCCTTTTTATTATATAGACAGTTTGGTATAATTTTAAGGTGTGCTGGATTTTTGGTAGGCATTTCTCTAGCAGTTGTTTGGCCCCTTGGCCAGGTAATGTACAAACATGGAGCACGAATATAAACAAACATAGTGTGAACGTGAAAAGACGAGAAGAGAGAAGATCGCCGGAAAGGTAAACGGGTAGAAGAAGGAGATTAGTAATGTAAACATCTGGCGGTGTAATATTATAGGTAGTCAGAATTACCCAATCACGAGACTGAGAGGCTTTTAAACATTTTAGATGTTAAACTGTCTCTGTACCTCAAAAGCAGAAGGTTTGAAGTCCATCTTTCTTGATTCTGCCTTCATGGATTTGTTACACAAATTGCTACAGTCAAATTGCAGCTAATAGAACTTGATCACAATTCCAAAATGTTCTTAGCAAATTCTAGAAAATGGACTTCGGGCATTCTGCTTTTGACGTACAGCATGATACATATATTAATAAATGTTCACAGTTTTAAAGAAACATCCTAGATTTATGATCTAAATGGAAAATGTGTTCCTATAATCATAGAAAACAGCAAATTTAATAATTTTCATGTAAAAGTCCTTTTCAAACTTCCAAAGTTTCCTAAAGTTCAAAACTGGCGATTAAAAACTGATGTGTGAACTTTTATATTTTGGGTGAGAAAAATTTAACTCGGAATCAATCTGAAATTGTATAATCTTTGATTGGTCATATTCGCATTTTCCGTTCGAAACGATAACTGAATTTTTTCATTTGACCATAAATGTGTTCCTATATAAACACCACTGTAATCAATACCTATTCGTTTTCTTTGTTTTCTGCTATAAAGTGTAACATCTTCCCCACTCTCTTGGTTTGTATTGTTGCGTTGAGCCGCAAACCACCGCTAAAGGGTGGGGCACTACATTCATTACACACGCGAAGGGTTAACCCTTCACACGTACACGCGGTCGACCCTTGGCCCTGCGCTTTCAGACTAAACGCAGTGAATTAGCAGAGGTATCGCAGCTGAAGGGCGCGATTCAGACCGTGATTGTAACCATCAGGTAATGCACGAGGTAAATGTAGGTACTTGATAACGTGTCGGAGAATATGCCGGACGAAGAGTATTACTTTTGTAGTACATCATGTAAAATAATGTACTACAATGTAAGTAGTTAATGAAACACTAAGCAATTGCGCACTGGACTTTTATACCACAGGTCCCGGGTTCGATTCCCACGGCTTCCTTCTTGAATGTTTTTTTCTTGTGTTCCCCAAGTCAAGATAGACAAATGTTTGGAAGGTTTAGGCCACAATCCCCTCCTTACATTTAATTGCACCATTTTTCAACATCATCATCTACAAATCATCATCAGAACACAAATCAAAGAATAAATAAAAGCTCTACTAAGAAAAAATCACTCCAAAAAATCGGTCATATAAATACATGTTTTCAATAATAATCTAAAATCAATAACATAACAGTATTTTTTGTTTGCAAAAACAGGACAGAATCCTGTTTTCACGCAAATTAAAAGTGATTGTAGAATTTTTTTAAAATTATGATTCCAACTATCGATTGTTTTATATTAAATACCATGTCAATGCCATACATACTTTTTGCAATAAAAGCTCTCATCAACAGCTTTCCCGTACATTTAAGTTTTTGAACAATCGCAACAGGACATTTCGTAGAAAAGTGACTTGAGTTTCGTACGGAAGATCCAAAGTGGAATTTGTTAATTGTTATTTGAAAAACAGAAGCGAAATGCGTTACGAACAACAATTATCAACAAAGCAGCACGTGGCCAGGACGCGTGAATGTATTATTTACCGAGGTGGTGTAAAAACTGACGCATTGTCGTGGGAATACCGAGAAGATCATGGGAGGCTGATAGCATCTCGGCTGGACCACTGGGGATGCTGGGCCGAAGACAAAAAACTCATCGCCAGGGAGAAAACATACAACAGACGAACCTTCAAATTTCAAATAATGAAATAAACTACTGAAGCCTAGACGTTGCTGCGAGCTATAAAAGTCAATAGTACTTCTTTTTCGTAATAAAAAATGAATGTTAGTTCGATAATAAAAAGAGGAAAGTCATCTCGCATCATCGACGAGTAAAACTGATGATACCGAATCATTAAAACGTGGCTTATTTCCGCGGGGCTTTGCATTGAGGCGGATAATAACACTGCATGATATGATTCTGTAATTCCAAGAAGAGTTTGTCATTTTACGCTGAAAAAGATTATAATTAATTGCAGTAAAAAAGTTGAATGGGATTCTGAACTGTAATTAAAAGGAACTGCTCATATTTCTTATGCGAAATTTAATTCCAAAACAATAATATCTACAGGTAGTTGCTTTTTCATTCCTCTATAGGTACCTACTAGAGATTTTAAATACTTACACTTTTTATACACGCAATAAAAAGAGACACAACTTAAAATAAGGGAAATCTTGATTTTAGCTGTACTGATGATAACTCTCCGACATGTAATCCTGAGGTGCAGGGTTCGATTACCGCGGACGCCCTTCCTTACTGTGGTTTATCATGATTCCTTTAGTCGAGAGGAATGATGGGAATGTTCCATATTAATAGGCCACGACGCCTATTTCCCACCGTCCATCCATACCATTCTTCATCATCATCATCATCAGTCACCATTAGCCTTGTTGCAGAATAATTCTGTATGTATACTTTTCGAAAATTCAAACTTCAAATTGTATCAAAAGCCTTCCAAAAAGAACACTAAAGTTGGTACAAGAAGGTAAACATCATAAACTGTTTGATTTGGTAAGAGCTACGACAGACGTTGCCGTGTTCCTCGCTCGTATCTTCTCTGTGGGGGAAGAGGTGTAAAACAAAAGACGAGGGACGCGAGAGAGAAGATGGAGGTAATGATATAAAAGATGCATGGACCCAGCATCCTCGCCAGACATCTCAGATATCATCAATAATACAACAACCGTCATCACAATAAACTCCGCGCTGTCCGAATAACAGCAATTTCATTCATGTAGCGATTTTAATTACTTTACACCACGATAGAAAATAATCTTAAAAGCGATGGACAGCTGGTTTTCATAAACGTGTTTTGATATTATTAACAATTTAATACGCTCTGTTATTTTTTGTATTTATATTTTGTTATTATTTCGAATGCATGCCTACTAAATGATAAATAAATTTGAAATGATAAAGTAGAAGAAATCTATGGGAACATAATATTCGTATTTGCTCTAACTTTATTAGAAGTGCTCCTTGAAAATAATGCATAATGTTATACTCTCTTTTAGTTTTATTTTGGGGGAGGGAGAAGTTCTGTAAATGGACGCAGCGTGACATTTTTGTAATTAGATTGAGATTGACTTTCTTGGATTCTAATCTTTTCGGGACCGATCTTTTAAATTATCATTTACACATAATTAAATATTAAAATCTTGATATTGAAATTGTATTTTTGATAGGGAGGAGACATTTTCAGATGTTGTGCTAACGTTTGTTGTCATCAGTGAAAACGAACTAAATCAACTTAAACAATACCTCACAATCACAATCTTAATTCTCTAATCCTGAGCGAAAGTGAGGAACAATCTGTCATCCACTAAACACCACTCTGATCATAAGATAAGCGTAAACACATGCAAGACGCTGTCAATATGTATCAGATAGGCCGTGAGATTAGTTTTCAAACTGCTCTATCCACTCCGTGATCTGACAAGCAGCGTCTAATTGTTAATCCTTCTTCTTTGTAGCTGTTTCAAGAGGACCTCCTCGTTACCAAGGCGACAAGGTGTTTTCAGCGGCATACAATCAGAAGCATTGTTGGATGGAACAACTGATAGGAAAGTGTTATTTGGGACGTGGAGAATGCAAATGAGAGGCCCCGAAATTCTTCAGTTGAGAATGAATATGTGGGATGGTGAATTACGAGATTCTTGAATGATTTATCACATTCTTCGTTGTTTTGTGTACGAAATTGTTGTAAATGCTGTTTTACATAATTTGGCAATAGCGTCAATTCTAATTATTTATAAACATTTTGTTTAGATCAAGGGATAATCATGGTGCCATAAATGCATTAATTTGACAAGTCAAGGATAGCATTTAAGTAATATTTAGGGGATTTGTTGCTATTTTGCTAATTTTTGTTAAAATATTCTGTTATTTACAAAAATCACACTTTATTTTACCGAACATTACAATTTTCCCGAAATATGTAGTGTTATGAAATTATATATATTTTAATGGAGGAAATCAGATTTACGTAAATGTTTACTTAAATTGTTAAAAGTTAGATGTATTTTATAAATTAAACATATAAAAATAAGAGTTTAACAAATTCTTAATTTTCAATAGTGAAGTAAAGTTACACGGGCAGTATTTTGACACTCGAATGGGAAACACAACTTTAGAGAAACCATTCAAAATCTTTTCAAAAAGCCACATTGTTTAAAAATCTCCGCTCGTCCTTTGTATTCCAGAAAGTCGGTAAAAATGTCGCTCCACTGCAACTGGATCCCGCGTCAGTTGATTCCAAGGCCCCATGGAAGTCTCAGTGCACAACAATGCAATGATGTCGACTGGTGGACGATAAATATCTGTCTTCCTTCGCTGTCGATTCTTGCGCTGTGTGATCGATGAGTGAGTGACAAGAGACGAGAGCGGAGATTGCATTTCATCAGCGTCCAGCATCCCTGGCAGTCGAGCGAGGCAATAACATCCTGGACCATGGCTCTCGGCGTCAACACTGGAGCCAAACAGGCTTCAACAGCTTACATTTGTCTTTCTAGCCCTTTTGGCTTGTCATACAAATGGCTAACAGATGTTATATAGCTCACATTTTAGCTACAAAAGCTTTTAAAAAATTAGCCAAAACAGCTTTTTTTGTCAGCCCTTTTGGCTCGTGATCATAAAATTTTATTTTTAGCTGAGTCTAAAAATATGAGTACCTAATTGGAATGACATACCAAACAATAGAAATAATAAAAGTTGTATTTTAATATAATTGAAGTTTTTGGCTCCAGGTAGGTATCTTTCGTGATTATAATCTATAATCTTTTGGCTCGGTGATCCTAAACGTCAAAATGTGGTTATGAGTGACACACATTTTACTTGTGCCAGCTTCTAAATTGTAAAGCTTCAAAAATCAAAACAACTCTTTTCGTCAATGTCATGAAGCCCTTTTTCGTCATCCAAAAGGGCTAAATGTGTTTTTGTCAAATCACATTTTTAAAAATTTACCAAGACGAACGTTTTCACCCTTTTGGAAAACGAGCCTATAATTGTCACGCATGCATCATGAATATGATATCAATCAATGAATATCAATCAGCTCAAGGGGCCCACTGAGGAAGTGGCGCACGCACTCGCAACTCCGCGCGCTATTGACACGACGTCGAGCAGAATGAGTGTGACATTGCTCGAGACAATGGCTCAAGGGGCCCACTGAGGAAGTGGCGCACGCACTCGCAACTCCGCGCGCTATTGACACGACGTCGAGCAGAATGAGTGTGACATTGCTCGAGACAATGGCTCAAGGGGCCCACTGAGGAAGTGGCGCACGCACTCGCAACTCCGCGCGCTATTGACACGACGTCGAGCAGAATGAGTGTGACATTGCTCGAGACAATGGCTCAAGGGGCCCACTGAGGAAGTGGCGCACGCACTCGCAACTCCGCGCGCTATTGACACGACGTCGAGCAGAGTGAGTGTGACATTGCTCGAGACAATGGCTCAAGGGGCCCACTGAGGAAGTGGCGCACGCACTCGCAACTCCGCGCGCTATTGACACGACGTCGAGCAGAGTGAGTGTGACATTGCTCGAGACAATGGCTCAAGGGGCCCACTGAGGAAGTGGCGCACGCACTCGCAACTCCGCGCGCTATTGACACGACGTCGAGCAGAATGAGTGTGACATTGCTCGAGACAATGGCTCAAGGGGCCCACTGAGGAAGTGGCGCACGCACTCGCAACTCCGCGCGCTATTGACACGACGTCGAGCAGAATGAGTGTGACATTGCTCGAGACAATGGCTCAAGGGGCCCACTGAGGAAGTGGCGCACGCACTCGCAACTCCGCGCGCTATTGACACGACGTCGAGCAGAGTGAGTGTGACATTGCTCGAGACAATGGCTCAAGGGGCCCACTGAGGAAGTGGCGCACGCACTCGCAACTCCGCGCGCTATTGACACGACGTCGAGCAGAATGAGTGTGACATTGCTCGAGACAATGGCTCAAGGGGCCCACTGAGGAAGTGGCGCACGCACTCGCAACTCCGCGCGCTATTGACACGACGTCGAGCAGAGTGAGTGTGACATTGCTCGAGACAATGGCTCAAGGGGCCCACTGAGGAAGTGGCGCACGCACTCGCAACTCCGCGCGCTGTTGACACGACGTCGAGCAGAGTGAGTGTGACATTGCTCGAGACAATGGCTCAAGGGGCCCACTGAGGAAGTGGCGCACGCACTCGCAACTCCGCGCGCTATTGACACGACGTCGAGCAGAGTGAGTGTGACATTGCTCGAGACAATGGCTCAAGGGGCCCACTGAGGAAGTGGCGCACGCACTCGCAACTCCGCGCGCTGTTGACACGACGTCGAGCAGAATGAGTGTGACATTGCTCGAGACAATGGCTCAAGGGACCCACTGAGGAAGTGGCGCACGCACTCGCAACTCTGCGCGCTATTGACACGACGTCGAGCAGAGTGAGTGTGACATTGCTCGAGACAATGGCTCAAGGGGCCCACTGAGGAAGTGGCGCACGCACTCGCAACTCTGCGCGCTATTGACACGACGTCGAGCAGAATGAGTGTGACATTGCTCGAGACAATGGCTCAAGGGGCCCACTGAGGAAGTGGCGCACGCACTCGCAACTCCGCGCGCTATTGACACGACGTCGAGCAGAGTGAGTGTGACATTGCTCGAGACAATGGCTCAAGGGGCCCACTGAGGAAGTGGCGCACGCACTCGCAACTCCACGCGCTGTTGACACGACGTCGAGCAGATTGAGTGTGACAATGCTCGAGACAATGGCTCAAGGGGCCCTCTGAGGAAGTGGCGCACGCACTCGCAACTCCGCGCGCTATTGACACGACGTCGAGCAGAATGAGTGTGACATTGCTCGAGACAATGGCTCAAGGGGCCCACTGAGGAAGTGGCGCACGCACTCGCAACTCCGCGCGCTATTGACACGACGTCGAGCAGAATGAGTGTGACATTGCTCGAGACAATGGCTCAAGGGGCCCACTGAGGAAGTGGCGCACGCACTCGCAACTCCGCGCGCTATTGACACGACGTCGAGCAGAGTGAGTGTGACATTGCTCGAGACAATGGCTCAAGGGGCCCACTGAGGAAGTGGCGCACGCACTCGCAACTCCGCGCGCTATTGACACGACGTCGAGCAGAATGAGTGTGACATTGCTCGAGACAATGGCTCAAGGGGCCCACTGAGGAAGTGGCGCACGCACTCGCAACTCCGCGCGCTATTGACACGACGTCGAGCAGAATGAGTGTGACATTGCTCGAGACAATGGCTCAAGGGGCCCACTGAGGAAGTGGCGCACGCACTCGCAACTCCGCGCGCTATTGACACGACGTCGAGCAGAGTGAGTGTGACATTGCTCGAGACAATGGCTCAAGGGGCCCACTGAGGAAGTGGCGCACGCACTCGCAACTCCGCGCGCTATTGACACGACGTCGAGCAGAGTGAGTGTGACATTGCTCGAGACAATGGCTCACGGGGGCCCACTGAGGAAGTGGCGCACGCACTTGCAACTCCGCGCGCTATTGACACGACGTCGAGCAGAGTGAGTGTGACATTGCTCGAGACAATGGTTCAAGGGGCCCACTGAGGAAGTGGCGCACGCACTCGCAACTCCGCGCGCTGTTGACACGACGTCGAGCAGAGTGAGTGTGACATTGCTCGAGACAATGGTTCAAGGGGCCCACTGAGGAAGTGGCGCACGCACTCGCAACTCCGCGCGCTGTTGACACGACGTCGAGCAGAGTGAGTGTGACATTGCTCGAGACAATGGCTCAAGGGGCCCACTGAGGAAGTGGCGCACGCACTCGCAACTCCGCGCGCTATTGACACGACGTCGAGCAGAGTGAGTGTGACATTGCTCGAGACAATGGCTCAAGGGGCCCACTGAGGAAGTGGCGCACGCACTCGCAACTCCGCGCGCTATTGACACGACGTCGAGCAGAATGAGTGTGACATTGCTCGAGACAATGGCTCAAGGGGCCCACTGAGGAAGTGGCGCACGCACTCGCAACTCCGCGCGCTATTGACACGACGTCGAGCAGAATGAGTGTGACATTGCTCGAGACAATGGCTCAAGGGGCCCACTGAGGAAGTGGCGCACGCACTCGCAACTCCGCGCGATGTTGACACGACGTCGAGCAGAATGAGTGTGACATTGCTCGAGACAATGGCTCAAGGGGCCCACTGAGGAAGTGGCGCACGCACTCGCAACTCTGCGCGCTATTGACACGACGTCGAGCAGAATGAGTGTGACATTGCTCGAGACAATGGCTCAAGGGGCCCACTGAGGAAGTGGCGCACGCACTCGCAACTCCGCGCGCTATTGACACGACGTCGAGCAGAATGAGTGTGACATTGCTCGAGACAATGGCTCAAGGGGCCCACTGAGGAAGTGGCGCACGCACTCGCAACTCCGCGCGCTATTGACACGACGTCGAGCAGAGTGAGTATGACATTGCTCGAGACAATGGCTCAAGGGGCCCACTGAGGAAGTGGCGCACGCACTCGCAACTCCGCGCGCTATTGACACGACGTCGAGCAGAATGAGTGTGACATTGCTCGAGACAATGGCTCAAGGGGCCCACTGAGGAAGTGGCGCACGCACTCGCAACTCTGCGCGCTATTGACACGACGTCGAGCAGAGTGAGTGTGACATTGCTCGAGACAATGGCTCAAGGGGCCCACTGAGGAAGTGGCGCACGCACTCGCAACTCCGCGCGCTATTGACACGACGTCGAGCAGAATGAGTGTGACATTGCTCGAGACAATGGCTCAAGGGGCCCACTGAGGAAGTGGCGCACGCACTCGCAACTCCGCGTGCTATTGACACGACGTCGAGCAGAGTGAGTGTGACATTGCTCGAGACAATGGCTCAAGGGGCCCACTGAGGAAGTGGCGCACGCACTCGCAACTCCGCGCGCTATTGACACGACGTCGAGCAGAGTGAGTGTGACATTGCTCGAGACAATGGCTCAAGGGGCCCACTGAGGAAGTGGCGCACGCACTCGCAACTCCGCGCGCTATTGACACGACGTCGAGCAGAATGAGTGTGACATTGCTCGAGACAATGGCTCAAGGGGCCCACTGAGGAAGTGGCGCACGCACTCGCAACTCCGCGCGATGTTGACACGACGTCGAGCAGAATGAGTGTGACATTGCTCGAGACAATGGCTCAAGGGGCCCACTGAGGAAGTGGCGCACGCACTCGCAACTCTGCGCGCTATTGACACGACGTCGAGCAGAATGAGTGTGACATTGCTCGAGACAATGGCTCAAGGGGCCCACTGAGGAAGTGGCGCACGCACTCGCAACTCCGCGCGCTATTGACACGACGTCGAGCAGAATGAGTGTGACATTGCTCGAGACAATGGCTCAAGGGGCCCACTGAGGAAGTGGCGCACGCACTCGCAACTCCGCGCGCTATTGACACGACGTCGAGCAGAGTGAGTGTGACATTGCTCGAGACAATGGCTCAAGGGGCCCACTGAGGAAGTGGCGCACGCACTCGCAACTCCGCGCGCTATTGACACGACGTCGAGCAGAATGAGTGTGACATTGCTCGAGACAATGGCTCAAGGGGCCCACTGAGGAAGTGGCGCACGCACTCGCAACTCTGCGCGCTATTGACACGACGTCGAGCAGAGTGAGTGTGACATTGCTCGAGACAATGGCTCAAGGGGCCCACTGAGGAAGTGGCGCACGCACTCGCAACTCCGCGCGCTATTGACACGACGTCGAGCAGAATGAGTGTGACATTGCTCGAGACAATGGCTCAAGGGGCCCACTGAGGAAGTGGCGCACGCACTCGCAACTCCGCGTGCTATTGACACGACGTCGAGCAGAGTGAGTGTGACATTGCTCGAGACAATGGCTCAAGGGGCCCACTGAGGAAGTGGCGCACGCACTCGCAACTCCGCGCGCTATTGACACGACGTCGAGCAGAGTGAGTGTGACATTGCTCGAGACAATGGCTCAAGGGGCCCACTGAGGAAGTGGCGCACGCACTCGCAACTCCGCGCGCTATTGACACGACGTCGAGCAGAATGAGTGTGACATTGCTCGAGACAATGGCTCAAGGGGCCCACTGAGGAAGTGGCGCACGCACTCGCAACTCCGCGCGCTATTGACACGACGTCGAGCAGAATGAGTGTGACATTGCTCGAGACAATGCTAGGTGTGTCTTGTACTTAGCCGAGCCGACACACATCACAAGGTCGCGATGCCATGCAGCCTTTTTGACACTTCTCGTCGCTAGCAGGACCTTTTCCTGGGGTCAGCAATATTCCTCTGCAGCGTGCGCGATGATCGACGTGTGGCCACAGTGTTTCTTTCGGTTATGTTCTTCGGTTTCAACCATAACCTGTCAAGCTATCACTTATTGCATTTTTATCAATCTATGTAGTAAAAAGTGTGTTTAAACTCTCAATACTCGTACACCAGGTGTGTTTTTCTTATAATTTTAAATATTTGGACAATATTCTATAATTTTTTAAGATCAAATCCACTTGTATACAATCTTGAATACTATACTTCCATCATCTAGGAAGCCTCAACACAACTTGGGTCCAATTCTGATGACAGAATTGTCTTTTTAAACCATTTTCAATGAAATTGTGTCATCATCAACATCTATCAACTTGTCACGGCACCTCCATTATTAAAACATAAAACACGAGAATGGCACCTCCACCATAAATGTGCAAAAGAAAAGTTTTAATAGAAATCTTAATTTTTGGTGAAAATGGTGATGTGAACATCTTCTATAAATCAGTTTTGTTTTCAATTAAATAACCAATTAACTGTTTGTACACAAATGTATGCAATGTCAATTTATCAAGTTTAAATTTCATAATAATCGATAATCAAAACGAAACCTAATTTATATAAGTACAAAAAAAAACTGTGTGACTGAAGTTATTCTCTATTCATGATGAGTTATCAGTAGATACCCCCCCCCCCCCGCCCCCCCCCCCCCCCCCCCCAGGCACGACCGGAGCCAATATCCTCAGTAAAGCCTCAATGTCACATGAATTGAAGCAAACACAAACGATTCAATTTGCATAGCCAGCGTCGCTGCGCAAACCTAACCTATAATCATGCCGCAGCCATTACATCGACGTATAGAAGTTAAAAACCTAGACATTTCTCCAGTAAAATCCAGTCTGGTGGATGAATTAAAACAATACATAATGGCCGCTTTGTTTCTCTTTAGACATTGATGCACTTCCACTGGAATAAGATATCCATTCTGCCGTGTCCAGGCATCGAACTGAACATGCAGTCCTGCATCAATCCGGCAGTGACAAGAAGACAGCCGAGCCAAAACAAGGCGGGAGATTTGAATAAAATGCTCGAAGATTCGAAGGAGGGAGCGGAATCTTGGATTAAGTTGTCAATATGGATGTTCATTAGATGACTTCAGAAATTCTTGCTAAATGACAATTCCGATAATTTATAGCTTGGCTTCAAGTTTAGCCACGAAGAAATGGATTATAATCTACATATTGACACGGTTGTCAAAAGTCTACTTGGAAGCTCAAATCAAAAGCTCAGCTCTTTAAGTCAACTTTTGAGAACTTAATAGGAGCTAAAACGCACATAACCACATAAAAATGGAGCATTTTTATGTATATTCCTTATCACTATCTGTTCTATCCAAATCAATATAAGTACGTATGTTGTACCTAACATTTTTCTACGAAAAGTAAAAGGGTAATGGTACCTATAATTTTTCTTTCTTTTAAAAATTATCATAAAAATTTGTTTTCGTTAAATCATGAATCATAATCATGCTATTTATTTGACCGATTAAAAATTTGTAGCCGTAATTCATAGCAATAAAATGTGTTAAACGTCAATATTGCTTATACTAATAAATTATTATGTTGAAGAAAAGCTACGTATCTCTTAATTGCCTGGTCAGTTGTCTCTTGGCCAGTGATTATCTTGTTGGCAGCATCCGAGACAAGAGAGATATATTTATTGCATCTCTCCATGATATATTGCTAAAAAGTCGCGTCTACACAGATAAATGTCCGCTATGCATTTCTTCGTACCAATCCCATTTTGGGATTCACAAAGACATGAATTATATGTTCGCGGTATGCAGTTGTTAACTTTATACCCACTGTTTAAAAAGTGTTTGATAAAAAGTGTATTTTGTTCATTAAAATATGTCATTGCACTTAATTTTTTCGTGAATATAAGAGATGTGACTTAGATGAGTAGGGGGGAGGGGGGATTCACAGCAGTTCAAATCGTTCGCAGTAAAATAATAGTCCTAAAAATTGGGATTACTTAAATAAAATATAAAAGAGAGGAAAATATTGGTTATTTCCTAAATACTTATTATCCAGATTATCATCTGAAATGTTCACGAAATCGAATATCTTTTCAGAACATTTTATTCAGGGGCTGTGGACCACTTTATTCGTCACTTATTTCTAAATTCATAATATATTGTCGCCCTTTCATACATTTTTCCCTTACAAAACGATCCTGGGGAGATGCAAATATTATGCACAATTTCTACTAGTAAATACGAAATTGAATTCAAGAGAAAATGAAATATGTATACACAGACTGCAATAAAATTATTTATGTCGAATCGATAACACATAGAAGAATTTATTAATTTTCAAAACCAAAATTGCGAAAATAAAAATGTTCTCATGAAAAATGTAATATTTCTCGTGGAATGTTTTTTATATTTGTCCCCGACGGCTATGATTAAGGAGTTCATAAGCTTCTCGGGACAAATTCCCAGCTCCGCGTGTGCTGTTTATGAGTTCTCATAACGCCCCTATAAATCAAGCCCCTCGCGTCGTCTTGCATCCCCCACCCCCCTCGAACACCCTTAATTCGACACCAGTGTAATTACACCCCTCACACGACTGACCTCGGCCAGGGGACAGTCAGTCACATCTTGAAGGAGGGGTAATTGTGGCGAACTTCTAGAATATTACATTATTTTGCACGCCCAATAATTTCATAATGTATAAGGTGGGCTCAGTGAGTAACGCACTGGACTGTAATTCAGGAAGTTCCTTGTTGACTCCCACTGCGTCATTCCCAAAGAGGTGTTAAACCTATAGGTGTATTTAAAACTCAATCGACAGGCAAATGATGGGAAGGTTTCCTACTAATAGGTCCCCTCCTCCTCTTAATAAGGCCCATCCAAAATTATCCAGTTGTAACGTCTATATAACTGTACAGTTATGTTGTCACCTGAATTAATTTTTGAGCTTTATGTTTTTGACATTTTTGTCAATAGACTTTTTTTTAAACTTCTTCATAACTAAATTCATGAAAATGTTGATATTTGGGATTGATAACATTTCTTTTACCATCTATGTATACTGTTAATAATTGTTATGCAGATTTGTATTTTGTTCCCTGACAGAAACATATATTTTTAATGACACAATTTAGTTTTTAACCTCGCCTATAGATTTCGGTGTAACACTGAAGACTACACTAATGCATTGATTAATAGCACCAATCATTGTGTCTCACTTCTTTCACACTCACATCATCTGAAAGAGGTTCGAACATATTGTACTTCTCAACCAGGACAAATTTACACCCAAAATGATGAGCAACTTTTGTTCAGGCCAAGCGCCTGCCTTTTGAAAAAAAAATACTTGACAAAAAACATAGTTTAAAAATCTTGTCGAAGAAAGAAATGCAAACTGGTCGAACAAAGAGTTATTGAAAAGCGTGATGTAATTGGAGTCAATGTCGGGCTTTTCACCGACTAGATCTACTCTGGTCCATATTCATGAGACGCTGCATTCTCTTCATTGTCAATGAGCGATGTTTGAGCCCGATTATGCCGCTTTCAATGGCACTGAGTTTTCTGTTCATCGGAACTCAACATTTGTGGAGTTATTTTAAATATGAAAATATTGAGTAGGTAATGTGCAAATTATGAATAAACGAACTACTTTCGTCCCTCACCCAACTATTTCGTACCATTTTGAGATCAAATAGACAAAACCTCCCTCCACACATCTCTTTTATAGTTCCTTTTTCTAATAAAACGCCAAATAATCGAAGATCAATAAAGTAGAGAAAAGATTTCCTTTCACATCTTTCATCTGCAAAATTTCTTAAAATCTCAGTACCTTCTAATAAATTCTTAAAAATAATGAGAAAAGGCTTGTCCAGTGTGGTCCTGTCTTCAAAATAATATTTTACACTCCTTTCATTAAACTCTTTCAATACAAAGTATCTTCTCTAAAGTCCAAAGAATAATTACATTTTTGTACCAAAATTCATTGTAGAAATATAAGAATGATTGTCAGTTACAGAAAATTTGACCACAAGTAATTTCAATGCCTAACCAAAAATTTCAATTTCACATCACCTTGATTAAATTACGTTTGGGCCACCTTACAAGAAATTCCATTCTGTTGAGAAGAAAATGCCGTACCAATTTCCAAACTCTTTTCACGTGTGATTGACGCTCCACAACAATTCGAAATAATTTGAGAAAATGTCTATAATATCACATTGTTGTCCCGGGGTATGGATGAAGGCCGGACAATGTGATATATTAACAAAGAAGTCGGCTACAATTGCCGCTCCGTGTGCGACTAATTGGTAATGTGGGGTGAAGAATGGGCACAATATAGGGTAATGTCTGGTACTCGCATTCCTGCGGTATTCATGACTTGGTGACGGGGCCATCAGGGGGGGGGGCTGTTAATTTGATCTTGAGATCGCATTTTCTTATTAAATATTTTAATTGACTTTCATAACGTATGATCTTATCTATATAATAGAAATGAAGCTGCTCTGAGGTATATAATCATCTCTGAAAAAAAATACAAAGTTATTGACACTGATCGTTTTTTGACACCTTACAAAGAATTTTGCCAATTCCCAGAAAAGAAACAAGCAAGTTGGCTGAGGGAACTCTCAGGTACCTGGTTCGATTCCAGCGAACGACCTTCCTGACTGGGTTCATGGTTCGTCTCGATAAAGAGGCACATGTTGGGAAGGTTCCCTGATAAAAGTGTGCGACATTCTCCTTCCCACCATTACTCAAGATACAGAACTGAAAAATAGTTTTAAAAAATCCTCTTCGAAAATCCCTCCATGTCTTATTTATTTTAGATTCAAACTCTTTCAAATTCTCAATATTTTAAAAGATATTCTATACTTAACCTTTGAAAAACCTGAAATAAACAGCAATACGGAAGAAACCCATCATATTTATTACGCGGATTCTTTGTAAATATTTACGATCTCCATATTTCCACCAATAAATCGGTTTTCTGTGACAATCTTCTCCGGTGTGACCGCGTCACAGGTGGCTTCTTGTCACGGAGGTAAACAATGCGCGATGTCACCATGGAAACCAAGAGGCCCCATGCCGAGGAACATTCACCACCATGTGACATCTCTACCGAAATCGTAAACAAACACATGAGACCAGAGAAACATTATTCAAGGGAACGTGATACCGACTTATAAAATACCACATACGGTTTTCTACTTTGTTTTCATGAGATTAACGACGCACTCTTCTGCAACTGGGCTAATTTCATCGCAGACGTGAAGAGGATCAATGAAGCAATTGTGGCCTTTTCGTTAGGAACTATCCCTGCAATTGGATTGTGATTGAGAAAAAGCACGCTCCCGAAATCAAACTGGGAAATTGCCCACATTATTTTGTTTTATATTAACAATGCAAACAAATGAATTTTCCCTAGTTCTGACAAATAAATTGTACACATTTGCAAGAACAATTTAATGGAGTTAGTAAAATCTGATCCACACTAACACAATATTGACCGCTATTCTGAATTGTGTCCACAATATGGATGAACCAACTATTAATACAAACTTTTAAAATCTGATAAAAACTCGATAATCTCCTCCATCAATTATAATTTTATTCTGAATTGAATTTCGTTTTAAAGTAAAATCAAAACGTTGTAGGTATATGAAGAAAGTATTTTCTATACACAGTGCTACGAACTAAGGACCCTTTAAGGCCGGAAGAGACTTCTCCCTCGATAAAGATGATTCTCGAAATGATAGGTTATGCAAATGAGGCGATCTAAGTTAAAACCTTTTGTCGGTGAATGTACGACTAGAGATGTCATAAAAGCAAACTCCTCATAGTCAAGGGATGTTTGGGGAGGGGGAGGGCATGAATTGGATTAAGCTGGCACAGAGCCTCTATATATACTGATGTCCTCAGATAAAGGTGAATTTACGCAATATCTAGTCAAAAGCTCTTCGGAAGAATGGCCCCCCGTGTTTGTATCGATTCGACATCGTTCCCGAATTCATTTTCCAGGATAACTTTTTGGAATTGCTACATCAGGTTGAATCACTCTCCTAATCTCGAAAAAAATATCAAGAATCGTTCTTTTTCTCTTCTTCATTTTGTTTATTATGATGTCATGTGTGCGCGAGTTTTTTTACTTCTCTTATGAGTTAGCTATCAAATCTGCGTTATGGATATGTGAGGGTGGGGGGAGGCAATGGGGAGGGGGTGTAAATCTGATAAGATATTGGATTATTGACAAACCCCCGGCAATGGCAGGAAGTTGAGTAAAGAGCAGAGGATTGTAATGGAAACGAGATGTTGAAATGCTGGATCACAGCTGTTGTGATGGAGTTTATTCTGATTGCAAAGCGAAAATGAAAGACGATTTACTGCCAGGAATTTCTTCTAACATTTCCCTAGGTTTCTGAATGTAAAATATAAACTCACGTCGTCTCTATATTTAACATCAAATAAAATTAATTCGTTTGTGGTCACAGAAAGAAGAATTAGTTGTGTAAACGTAAAAAAAGTTTACATTCTTATATTAGAATGACCCAGTGCAGAGCCCTGCAGTATCCTTGTCCAATGCTTCTCCCACTACACCATATTTAATCTTATCTATTATAATTTATATTTCAGTGAGTTTGAAACATCATATAAAGTATACTTCAGCAAAATTTGTAGCCTGGTATTATTTTTGAAGTAAATCTCGAAATTTATAATTTTTTCTGAGCTGTCAAGTTTTGAGTGGTTTAATGTGCTTACTAGAATACTAATCTAGAATACTTATTAATATATTCAACCTTAATTAATTAACAAAACAACATGATGTTATTCTTATCTTATTGCCTTAATTTATTTAAATAAGACTCTTATTAATTGACAAAGTGACCGGGTAAAAACTGAACCTGCAAAGTTTTAAATCTCTGAATTTATGACGCCTTGTGCAGTATAAAGAATTTAATAATGACGGATCATAATCTGGGGAAAGAGCGCATATTCTGTGACGTCTGTATTATTAGCATAGTGGTATTAGCATACAGCCATTAGCATCCCCGGCGGAAACGGCGCTTGAGGGGGGGGGGGGGGGGGGCGTTTACACAACTAGAAACAGTGACATTAGTAACTAATGATTTTCAACCCTATTTAAATTTGTAAACACAAATCTCAGATCTTCTCGCGTCAAAAGGGAAATGAAAATACTTACTAAATATTTTTATCGGATTGTTCAACACGATATCTTCCATTAGTTAGTTGTTGACATGCAATTTGATTAGGATTATTAATATTCTTTAATGTCTGTAGATAAACACGATGGATTTCAATACGGAAATTAAGTTGTGTATCAATTTATAACGTAAATGCGTTGTATTTTATATGAAACATTATAATTTTCAAAATCTTGGTAGAAGAATTACATTATTTCGATTTTGAAATATATTTAGTTTTTAGCCTCGATATTGGATTATATTTTAATATTTCTGAATTTCATAGGAGGAGATTACGACTTCTGAAATTAGTTATATTTTGTTGAATATCTCATTTTGGAGACCTGTGCGAAGACACCTATCCTCAAGTACTTGAGATCACAGTCTGAGCACGGCAGCCAGCAAGTCTCTCGACACAATGTCTCGTATGCACTGCTGGCTCATGCATTAAGCTATTAAGTGGCAATGAATGAACTGATTGAATCTCTTGCGAGGGTCCAGCCAGTGATGCTGGACTCTTCAATAAGGTCACTGATTCAAGACGATGTACAGCGCCACGCAGGGAAGATTGTCAAGTACAAGCTTTTTCATGGACAAATGTTGCAACTACACTACCTCTAAGAAAAAGCTTACTGGGCTAAATCACATAAAATAAATGTCATGTTAACTCAATTAAAAAAGATTTTACTTAATTTCCTTCGAACTATTTTTTTATTTAGATTACAAAGTGTTATAGAGGACATGAAGCTGCAAGGGTATAGGAAATATCAGCAATTACTAAAGAATTATACTCTATAAAAAAAATGTGTTACTAAATACGGGCATACAACAATGAGATGAACTATTTAATAAAACGTTTCCTAAAGTTTCAGTACAATTTTTACAAATTGTCCAATAAATTGTATGCTTTTTTACATATAGCTCCATGATATAATTCGATGAAAATAATGAGTCTAATAAAGTAGTTCTTCTAAGCAGAGTTCCTAGGTTTCTCAGAGCAATAAATCTAAGATAAAAAAACACCGCTAATTTTTACCTCCATTCATAAACTCGCTTTCCTATTGAATAGTTTCTATATGTAGCTCTAATTTTTCCAAGTAAATGCACATAGAATAAAATGGCGTTCTCGCATCTCGTTTTGGATGTGCAACTTCGCTGCCGGTTTTAATCAATCGGATGCAACAGCGTCTAAAAGCACGCAAGAAGTTCGACAGGTTCGAGGGCCAGCTGTCGAGAAAAACCAATCCGGTAATTTATTACACGTCAATGCAAATATGGAAGATGGCATTGCAGACGAACTCTCAGATATTATCCGAGCTAGCGAGATTCCAGCATCCAGTCGGCTGCAGTTCAATGAAAACGAGCGGGACAAAAATTGCAGCGGAAAAACATTTTTATCTTAGAGAGATTTAAAAAAAAATTGCAATAATGTTGAAACGAAGCTCTTGACGATGGAACTGGTCATTCGGGTGTCTTGGTTGATGGTAAGGAACAGGTTGTAGACGCGGGTTTGCTGTCCGCTGATGACTTTCTGATGCATTATTCTTCAACAGATCACTTCTAATTATTCCGAGATATCGAGATATCTCAGCCAATCAGAAGATGTGTACACTTATGGACCAATCAGGATGTTCAGTAAGATAAAATGATGAGATAATGTTATTAACTATAGGTATAAAAAGAATTTAATAATTATATTTAGTTTTTTAACATCAAAACATATTATCACTATACCATTTTGAAAAAGTTAATTGTTTCTTAAATGGAAGATTTTCAGAAAGTGTTGTACAAAATTGAACAGAAATTTAAAAAAATGACATATACTAAAACAGGTGACAAGCTTTTATTTTTAATAAAGTATGTTTATTAATTATTAATTAACCCCATTCGCAATAAAAGTGCTTTTGGATCAGTCATTTATTTTAATTTAAAACCATCCAACTGCTGATAAAAACGAATTTATAATGTTTTCATCAAGAAAATACTTTAAGTTTGTTAGGTACTAGATGTTTACTTTTTTTAATTAGAATTTTTGATATTCATTCTTTATGTTAGCTTAATTTTTTTCAAGCAAGTTTTAATTTAAAAATTAAATATTAATATTTAATAACTCTGATTATATTAAATTTCTTTCTCAGCACCTCATCATCCCCTGCGGACAACAATGCCCTAACATCCCCGTATATTCGGGGTTTTGCGCTCATAGTTACTGTGGTCGAATATCAGCTCGGCTCATTAGCCATCATGCACAATGTCAAGAATGTGCATTCAACTTCGTCCGTCCACTCCATGGAAAAACTCATCCAATTCAACCTGCTCCAGATGACCAAAGATTTATTTCACAAGAAAGCCTTCTTTCGCTCTTTGAAAACTTAGTTATAAGATAAAACCCGATGGATCGAGACAATTCTTTTGGCTAATTTATGCGGTTGTCCGGATAAGGGAGTAAAGCTTGGTGAATCTAGACAATGGTGACTTTTTTCCCCCTCGGAGAGTCTGTGATAGATCTACATTCGCAGTGCAACAATAGCCTGTCGCAGAGATGTAGAATGTCAGTCAAAACAACATCAAACTGGCAGTGACTCGATCCAGTCACTCATACCGAACTTGTGTAAAACAAAATCAAACCAACAATTGGAGAGAGAGAGAGAGAGAGATTAGAAAAAGTTCATAGAATCAAGTTAATTTATCATTATTACAAGACAGGAGGTTTCTGGTCATTACCAATACAAATGTCAGCGTTTTTGTTGGTTTTTGTTTTGAGTTGATTTGTCAGAACCGGTTGCGCGTGGTTGGAAAACGCTTCGATAAGCGAGCAAAAGGTCAGTTTTGATCAAATATAGGAAGTCTGATTTCTCAAATTCTTTTGTAATAATGCAATAAAATCAATTTTAGAATTGTGTCAAATATGACTAAATCTCATGTACAAAAAATGTTTACAATAAATGTCAAACTTTGACCCACAAACGGATACCAGGTGTCAAAATAAACTGAAAATATTGTCCTTAATTAGACAAATAATTCAGAGTATACCTACGAAGATCATTCGTTACGTTAACAATTAAAAAATCTATATCTTCAAAAACTCCATCGCTTTGTTACGTTCATCAAGATCTTAGTATTAAAGAGTTGTATCTGCATAGATAACCATTGTTAGATATACGTCCATGTATCAGTGAGACATCGACCTGTTGCTTCTGATCGATTCCTTCTAAATCATAACTGAGCGTCATGTATAATTACTATCAAGTAATTAAATCTAGATTCTGTGCCAAGATAATAGGAGATGCAACCATTAAAACATTCCTGTACTACTTGAGCTCATTTCAAAGATATCATCTATAGACATTAATGTTCAATCAATACCCTATTAATACCCCGATATTGATAATTGTTGAATATAATAATCATAAATCTTCCACCTGATTTTGTCTTCACTCATTTCACTTTCGTATCGACTGCCTCTTCTGACATAATGACTGTATGATGTCCAACAACCTATTATTTAATATCACGAACACAAATCTGGACTTGGACTTAAAAGAATCTTTAAAAATGACCTCGCACCTGCTTTTAGAACCTATCCTCTATCTTGTACATGAAATTCTCAAAATAATTTACTAGCTCCATCGAAGGCCGTATAGAATATAAAAGCTATTATTATATTTTGCAGAAATAATGCAATCTTGCTTCAATAGTTTCTAGTACAACGAAATGTCAATTTAATTCAAAATAGCTGGATTTGAAAGTATGATTATTATTTACAGTTTCTGTGTCATTGTAAACTTCTCAATCATTCTTAAGAACATTATACACATCTATAATTCAACGTTGAATACCCCACACTGTGTCTACTAGTTGATCCTCGTATACTTCTTACAGAACTGCTGTCAATACAATGAAATATATAGCACTAAATCATTCCGTTAATTAATGTATATTTGATTAATTAACGCTATTGGATTTATTATTAGTATCACACTGTGATGTCTTAATTGCAGAGAAACGTACGATGAATATAATATAAATGTTCAGAGAGAATATAACGAGTAGAAGTTACTGTTCAAACTTTGTTCAGTCTAAAAATTGTGTTAGCAACAAGGCAATAGATTCATGTGGATCTTTTGCTAGAGTGTAAGAAAATAAAGAACCAATTCCAACGTTTAATTACCTGAGTATATTCATTTTATATAAAAGGTCTATCGGCAAAAGACTTCCACCTTTCTTACTAGAGATAAGAACATCTTTTTAATTACATTCGTTTTGAAGAGGAATAAAAAATGTTGTGGAATAACATTGAAAAGTTAAAATGAAGTCAGTGAGATAAAAAGTCGGGAGACACAAAACACCAACACACACGTCAGTTGGAGGTATATTCCACCACCTAATTCTTAATTCACCGCCAAGAACAAGGCCGAAACCTGTTCCGCAAGCGAAGATGAATGAGATACAGACAGAGTCAAAACTCACTATCCGAAAGAAGTGTTTTTTCAGCATCATTGTTGAAGGGAAATTGATAACATGAAGAGTTTTAATTGTGGAATTAAAACTGGTGATTGGGTCAACGTCACAAGCGCGAAATTTTCTTTCTGTCTTACAACAAAAAATTATTTCACCACCTATTTTTTTATTCCAAATTAATAGTTTTGAGCATTAAATCTCGTACTGAAATAACTCTAAAAGCATTTGATTTTTATGTAACAAAATTTCTTTGATTTATCAACTTGGATTTCGGTTTTATCAACCAAACTACTCCTATCAACTCCTGTCTTCTTCTCATAAGCCATTTCGATTTTCGAGTTTATGAAAACTTTATTTCTCTAATGATTTCACAGTTTCAATCAAGTTCCCATGTCGAATACATCTCTAAAATCTTCACCCTCCTGTACACAGCCTAACAGATCCATCCAGCATCCCTACGACCATCTAATTGCGGGGTTGTCTTGATCCACCTGTAATCTGTTAAAGAGCCGCAAGTAGCCATCCGTTTAAAAAACAGATTAATTTTCAAATCAAATCTCGGGTTAATTGTCAGACAAAAGAGTGGTGTTATAAATCTACAATCCATCATCTAGCGTCGGGAACGTGAATATAATCAGGGTATATAAACATTAAAAAGGTTATTAATTTACCATAACTAATTTCCGAACGTAGCGTCAAAAATCTGTAACGTTTTATTCAAAACCCACGATCCTATTTCTTCACAATTGACAATTAGGACCCCAAATTATTTTGTATATAAATTTAAAAAATTGTATACCCTTTAGGGTTGACGGTTTGATTCAGTCTGGCGGCCTAATTGCAGGTGTCATAAAATGAATAATGGGTTGAAATATGCCTGAGGAGAGAAGAGACAAAGAGAGCTGACAATTCATTCCAAATATGTAGAACAATAATCAGAGAAGTCCTTATGGAGTGACGCCTTACTGTTCCGTACCAACAATAGCATTCCTGATGACAATTAGAATGGAAGAGAATTCAAAGAAATTTCAGTTGAATATGAGTTTTCTTGTGTTGCATTGCAGTGTAATTTACTATACAATGGGACTTAGCTTTGAGGTTGCTGACGATATTTTTGACTAAGAGAATTTAGAAATTTGTAGAAATTGAAGCAAACGGCTAAAAGAGCGATGATTCTCCTACAAGGAGCGAATTTTAGAAACAAAAAGTTTAGGATCGCATAAAAATTTCAAAATTAGAAAAAAATTATTCAAAATAGAATAATCGTTTCGTTCTCATAATTTCCAGTCGATAAAATTATTATATGTTCTTGACTTTTGATTCCCCAAAATGAGTCCCTCAATTTCCTACATTCGTTATAATGAAAGTCTTCTTTTTAAACTTATTGCCTAATTGCTTACTGTAGAGTTGCATTTATTTTAAATTAGAAATTTGGCTAACCGAATTACAACAGCTATACAAACAAAAGGCATTGTTAATTCTTGCAAGATTATCTTAATCACAGGTTTGTTCAGAAATGAATGGCTCGAAATCGATTAGAGGTTTTACTCAACACAATCGAATTTAAAAATCCAACACGTGCAATAGAATTATGATTTCATAAACATTGAAAACAACGACTGCAATTAGTAAAGAATTAGGTCAGCTCTTTTTTCGTTAGCCGCTCGATCATTAAATCAGATATATAAAGTCTATACGATCATATATTTTTATATGGATTATACTCTTTGAGTTATGGACCCACTTTTTCGATCTCAGAGCCATATATAGAAATGACGTTGCTATTCAAGACGAAACGAAACAAATTGAAATAAATTTCAACGATTTTGGTTTCAAATATTCTTGACAACACAAAATGTTGGCTAAAAGAGACATCAGAATTTAAATATTCAATTACATACGTCCGCATCTCTTCAGTGATGGAATTAATCTCGGAGTAAAACCATAACTCACTTGAATCCAACAACAGGTTGAATCCTCTTCTCTTACAAACTGACACTGACAAATTCCACTATTCCATCCGTCTTCGCTTCGGGACCACCAACTCACAAGGTATTCACTTAACTTTCGGATACAATGGTGAAATATCTCAACGGTCAAGACACGTCTCGGAATCATATGAAATCTAATCTAACAATTAATAAGGTAGATACTGGCGCTGCACAGCGGTGGCCAGTCCAATTAATGAAACGCTGTCATGTCATGGCGGCTGCCATTTTGTGATGTGCTTTAGAATGTCTTGTAGTTTTCTGTCACTGAGGTGTGAGTGGATTAATAGGTTTTGGGCTTACCTATCTGTCCAGCAGAGAGCTTCGTCGCGGTATCTGAAACATAAGGAAATAGTACGTTAGAATTGAGATCAAAATGACAGTGGACGAATAGTCATTTGCGATGAGAAGATATATAAAAATATCGGGCAAAATAATTAGTTATAAAATAATAAAAATAAATTGTTGAAATATTGACCAAATTTGAATACATTGTGATTAGTCTTTCTGCTAGAATTTTCTTTAACATCTCTTCATAAATCAACCTTATTAGACCATTTTAAATATTATCTCGGTGGCTCTGCTTTCTAGGAAAAATCATATGCATGTATTGTTTTCAGACACCTTAGTCCCTGTTTTGCCTTTTGTTGAAACAGGGACCATGGAGGTTTAAATAGTACTTTACAGCTCCATGCAGGGACTAAGGTGTCTGGAAATCAAACTGCATAAGATTTATCTTAGAAAGGAGAGCCACCAAGATAATATTTAAAATGGTCTAAAAGTCTCGAAAAGTCTACTATGTAATTGTAATTTTAGAACTCTTTTAAGAACTTTTTTTGCCCTTATAGAATGCAATTATTATCTACATTTACCAACAGACACCAAGCGAAGATTAACTATAGTGAGAAATGTGGATTGTTTCTTGCCTTAAAACATTTTAAAATCTGAGCTGTGTGCTCAGGAAAGTCTAGGTAAAACTACAAGAGTATACAATTTCATCACTTTGGACTCCCAGTACAATATGCAATTTACAAAGCCCCATGCTGGTCTATACGAAAGTGTTTTAACCCTTCGTTCATGAATCATTGTAGGAAATACGATATTTTTATACGACATCGCTGCATTCACATAACACTATGTAATAACATACCAAAAACAGTAATAGATATGAGTACAAATAACACAAGATATGATGATTATTACTGATTGCGAGTTAAAAGACAATCAATTTGTCAATCGCAAAAAACTAAATAAACGTTTGGAATTATGCTCACATGAAACACAAGTCCAATGTTTTGAAACACATTAATAACGAGGATAAAACCGAGAAGAGATTTGTTACGAATGTCGGGTATGATTACAATTTATAGGCCCCTCAGTCTGTGACCCAATGTGAGGCGCCCCTGAGTGTTGGGCGTCCTAATGGGTGGCCATGAGGTGCAGGGGGCTCAAATTTCTTATTAACTTGTGATTAATATGGTCCTGTATCGTGGATTAAAATAGTCTGTTATGGTAATTTATCGTGCTGTTATCTGTGATTGATAGTGTTGTTTTTACTTCCGAATTTTTAATGATTATTATTATTATTATTTATTTTAAAACACATATATAACACATATACACAGGATACATATTATTATACATGCGTTTACTGGCAGTGGGAATAGAGCAAAGCCCCGTAACAACATGTGCCCCACTGCCAGCTTGAGCAAAAAGTCACAGATACATTAAAAACACATTAAAAAGACAACCATAAAGATAAATTAAATATATACTTATCAAGAATAAATAACAAAATCGTGCGTGAGCACTCGTCGATAAAAACTATTGTTGACTATTTAAAATTCGCAGCCGTAAATTTAGTTTAAAATCATTAATGTTAGTGCAGTCTTGTCGTAAACTAGATGGTAGACTATTGTATGAAGCAACAACTCTGGTGTAAAAAAAAGCATGCAAATATAGATCCGTACGTGCAAATGGAGGAATCAATCTTCCAACATAATTATGTCTTGATCTAGAGACATTGTTAATTGTAACACGCACATAAGGATCAAGGTCCACAAGGAATAAAAGCATTTTTTTAAAGAAGATTAAATCAATTTCATTCACTAAATTCTCAATAGAGAGTAGTGAACACAAACGCAACCTCTCTCCCGAGGACACATCCCTTCTCTTAGTAATGAACCTTGTTGCCCTGTTCTGCACTCGCTCAAGTTTCAACATGTTTGACATTGAGGTAGGATGCCACGCAGGGCATCCGTATGTCATTATAGGCCTTACTAAACCAAGGTAAACCGCCCTTTTTACTTTAGGTCTAGCCCCATACAAAACTCTCGTTACAAACCCCAGAACCTTGGCCGCTCTGTTTCTAACAATATCAGTTTGAACATTCCATTTTAAATTTGTGCAAACAGTGACACCCAACATACGCATGCTTGAAGAGCGACTTATATTTATACCATTGATATTGTAATCCACTATGAAAGATCTTTTAGCCTTTGAGATAGTCATGAACTGACATTTTTGATCATTAAGTGGCAAGTGATTGACGTTACACCATTCCACAATATTATTGAGATCAGCCTGCAACACTCTCTCATCATCAACAGATTCAACACTCCTGTAAACTGTACAATCATCAGCATATTGATATATAGTCGAGTCAACCACATTTGGCATATCAAGCATGAATGTAGTGAACAACAGGGGCCCAAGCACAGATCCCTGTGGAACACCAGACAGAACCTCTTGCTCAGTAGAAAAAGAACCATTAAACACAACCCGCATACTGCGGTCCAAAAGAAAACTGTGCATCCACTCAAGTAAACAACCCGACACATTATACATCTGCAATTTCTTCAATAGCCTTCTATGCTGCACACGATCAAAGGCCTTGGCCCAATCCAGCGATATTACATCAACACGAGCCCCAGGGGTGGCATCCAATGTGTGTTGCCAATCATCAATAGCACGAGTCAACATGGTAACACAAGACCGGCCGTGAAGGAAACCATGCTGGTGATGATGAATCGCATTAATGTCGCTCAGGTGGAGCAGCAGCTGGCTTGACACAGTCTTCTCCATAACCTTACCAACACACGACGTGAGGGAAATAGGCCTGTAGTTTTTAATTTCACTTTTATTTCCTGATTTAAAAATGGGCACAACATTAGCAAGTTTCCACTCCTTGGGTATAACACCCTGTGCCATTGACATTTGGAAAAGATAGGTTAGTGACGGTGCCAACTCCTGAGCGCACTCATGTAACAACCTTGCCGGAATACCATCCGGACCAGTTGCACTGTTCGGTTTAAGTTTCTTTAAATGCTTTTCTGTGATCTTTGGATGAAAGTTAATTGTTTGTAGAGAAGGGCTGTTATCCCCGTTGAATGTAAGTGGGCTGCAATCTACATCACCATTATCAACGGTGAAGTTATCACGAAAGTGCTTAACAAAAGCTTCAGAAATATAGTCGGATTCACTCACCACTTTGTTATCAATTTGGAAGTGTTGTGGGGCCGAGCTGCCATTCTTCCCATGAATATATTTCCACAGATTTTTTCCATTGCCATCACCCAGCTTCCAGACGTAATTATCGTGGGCCTTTCTCGACTCGATCTTTGCTAAGTTTCTTGCACGCCGGTAGAGTTCCCAATTAGAGTCAGACGATGAATTTCTCCACTTTCTATATAAAAAAATCTCGTCTGTGAATTTTACGAATTACATCCCCAGTTATCCAGGGCGCCCTTCTCTTAGCATTGATAAATAAATTGCGAGGAATTGCGAGGGGATCAGTTTTGATTTTACGAGGGTGTACTGCGTTATATTTTGCCATTAACAATTTTTGTATAATATCATATTTTTTGCACAACTGAGTTTATGATTATTATGTGTGAAACAGTTGACCAATATTGAATTCAATAATATTACATTGGTATTTATTTTTTTAAGTAAGAAAACAAGAATAAATCATGTAGTAAAACATTATCCTTGTAGATTGTAAAAGATAAAAACAATGTTCCTTCAATGCTAATTGAATTGATTTCCAATAAACTAAGAGAAAGTATAGGTCTATTAAATACTTTTTTACAAACAACAAATCAGTCTTTATGACAAATAAACAGTAAAACATAGTAAAGAACTGGATTATCGTCGAATAAATTCTAAACGTCTCATAATTAAAGACTGCAATAATTTCTCCTGATTCATTTAAGATGGTCGCAATAAGATAATTGTCATTACAAATGTATAAGTAGAGATACTTCAGTACGATTTCACCAGGGATTTATCGACTTGCGGTAGAACCGGTAAATAAATGACCTCAAACGGTAATATAATAAATTATACAATGTATTTACAATATAGATTGTGACTAAGAGACGGTAAGACTATGAAGAAAATTTCTTATAGATACATTTTAGCTAATATCATCGTAAATTCTCATCATTGGCAGTTGTAAATCTAAAGGAATAACTCCAATAGTTTTTATTTGTATCTCGATGCAATAGAGTTAAATTATTATGTAGATATGCACAGCACATTTTATCATCACAATCATCTAAAATTATTTATTTTAGAATAGACATGCATAATTTTTGCTACCTACTTATTTTATACATTTAGTTACTTTAGTTAAACACTCAGAAAAATGCAAAACAAAACTATTACTAAATACTAAGTGTCAGTTTTTCTTAATACTCTGCTAAATTTTAAACAGATGATTAGGGCATTGCCATTCCTTGAATTACCATTTTAACTTAACTATTTTAGAAGAGTATTGAAAAAAATTACCCTATAAATGGTATTTTGTTGACCATTCAAGTAAATCTGATTGCCCCAAATCAAATAATTTCAAATAATTTTTAGATGCTTGAAATAAGTAATGTCTGCACAATTTCTCTGTCTATGAACGGGATAATTCTCAACCAACACGGATAATCTTATTTCGAGACGTCTCTCTAACTGAACTATATCTCAGATTTTACGAAACCTAATCCGACTTAAGCCTGTACAATGCTGCTGGTATTGAAAGTACCAACGCCTAGCAAGATTCTTGTTTGTTGTGGATAACTGGACAGAGGACAGTAGTTCCTGCGACTCGCGATGTGTAAAGAGAGTCTTACACATTTATCTCGTTACCAGCGTATCGTAAACTAGCCTTTTATTCACTGTTCGCTGCAGATGATGCGTTTGTTAAGATAATGTTAACTTATATGCCAGTTTGTTGGAAAAAGGCAAATCCAGGCAAGTTCCTGAATGTAATAGTATATGTTTATGTTCATGTGATTTAGTATTGTTTTGCGGAACTCGTTTGTGTTTTCATAAATCTGATAGAAATTGTTTTAAAAATAATATTACTTTAATATTAATATTAAAACACCATATGCTTATAATATACTTCTTAATATACCCATACTTATAAAGGAAGTCCATGACACCTTTGAGGGTCATCATGTTTATTTTCCTGTTGTTAGCACTGTACATGATAATCCGTTCCAATGATCAAGCTGAAATGTGACATTCATACCGAATTCATCTCTTTAATTTTTTAAAAATCTCTTCCAATCGATTGAACTTATATTTTTTTTTGTCTGGGGCTTAATGTCGCACTGTTCTGCAGCGAGGCTAATGGCGACGGGAACTTATATATCAAAATGCTTCTTTTTTTTAATCGCTACTTCGATAACGCAGAAATTTAGCAATTATAAAAATAATTTCTATATAATTTGCAGTGCATACATTTTTTTCTCGTTGTTTGGTGAAAAATAAAGGAAAGTATATAGTGTTTCACTGATCAATTCAAAATTTCAACAATATCTTGACACTATATCAAAAGTTTTACCTTTATACTCTAACGATAAAAATCTGTATAATATTGCTCTTCATTTCGCCCATGCTCGCTCATCAACGCGTTATCGAGAGCGCATTTCCTATTATTCCGAAGCCCGAATGCTCGCTAGATCTCAGATATGACAGCCGGCATTCCTCACCCCTCATCCGAAGACGTTACGATGACGTCAGAACAAATCTCCGGCGTGAAAAGTGTCTCACTCGCCGGAGATGATAAATATTTCCCGATCATGCGCGTTGATTGTGTCAGAGTCGCGCATTCAAATCACCGCAATTAAGAGGCCGTCTGCGCATGGCCGGTTCTACCCAGACGGCTTTGCGGCTGGCCAACGCACGTTCATGTTTATTTATGTTTTAGGACTCTTGATTACGTTTTTATTTTCACGTTATGAAAGAGTTTTATTTAAAACATAGAAAGAGACAAAAATATTGCACAATGAAATTAGTAACTGTAAACATGTCGCTGAGGTAAGTAGCAGTTTAATTTTAGAACTAAAATCTCAAACTGCACCTTAATTTATGCAGAATGCGTAGCAAAGAAGATGCAAAGTATCATTAATTCCCTCGTTTTGTTAACTTTTACTAACAATTCTATAAACATGTCGCAGAAGTTTTAAATTAACTTCACAATTTTCTTATTTTAGTCGTGTTTAACGTCGTACTGTTCTGCAGCTAGGCTAAAGGCGACGTATGAACGATTATGTTGATGAGAGGGAGATGACAAGGTAAGGATGGACGATGGAAAGGTGGTGGTCGTGGCCTATAGTAAGAATTCCTATAGCATTTTTGAGACACAAAATTAACATCTTCATTAGGAAAGACTTTCGAGGGATTTTTTTCCACGGCAGTTAATTTCTGTTGTTTTAATATTTTTAATCCTCAGATAAGCTGACATACAATATTATGTAAATTCTCTTTAGGGATGAGTGAAAAGTCTGTGAAATTTATAAAATAACAAGTCTCATAAACCTTTTCATCGCCAAGATGTTCACTATTAATAATTGTTAACCGACTCAGCAAGACGGTGATTACTTGTAAGAAACATTTGACACTTATTTAATTATCTAATCACCCGATCCTGCATGGGTGTCCGAGGATGATGCTAATTGCTAATCATGATGTTTATAATTGAATCCGCGTCCCGAGCGGGCGGTGTGAATGACAAGAGAAAGAGAGAGAGAGAGATTCCGAGAAGAGATGCCATCTCATGTGATATTAGGCGCCACGGGGTGTCTTCTGCACTTCTTGTCCTGGCGCTAAGTCACTCATCTTGGCGAGATCACGTGACAGATGCTGTGGTCCAGGCGGTTGCCATGGTTTTCATGCTGGGGCGTAGAGATAAGGAGCAGAGATACGCGGGTGGATGGAAGAGGTGGTTTATTTAGCTGGACAATAACGAAAATAAAATAAAAATATATAAAATCTGTTACATATAAGTTACAAAACCAAATTTAATCAACAATTTTACCCTCAGCTAGCAAATAAGCACATTGCACGTTGCAGGTGTAAAAATATTATATCTAGATTTTTCTTGAACAAATCAAACAATCAGTCACGAAAAATCATGGATTTTTTTTTTTTTTTAATTTGCCCGATTTATTTTAGCTATTTTTTTTCAAAAACTACCCACTAGGTATTCTGAAACCAAAATGATGATGATAATGATGGTATGAAGAAGAGATTTATTTTATTTTTTATTTCATACATCATTTTATTCCTATCACACAGTATACATGAAAAAACGATTAAAGAACAATTCACTCAATAAATAATAAATAAATACATGTAGGTGATGTGACGGGAAGCCCACGTAGAGAATCTCTGAGTGTGGGCTGACCCAGTTAAAGGTTAATAGGCAAAAGATGTTTCAAGATGGCTGAATTATTGTAATACTGAAAAGTGAAAAACACATGAAAATTACTGGATACTAAAGTGTTATTATAGAATGGGAATACAAAAAATAATTGTAGATAAACTGATGTGAAAGACTAATGTTCTAGATTGCGCAATCTACTTATCAATAAATTACGTAAGATAAGGATGGGTGATGGGAAGGAGGCGGTCGTGGCGATTAGTAGAGAA
The DNA here is from genome assembly GCA_934045905.1 of Leuctra nigra. Lineage (NCBI taxonomy): Eukaryota > Metazoa > Arthropoda > Insecta > Plecoptera > Leuctridae > Leuctra > Leuctra nigra. The sequence goes on from OW203766.1 coordinate 35,323,827, forward strand.
CCGTCCCAACATTTATTTCTCGACTGAGGAAAACACGAAAAGAATGAGTCAGGAAGGACGAGTCTTTATCAGTCTTTATGTACATCATAATTTATGAGAAATATTATTCCAAAATCAATTCCAGTCCGAGTCCGAGTTGAAATGACGTCCCTCGCCAAGTCCCGGCTGTAAAGTGAGTACCAAAAGCTTCGCATTGCCCTGACAATGATTTACACCTCTGCCGGATCAAGTCTGAAGCTCGACGCGGCTATTTATCGCTCAGTTGATTCATTCCCATCGCGTCCGTCGCAGAGAGCTTTTCCTTGTAGAAAAGCGCGAGTTATTCCCCGGCATTATGTGATATGATCCGGGAAATGTAATGCAGTGATTTCCCCCCCTCCCCCCGCGCCACTTTAGGGGGGCAGCGGAATATTTCACTTGATAATAACTTAGAGTGCGACGTGCTTTTGAATACTGCAACGGGGAAAGTGGAAATACTTATGCTCGAATGCGTGAGTTTTACTCGAGATTGTGTCCGTTTTTTAGGTTATGGATGTGTATCGTAATAAAGTCCGTCGTTTGATTGTAAATGTAATCTAAACAATGTATGTTTTAGTGGAGTTATGTCGCACTGTTCTGCAGCTAGGCTAATGGAGACGGATGATTGAGTATGATGAGGGTCGGGAGATGATGAAGATGGGAAGGAGGCGGTCTTGGCCTATTAGTCCTTCCCATATTAATTGCCAGTCTAAGAAAACCACGAAAACACCTCACTCAGGAAGGTCGGCCGTGGGAATCGAAACCTGGACCTCAATGTATTATTAAAATATAATTGTATCTAGAAATATATATTTTAACAATGCAATCATTTTTTTACACCCAATCGTGTATCAATATTTTTTGTTCTCGGCTCACAAAATTTGAATCTATATTTTCAAGAGGAATTTATTGTCGAACAAACAACTTCTAGCTAATTATTTGCTACAAGTTTTAGATTGCACTACTTTCTTCTAGATTTAGCACATTCCTATACAAAATCAATTCATTTTTTTAATTTATATTAAAATCGCTTTTGCAAATATTATATATTATACAATTTTAATTGCCCAAGACTAATTGGATCGTTGAATTCTAACAATTTTCTAGCAATTAGATACAAACCATTAGGTTCCCAGTAAACCCTAGCAAACCTGTATTGCACCAGTGAAATAAAAATAGACGATATAACTTTCAAGATAAAATGATTGATTATATATTTTTTTTTAAATCGTCTCAAATTATAGGTGTACGAATTATGTCTAATTATTCGATTTTGTACGTGAAACTAATGATTCTGAGGAAGATGCTGTGAGGACCTGGTCTATAATCGCTTCTAGATAATGATATGGTTCGGAGACGCCACCCCACCCTACCTCCTGGCTACACGGGATCGGGTATGCTAAATACTCCGGACTCAGGCTAATTTCTTTCAATATCTTTTACGAGCAACACCGAAACAAATAGAACTTGTGGGACTTTATGTCGGCGATTGTTTGGACAGAATTTAGACTTTTGTGATGTCATATTTTTATCTATTAATAAAAGAGTATTAATTTATAAATAAAAATACGTTTTGACTCAGATTTATTTCATTTACTGATATAAAATCTTCAAAAGATATACATTATTTTGCCCAGAGTTTTGTTTCATCATAGGTATATCTTGTCAATAAGCAATAAAATTGACACCTAATAAAATTAATTTATACATTATTGAATAACCGTATTCCCATAGACACATTGAATCAATTGCATCAGAATTAAATTCTTGCGAATAACCTAGTTTTGCTCTGAATATGATAAAATACGAAGTAAAATAGAGAGATAAAATTACATATTATGTAAAAAAAATCATACACAAGAGAAATCAGAAATATAAAAGTATAAAATATATTATGAATGAAGGCAAGCTTCTTTGCAATGGTGAAAGTCAAGTCTATATTTCATATTTAATTCACCAAATAATACATTGTTCAACTCGGTATTATTTTAAAAGGTAAACCCCACGAAGTTTTATTGGCATATAAAAATGATGGACTGACCCACCCCAGACATCTAGAAATTAAGGTGTTCAGAACTCCCTTCTGGCTGGTTTACGACACGAGAAGAGCAATTTTGTTTATTGTTAACGGCGCTACTGTTACATAATTCTACCCTAGATATTTTATAACAAAAACCTCTAGACTCGAGAGCATCAAATATCTTGAAAGAAAACCGGCGGTTCAGGTGGAGATTTTATGACTTTTTAATGCAAAAATTGATCTGTGTCCGCACCCACTGCAAGTGGAGGTGACTTATGATGTGCACGGAGGTCGTAAAGCCGGGGAATTGAGTTGTGAAAGCAATGTTGACAGCGGAGACCTCGGAGATGGCGAGATTGTGTCAGCGGAGGCTGCTAAATCAACAGGAAGGTTATTGTTGTGGGCTTTATAATGAGCAGATGGCTGGATGAGAGGAGTTCACGAAGATTTCGTTTTGATTGTGCTTTTGTGACCAATCCAAAACGCCCAGTAGTGAACACAGAAACTGAAAACGTATGTCTTTCAAAACTTTTTAGATAACATTTCCTTTTTATTTATAGGTAGATTTTATGATACAAGAATTATACATAAATAAACTGCTTCACAAGAGCTTGAGTGTGGGAATAAATATGGAAAATAATAACTCCAATCAAAGTTTTCCATAAAATGTTAAGACAGAAAGACAAACACAAATGACAAGACAAAAACAAAAGAACAGAGATTTTGTAGATTTTTTTTTTTGAATTTTTGTTTAAAATAATCATAAAATTCTTTACGGAAATCTACACGATTGCAAGGTTAACTTTTCTGATAACCATATCCTCAGTCGAGAGAAATTGCCAACAAACTCCTTCTCAACGATCGTTCCAACCATTTATCTCTAAAAGTATCAAAAATCTTATTTGCACCTACTCTATATATAAACATGAGGGTATACAAAGCACCTCAAAATTCCCCAAACTACTCTCTAAAACGGTCCACAATTAGTCCCTATTCCACTACAATCAGGGCCTCTCTAATTGCGTCCATGAAGAGATTCACTGCAAATTCCTTCCACTCTCTCGTCTCTTGGCCACGATGAAATAACACCATTACGTTGATTGTCTTAGGTCTAATAATCGCTGCCATGATTATGTCTGCAGAGAGGAGATCACAGCAGCGATGAAAGAGACTCAAGTGGTCTTATTTTGTAATCAAGCGCATGATATACAACATCCTTCACACATTACAACCGCTGCTAACATTGCAAGAACTGCCGGGGCAAAGTGGAGAGCTTCTTGTTGGAAAACGGGAAAAACTCTGCGGAAGAATTCGAAGATTGGCATGTGTTGGGATTTGTGAAACGGCTCTATTAAGATTGTGTAAAGAAGATGTCTGTGATAGCAAATATCTTGTTATAATAACGGAAAATATTATTAATCGTACGAACTTGTGCAAATTAATATGTCACACTGACAACTCCGGATGATTTCTTCTTCTCTCTTCAACATAATTTGAATGACGTACAACTTGAAATTACCTCTTTAAAATACCGGTAGTTCTGAGTTTCCTCTATTTCAAATCAATCTGCCAACACTAAAAAATGGTCTATCTGGTTCTACATTTTATTTGAAATCTGAATTAATTTTTGTATTTCCTATAATTTAATTCATAATTTCATAATTTTTATAATAATCTTAATTTTGTTTTTAATTTTATCTTTTAACCAAGTAATTGTCTTAACCTGTTTCATGCAATATTGTTATTCTCATGAACTATACTATGTATTGATAAGATTGACAGCTTACAAACTATTCTTTAAACGTTTGTCCATGTTATAAAAAATACAATTTTTATAAAAAAAAAATACATAATCAGAGTCGTTCTCAGCAGTGTTTTAAATTTGGGTTGTAATCAAGTGAATTTTCAATTTCGTTCTTTCAGCAACAGGTATATTGTGATAAGATTGTCACATTTTGTGTGAGTTTAAAATTGTGCTAGAGTTTCAAGTTTGACGATTTGGTTTAATTTATGAACCAAGAAACTGACATCAAACTAACCCCATCTACGCACATCTTACCCCAGACTGAACTGCCTGTGAGTCCTATCTTTAGTTTCCAAACTCTTTGACCAGCTGCTGCAATCTGGATAATAATTACGCGTGATTTGATGAGAGAGGCGGAGTAGAGCTCTGTTCGACCGACCGAGCCACTGCGCCAGGACACCTTGATGGGAACGCAACCAATTTAAATACGACCAAGAAGATAATGTGGGGGAGCCGATCTTGCTTGCTTTATTATTAGACCACATCGAAACCAATTAAAGAACCGAAGTAAGGCGGGAATCAAAGAGATAAGAAACCAGTAGAGATTGAAGTAAAAGAGGAGCAAAGAAAACAAGAGCTAAGGGGACCAGTATTGGAGATTATGTCAAAAGATCTTTGACGATGTTGTAACAGAAAACACAGACTCGAAGAGCTTTTGTGTAGATTAGTTAATTAATTTCTACTTTATTTTAACTCGAGTAAAAAATAGTGAAATTCGATTGGAAAAATTATTGTTACACAGCTCTGGAAGGCAACGTGGAAGAGCTATTATTAAAGAAGTCGTTAATTTTTATAGGAAATATTTTAAATTAAGGTTCTGAACTACTAATTTTGATCAGAAATAATTTTAAACAAGTAAAAAAAGTATCTAAAGGCACTTAATTTAATTATACTTCGTGAAATCTTTCATCCAGTTCAGTTCAGCGAAATTTGTAACTTTATAAATTTCAGACCAAAAGTTTGTTATCAAAAAACATCTATTTGACCTTTAAAACATTCTCTACTAATCCATTTAACTCTGCATTTTAATCTTTAAAACACATTGTTGCTGAACCGCTCTGGGCAAAGTTTTACGAGCTATTTATATCTCCGCCGACTTGTCCTTAAAACTAACTGACGCTAATTATGAATATATTAAAGTATTTAGTGAACAATGAGCGCCATTACTTCCAAGGAGTTGGAGGCAATGTTACAACTTTGCCTGCGTCATAGGGATGAAGTGGGGGGGTGAAGGGTGTCAGTTACTCTAAGCCCGTGGAAGATTGTTCGCGTCATAAGGGTGGGGGGTGGGGGGGCAGTTTCGGTGTTTTCAGAGGAAGGGGAGGGGTAATTGGTGTAAGTGAGATGATGTTAGCATTGCTTTGTGGTTCGAGGGGAAACGTAATCATTATTATGGTGTGTTCTTAGTTTAAAACTAATCACGCACGTGGAATAAACTATTTGGTCAGAAATGCAGCTAATAAACTCAAATATCTGGGGTAATTTCACTATACTTTCATACGCGATTTCGGCATGAATGAGACTTTTCAACACTGTTGAAAATATCGTCACCGTAACAGCAAAAACGCACTAAGAGCATTTACAAACTTTTAAATAGCTGTGAAATACTGACAAAGAAAGGGAGATTTTCCTTTTACATCCTGTTCTTCCCAGTTGATCATCAAATACTTTGATTAGAGCGTTTGTCAAATAACATTGAGGAAGCTGAGCGAATTCTTGGAATTTGTGATCTCATATTTCAAAACCTTTCAAAAATACTACGCCAACAGAAAAAATATTTGAAGTGAAACATTACTGGCTGCATCAATTTCACAATGCTATGATCAATTAGAATGAAAATTAGAATTGCAAAAGCAGATAATCTCAAACAAAATATATAAGTGACCGTCTAGTAGAGGTTTCAAAGCTTATAGAATATAGAATGTAGAATGTAGAATAATAGTTGGACCGCGGAGAAGACGCGGCGGCCAAGCGAGACAGATATCCACCCCTGATGGCATCAAACCACCACTTAACTCAATTATAAGCCCTCTTTCAGTTCCATCTTACGGAGAGAAAAAACAATTAAAATGTTTACACAATACAAAAAGGCACACGGATTTAAATATATGGCGGTTAATAGTAACATTGGCCGATAATGATTGTTGTAATAACCTATGGTTGCTAATAAAATTAATAGTTCTGGAAGGGAGATAGCAAAACAATGGCAACTGATTAGCATATTCGAATTAATGAATCGGTATGTGTATCTTCAGATTTGTTGACTGGAATTGTGGAAAATTAAATAATTTGGGTTTTATAATAGATAACGAACGTAGGAATTATTAGACAATTTTTACTTCGTCCCTAATTGTGATGAATATAGACTAGGAGACTAGACTATGTACCACCAGATTAAATATAAGCAGAATCCTCTCAAATTGCAAAATTTTTGGGAGAGATGAGAGTTTTACAACTTTTAATGTGGTCAAGAAGGTATCTTTTCTGATCCCGATGGTCAAACAATTGACCAGTTCACATTTTTGTTCAAATAATTGAGGTATCAAAAAAAAAAAATTGTGGAATTCAAAATAATGTTAAACAGGTTTACTAAAAATTAAAGGTTAATAAAAACTACAAATCAGTGATACGCAAATCATAATCGCACAAAGTGCTGTTCCTTAAATTGTAACATTAATTAAATTATCAAAATTAAGATTTTAGAAGCTGAATGATTGAAACAATAGTCGATGCCCAATGAACTAACCACAGCAAAAACTGTTAAAATATCTTGCATAAGTCAGAAGTCCAGTTCTCCAATGCAAACTACATGCAACTACTCAAGATTAAAGAGACACATCTTTCACTTAATTTCTTTTCGATTCTGCGATACGAATATGCCTTATACGTTCGATTAACATTACACAAACATACATGTAAACGAAAAGATAAATCCAGAGATATGCTTTAATTCTTAGTAATACGCAGCAAACTATGAGTTCTTTTAAAAACAAATAGATAAAAATATCCAACAAATAATTATTTCTACTAACAGAAAACATTAAGAAGCAAGAATCTATAGAGAAGAAGAAATCAATAGATACGATCGAATCAAGTAAAATTCCTGATACACCGTTAACTTCGCCGATTGTATTTATTTTGTTAAATGAAAGGATAGGAATATGCCGCCATCTAGACCGCTTTTTCATCTCGCTACTCGCTTCTACAATGTCGGTGTCTCTGAGACTTTAGCCACAATAAACTCTCCGACCATTAGCTGACATAGAAAGATTAATTACAGATATCCGCTTAAACTATAACTATACCTATATTGCCAATTACAAAATACCAAGAAATCGAATGCTATTTTTGGGGTATGAAACTTGATTGAAAGAAAAATTGTATTGCAAAACTGCATTTCTTTCTTTTTGCAGTCGGGTGGCTGCCATAGTTATTATTTCTGAATGAAACTAGCAATGTAGTTTAGATGAAACGCAATTAATTAACGGCCTATTATTATTAAAAATTAATCAACATTTAAACGATAGGGCATGTAAAACGCTCGTCAATCACTGTAGAATGCGCCTAAGTCGGTTATGGCCGAACTGTAAGTGAACAAGATGTTAGGGAGATGTTTTTGTAGACAATTTTTCTTTAAAAATGTGTATAATTATGTAAGTTTGATTACAGGGTGTCTAGTCTAAACAAACCCAGTCTAGTAACAAAGAGTGGGCGAGGGAGAATGGCAGGTCCATTGATGAGTTTTGGACGTTTGAGATCTGTCAAAGAGACAAAAGATATGAAGAGCACAAGGCGTCTTAAAGCGTCGCGACGTCATGACAAAACGACGCCGGGCGTCTAAAGTCCCAGCGGTTGGTTCAATTAAACTCACATTTACAATCTACAAAGTCAGCCTCTTAGTTCCCTCAAGGACGCTTCTAATCCAGAGCATAGGAAGCATAGGGAGCATAGGGAAGCATAGGGAATAGAAGCATTGTCCACCGAGAGACCATTACTTTTGTGTAAAGGAAAAGAAAATTACTTGGATTTCTCAAATGACACGACAATTATTCTTCATTCCCAATCGGTCCATAATATATAACGATTCGTCGAAATAAAAAAGTGGTTTTCACTCAAAAATTATTCTGAAATCCAACTCTTATTCCAAATTATCAAAAAAAATCCAAATCCAAATTATTGGATTTGAATGAATTGGATTGGAATGAAAATTTTTGGATTATATCCAAATTATTTTATACCAAAATATTTTAAAAATAATATACACAAATTAACTTTATACAATTCATATGCAATTTAATTAAACATTAATTAAAATAAAATACACTGAATTTGTCAACAAACCTAACTGTGAGAAAACCGGCACCTCCACCACATAACATCACGCCACCCGTTCAAATGAAGTGCTCTCCGCCAAAACCCACCCTTAAACTCCGCACACAACTCGTTCATTAGACATTCTCCACCTTTCGCTTGCCGTTACCCGCAGCCGCCACGCACTTCCACGCACGTGTCGCCTCAACTTTGCATACTCTTGGTTTACGCGCGCTACATGCTCTGATGTTGACACGCCATACACACGTTGTTGGGGGATACACAGCGATTCCGACAACCTGCGTGGCCGACAGACAAGACGCATAAAACTGTGCATTTCCACGAGGCGAATCTGCGGATGGGGAAGTTGATTTTACGGAAGTGGGGTGAGAGACGATACAATAACGTCTTGGTTTATGCAATTTGCACCGTCATTCCGGTATGGCGTTTATGGAGAATCGTGTTTTGGGATATGAGATTGGGATTTCGATTACTATTTGATGACGAAAATGTTTTCAATTGTAAACTAGGAAAGTGCTCTGGAAAAGCGTTGAGAAGCTAGTACCAGTGCGCGCATATTCGAAATGGTAAAGAAGTCGAGCATGTAAATAGAGTACTTGCATCTGACGTCACAGCTGACCAAAATCTCACTGGGGGACAGATGCTTTGCTTTCAGTATATAAATAATAAGTAATCATTATATTTATTGATAATATTTCATTATTTAATTTGATACCATTTTCTTTTCCCCAGAAAATAAACAAGAGTTACCTAGCAACCAGGGCGAATACCCTAACTTCTTGACCGATTATGTAATATATAATATGTAATTCATCTGACTGAAGTTTTGTTCGATTAGCCGTCGGATTGTGCGCATCAGATTGTGCAGAAAACCTATTAATGTGTTAGAGTAATGCTCAATTATCCGAAGTATTTCGAGCGCAATAAATCTCCCGCTGCGGTCCGATGTCGCTGCATGTTGTATTGGCTCCATCTGAGCGCTGGATGCTGTGTGGACCACGGAGTAATTCCTCACCCCGTGATTGATCTGATTGGCGGAGAACGACTCGCTGGAGAGTCGTTGAGGCGCGAGCAGATCTGTCTTGCATCACATTCAGATGAATATTTCATGTGATCATCTTCCTCTGCTTCCTCGGCCTCCTGGATCCACACCGCAGCTTCATCGGCCTTCTGGATCCACACCGCAGCTTCATCGGCCTCCTGGATCCACACAGCAGCTTCCTCGGCCTCCTGGATCCACACCGCAGCTTCATCGGCCTTCTGGATCCACACCGCAGCTTCATCGGCCTCCTGGATCCACACCGCAGCTTCATCGGCCTTCTGGACCCACACAGCAGCTTCATCGGCCTCCTGGATCCACACCGCAGCTTCATCAGCCTTCTGGACCCACACAGAAGCTTCATCGGCCTCCTGGATCCACACCGCAGCTTCATCGGCCTTCTGGATCCACACCGCAGCTTCATCGGCCTCCTGGATCCACACCGCAGCTTCATCGGCCTTCTGGATCCACACCGCAGCTTCATCGGCCTCCTGGATCCACACCGCAGCTTCATCGGCCTCCTGGATCCACACCGCAGCTTCATCGGCCTCCTGGATCCACACCGCAGCTTCATCGGCCTCCTGGATCCACACCGCAGCTTCATCGGCCTCCTGGATCCACACCGCAGCTTCATCGGCCTCCTGGATCCACACCGCAGCTTCATCGGCCTCCTGGATCCACACCGCAGCTTATCAGCCTCAGAACTAAATAGCAGTTCACGATATAGTTTTGTAATTTTTTAAAGAAATTATATATTTTTTGACGAGCGAAATCGTTGATAAGCGAGCATTCGAAATGCTTGAAAGAAGTTGACCACAGCTGCTCTTTGAGTATAAACTATAAATCAATTTTGCGGTGAATTTATTAGACCGATCTTGCTAGAAATCAATACGGGAACGAACAGTATAGTAATTAATATTTGGTGAAATAATTGGCCTGTACTGTTACTTCGTTTGACCTTGGGCCCTATTCTAGAACTTTCTAATTCCCAATTCCACTGTAACTTATTCGATTCCATGCAATGGATTCCACCTGAAAGGAATTGGGAAAACGTTCTGGAATAGGGCCCCCTGTAATGCGTAAAACACACAAAACGGACAGATATTCGAGCCATAAGTTTTAAACTGAGACGCTATTAACGTCGCACTGTTCTGCAACTAGACTAGCGACGGATGAATGAGTTTGTTGGTGAAGCAAACGTAAGGACGGACGGGGGGAACGAGCTGTCGTGGTCTTTTCATAAGGAACCTTCCCATCATTCGCGTCTCGACTGAGGGATTCGAACCCGAGGCCCCCGGAGTGTTGTTTGACTATCTGCAATAACTCTTGACTAACCATCAGTCATGTCGTCTTCAGATCCGCCCAGCATCCCACTTCGCTCCTGAAATCTTCCCCGCGGCTGAAATCTCTTAAACACCACAATCACCGATTCCACCTCTTTTCTCAAAACAGTGGTTTACACCCAGTAATTGATAGGTAAATCAAAACACACTGATTTCAACCACTTGATTGCTGGGGGGAGATTCTGTTGACTGATCATATTTCATCGCGCTGTTGAGAAGAGCGCTCGAAACTTTCGCATGTCGAGTGAGTAGAGAATCACCAGGAAGGAGAAGAAAGAGAACGAGAAGGAGGAGGACAAGAACCAAGAGACGTACAAGGAAAAGTAGAGGAAAAGAAGAGAAGGAGAAGATCATGAGGTCGATGATGATGATGACGAAATGGAACTCCAAAGTTTAATTGTGCTAACTTTTGGATTAAATTCAACTGTTTCAATCATTTTGAGCTATCTGATTGGCTTGCCGCCACTTTAGTCCAATAATCAGCTAACCCGGCTCAGATTAATTTTGGTCGGTAAGAAAACCTTTATATAATTGGGTCAATTAATCTTGGATTAAACTTATGTTGAAACGCGTAGACAGCATTTTTCAGTTCACATCTTTGAATGGTTGTTATATGTATGTTTGAGGACAATGGTGAGGTGGAGGCCGTCGTTGTATAGTCAGGAACCATCCAAACATTTGCCTCGTATGACAAGCGATACCATGACGTCAGGACGGGGATCGAACCCGGCAAGTGCGATGCAACTGGTGTTTGGGTACCGGGGATCGAACCCATGCCAATGATCTGTTTGGGTACTCCCGACACGCACCGACAAGGCCGGTACCTTGCCGTAAGCGCGAGACGTGCTGCGAGGATCACGCCCATCACACAGCCCTTGTTCTTCACACGTCACGCAAGCCCTCTGGATGTCACGCCATCGGCACGCGCAGGCGCAGGAGCATGTCAACAACACGAGTGATGGAGGAATAGTTCATTCATACTAGTCAGAAGTTTATGATCAATACAATCAATATCCAATGATCATAATATCGTCTCTCGATCAGGCATTCTTAGCTCAGGAGCGATATTTCGACGCTCTTCCTCTTTGTCTGCTTCTCCTTTTTTCAACTTCTTTAACAAACATCCCCACTTTTCTTCTCTGATCTTCTTCCACAACTCTCCTCGTTCTTCCACAGAACCCTCCCTCCACCTATCCACTTCGTTCTCCGTGTATCATTGCCTTTTCTTCTCACTCCAATTGTTGGTGACATCTACCAAAGAACATGCTACATAATTATTTTTAAAAATGTTTTCCTTTTATAAACATATTTTTCACATGCATGCAACTTGTAAGTATGGTGTTTCTCAGGTAAACAGATTCATAGATGTCATGCGTTGATACTTTGCTCTACAATAGAGGTCTGAATTCATGACAGATCCATGTTATTGTTATCCTTATGGCCGTGAAATGACATCAGAACGAATCGAAATGATTTTGTTTTCGTTCTCGCCAGATCAGTGCCCGGTGGAGGCGGAGGTGTGGAGATCACCGCCACCCAGACACAGCGACTGAATACCAGTGTTTAAACTCGAGTCGGCGTGTAAGACGGAGGTTAATGGAACGCTCGAGTCATGACGTGAATACGATATGAGCTGGACCATTCACGAACATCGATACCGCAGTCCAGTGCTGTGTCGCCGGTCAACTCTCAACTCATTCAGACAATAGCCGAGATGACACTCCAGTGTGCAGTGAGCCCATAGCACGCTCAACAACCCTTACAGTAGATATCGTGATTTTTCACCAATACGACTGGAGCTTTTTTTTGAGCTTTTACGTTTTGAAACCGTTCACGTTTTCATTATTTAAAACTTGAAAAAGTTGATAACTAGCCTTGGACAAGCTTTATACAATGCAATACGGTTTCAGAACATAAGTCTCAGGTTGATTGGAATAACGTTGTACTTGTAACACAGAGCTTCTTTTCACATTTGTGAAAATAGAAAACTAGTGATTCATTGACTCATGCCTATAATTTATGAAGTGTTCAGACATGTAAGAAGGTGTATTTATTGCACAGACGTCAGTTTCTCCCTTTTCTCCAGTTGCCCATTTTGGAAAAGTTTTGTCTGCTTATACTGTAATGGCGTTAAAAATTAGGTTATTTACGCTTATTTTGACGTTTACATTTAAGGCATGACTGAAAGCAAGTTGTGAGGACTTGCCAAGATAACTATCTTAAAATACTTTAGCATGATAATAATTAATCCCAAATTAAATGTTAATACTGTTATTTTGAGCAGAACTTTTATTTTGGAACATTATTTTATTTTATTGGATACGCTTGGAAATGAAAAATACAGATATTTATACAAAACGACTCGATTTAAAATTTACAACATCACTGTTTACATATAATTACCAGGACATTGATGGTGGAAGTGCCATGATTTCACAAATCCACATAACAAACCATTTATATGCCATAAAGCCCCTAGCAAAATTAAGTACCTTTCATTCAAGTTTATTTTAATTAATCCTAATAATTATCCACCTCTATAACTGCATCGTACACAAACAAGAATGTTAATATCGTAAATCCAAATGAACGACCGCTGGGAACGATAATCACTTTCAGCAATAAATATATCTCGTAAGTTATTTCGCAGCATAAATTCACCGCGATAATGTATTAACAATTATCGCCTTGGGTTTGATTTACAGCTGCACATAACTCGGATGCTGTCTCGAGATGTATTGGTACAGACAGCATCCAGAGATCACAGAGAGATAGCGAATAACATGTGTAAGTCCTATGATGACGTCAGCTTTGACAAAATGTATCTATGGATTAAAGTGACTTTTGCAATGTGCAAAGGAAGTGAATACTTTTGACACCTACATATCATTGGTTTGCTAAAGAAAACGGTTTGCATGAATGCAAGGGCGTGTCCAGGATGACATTTCGGGGGGAGGGGGGGGGGGGGCCGGACATTAGTAATATTTTGAAAAATCACAATGGAAACAAGAGACAATTTTGGAGCAAGGTCATTCATTTAGGTGCAATTTTGAATAGCTATGTATAGCTATTTTGGGGAATTATAAATTACATAATATCACAAATTTGGTCTAAGAGATTTAAGAATAGTTACATATATTGAACTCATTATGGCATGTAAGTCCGGGGCGCCTAACCCCGGAAATTTTTTGGAATTTTAACTCAATTCTAAGTTTTTTTAAACGTTTTTGACATGATCTGTCTATTTTTTTCACATATTATTTTAAATGTGCTTATTTACCCCTGATTTCACCCCCCGTGAAATACGCCCTGAATACGCCCTTGCATGAATGATTATGATGATGATAATGAAGTATAAGGATGGACGTGCGAAGAGGCTGACCTAATATCAGTGAACCTTCCCATCATTTGCCTCTCGACTGTATAGAATCATGAGAAACCTTCAGTCAGGAAGGACGGCCACGGCAATCGAACCCTAGACCTCCGGTGCGAGTCCAGAGTGGTATCACCTTAATTTTATAAAATTGAAATTATACATAAGTTTAAAAAATCATAAAGTAGCGCCCATTACTGAACAATGCCACACACTGGAGTACTTTACGACCTCAAAGTGTTAAATAATTAAATTAAATAATCGGATTTTTCACTTTGAGGTGGTATAAAAGGTCATAATGCAGTCAAATGTGTGACATTTTTAATATGGTGTGTTTAAATTCGCGTTTATTTACACTTTGATTTTTTGAAAATTCTGTTACCGTTAAGAAAAATCTAGAAAAAACACTTTAAAGAACCACGCGCGTCTCTTTATGCCTCTTAACATGGGAAAGTACGGAGAAAAACACATTTGTCATTATATTAGCTGTCTTACTCCTCAGTCTGTGTTTCAAATCGTGCTCCAGTGCATCTTGGGCTCTTTCAATCGGACATTCGAGCAAATCGCAGACCTCCAGAGCAGCTTCGCAGTTGGCTGCAGACGAAACCTCACACATTTCTCATCGAGTGCAGAGTTTCAGCGATTGGACACGACTTTGTCTCTCTGTTTTCGTTCACCTCGACACCTCACAGATCGTCGCGGTTTTTACAACAATAATGCAGTTGGCACTTCTCAAACCCGACCACAGGGTACAGAAAAACATCTCATCGAACTCAACGTATTTAAAAAAAACTTTATGCCATTGGAAAATCCATGTAGACATTTTACAGTTTTACTTTAAGTTTCGAACCCAATTAATGTGTTTAAAATAATTAAAATTGCTATGTTTTGTCTGTTTTATATACCTAACCTACAGATATTTTTTTAATTATGTGTGTAATTCATGAAAATAAATGATCAATTAACGAAATATAAAGTAGGAATATCCCCTGTGTTGTCAATTATATAACGAATATTTTAATCAGGGTTCGTTAGTCCTGCCTTTATTCTTAATAAGCTATCAATTATCGCTGCCCCGATGAAAATACCAACTATTATCGTTCATTAAAAATACGTTTTCTGGTAATATGTTAATTCGTATTCTGGATGCTAAAAAGCACTTTGCCAAATCTCTTCCACCTGCAAAATCAATCAGTCCAAATACATTCTGATAATCTAATGAAATCGAGAAGCTACGGCGCAGGCGCACAACGTGTTCGGATTATCCTGAATTAAAATTTACAAACACTCTAATGGAATTTAGTTGTATTTCTTAGCGACCTGTTGCCGATGCAAAGACGCATAATGAATAGCAGCGAGACATTCTCGGTGGGTTGTAAACCAAACACATCCAGATAACACCCGATCACTTTTGGTCGATTTAAAAATCGAACATGTCAAAATTCGACATTTTTACGACCTGTTTTAATTCTTTTATTTTTCATCATCTGTATTATCCAGTCTAGACTTCGCCCCTTTGGTTTTATTAATCCCAGGTTTAGAACTCCCCGAAAAGAGCGCCAAAACCCCGACCCTGTTACAATGTGCTACAAGAGATTTCAATTAAACAAACAAGTGCATTAATGAGAAGGAAACAGATTTATGGTTGGGTCTACTGACTTGGTTTCTAACCCTCCCTGTAGCATCTTATATTAGGGCGTCTAAAGTAGGATACCTACGAATATTTAAAGACCTACTCTCGTGCTATGCTAAATATTTAGAGCGCGGCGATTTGACGTAAGATAAATCACCCATTGATAATTCGAGAGAAGGAAACGTTAGGTTTTAACATAAAGTTTTCGCCTTGAATATCCACATATTGAACCAAATTATTTTTTTATTAATTTTGTTTGCGTGAAGATAAAATGTACATAGTGTTGCTTTTGAAGCACTAAAAGTCAAGGAATTGGAAAATACTAAAAGTAGAACTTTGATATTATTTTCATAACAAAATATCACTTCGCTGTTTGACTGCATTATAAAAAAATTGCTTTGATTAATATTGGTTTGTTTATACTTGATTCCATAAACAATAATTTTAAATGTAAATACTAAATATACAATTAATTTTTGAATTCTGAAACTTTATTTTCTTGGATGGCAAACGTGAATGTTTAATTTAGTTTCTTTGCGTGAAAATAACACCCAAATTATTTCCCTCGCGAGATATGTGTTTATAAAAGAAATTAAAGAATGTGTTAAGGGGTGTACAAGAAAGCCAGTAAGTATTACAGACATTTGCAATATGGCCGCTGGAAATGTCTGACAAAGGAAAGTAGACCGCAAATTGAATTATCTTGAAGGAGCTCACCCACATGTAATAATAATAACGGCTATATTTGACTATCAGATCTACGTGATGGGGTTCAATTAACAATAACCCACATCAGAATCAAATTAAAATAAAGAAAGCAAAGCCAACTGAAGAATGGTTTATTTGTGCGTTATTCTTACGCAATGTGCATTTTCGAAGCAGTTTTTTTGGTCGCATGTTAATTTTCTAAATTACAAACTTAGATAATATAATATAAACTCCAAAAGAATACATTACTTTTACGATAATTTTTACAATAATATTGTTCTAGTAGTCGTTCAAACACAAGAAAATGGTAGGAAGGGATGTGCGAGTGAAAAATATCCTGCCGAACCGGGGCTCGAACCCGGGACTTCTCCCTTGTCAGTGTGAGGTCCCATGGTTCAAGCCCCGATTCAGTCTGATATTTTCACTTCACATCCTGGACTCCACTGGAAGTATTCCAAAGGCATCTAAAGTATTGTTGTTAAGGTGCTGCAAGCGCGAGCGATTTTGTTGCTTTTTGTAGACACTTTTTGCGATACGATTGGAGACGAAATGGGTAGACCAAATTATTTGAAATTTTAATCGTGATTAGATAAAAGACAAACTTAGGGTTATCCCTTGGTACATTTTTAATTTTTTGTTTCGTTAATTAGTAATAATTAATGGATTTTTGGTGAAAAATTAGCTATTTTCTTGTCTCCCTGGGCGCCGTATAAAATTAAATTTCAAAAATGTGCCAACGGATAACCCTAAGTTTGTCTTTCATCTAATCATGATTAAAATTTGAGATCAATTGGTTCACGGGTTTGGTCTCCAATCGTATCGCAAATTTCATCGTTTTGCGCGGTTTTGTTGAATAACCGGCGCCTAATTAACGATGCAATAAGCAAAAATAAAAAAGTGCACTGATATACAATCAGACTGATCCTGTGAACATCCTGTAAAAGTTACACTCACTTATGAAACAATTTTTCTCTCTCAATTTTCTAAAACGGCCGAGCGCTAGTATCACCTTAATTTTTGTATAACACGGTTTACAATACATGCAAGCGCACTATAAACAGGTTAATACATGTTCTACTAGAACTCTTCCACATGCATCAAACTCGAAGTAACCAGCTTGTACGCTCGACCATCGATTACCTAAATCATTTCGATACTGATTAACCCAGCAGGTAACACATTCGAGGCACCTCCACCGCATGTCGGACAAACGTCTACACGCCAGGCATTTAGCTCGGCGCTCGCGACCACAAATCACGAGTATCACACTGTTCTTCAGCCAGGAACAACTGAATCCTGTGGGGTTTATCATCTATATCACTGATAATGGGCCGGGATGTCAGTGATCATGATTTAGGGGATGCGATTTGGGTTGGTAATAAAAGTGAGTGTTTTAGGGTATGTGATAGTGTAGTGGTTTACAAGAATTCGTTGCAAAAATGTGATCAATAGGGAAGTCTCATGAAATTTTATTCTAGTAAATTTCTATAAATAAACACAAATAATAATGACAAATACACTTATTACCTGTGAAATCTTAAATTTTCATTCATAAAAATCGAGTTCAAATATCATATGATTTTTGGCGGGAAAAACGGCCTTTAACAAGAATCAGAATTGTGATGTCATTTCCAAGTCTTGAACATTGTGTTGACATGGGAATTCCCTTGTTGCCATGGCAATATAGCAAACTGTGATGTCATTGCCAATTTTCCTGTTTTTAAATGAGAGGAGATCTATCAAACTTAGTAAATTAATTACATGAGAACTATTCGTCCAACAACAAAAATAATACCACATCTGTGTTCAGCAACATCTCAACTTTCATAAAATAAATATTATTCTGAATTCTAATCTTCACGAGACTTCCCTATTCTGTATCTCTCGTAGAAGGCCCAATTGTCTCTATTTTGAGTTGCACACTTTTGGAATCATGTAATCAACACCCTACATGTTTTATTGTCTTCCTTTGCTCTCATGGAAACCTCTAATTTCGTACTAAGTTTTAAAATGCCCGATATAAAAATGTAATCAGAGCGCGGCTACATCAAACATTTCAAGAGCACATGTGGTAAATGTTTCATGTACATCGCTCCAGCCGTTTAGGCTGTAGCCGCTTAACTTCATGGCAGTCGAAGATGGATTAATCAAATGTAAAATCTGTAGTTTGTGCCCATTAATCTATGGTCTTTCATTGGAATATTTAGTTCCCACATTTTTTAAACTTCAGTGAACCATTTAGGAAAAGATTCTGAAACATTTCCCAACTCTACCTATAAATTCACGATGCATTTATTTTGATTTTCTTGCTAGTGATTGTCTTGATGTATGTCCCCCATCCCCATCCATCCCCCCCCCCCCCCATCATAAGTCCTCCCGGCCTTGCTGGTCCATCTGGCCACGCGAAGGTCGCGTCCAGGAGGCTTTGACCGACAGCAACACGCAGAGTAATTATTACACCCAATAGCATGAGTAATTCGCACAACACTCTCCAACTGTGTCCGCAACGCTAAGGGAAGTTGCTTATTCGCACAACACTTGTGTCCCCAGCGCTAAGGGAAACTGCTTATTCGCACTACACTCTCCTCAGTGTCCGCAACGCTAAGGGAAGTTGCTTTAATCGCACAACACTCTCCTCAGTGTCCGCAACGCTAAGGGAAGTTGCTTATTCGCACAACATTGTGTCCCCAGCGCTAAGGGAAACTGCTCATTCGCACTACACTCTCCTCAGTGTCCCCAGCGCTAAGGGAAACTGCTAACAAGATATTATTGTTGACTCGCCATATTGTATGACAATCAAATCACCAGATTTATTTCACATATACAGATGATATTCAAAAAAATTATTGAATACAAATTATCGTTATATTAAATCAACGAAACAAAGGTGTAAATTCATAGAGCTATGACCTCTAGGTGAAGCACCTGTAGGTAAAAATTGAATTTGTTACACTACCTCTGTACCATTTGGAAGGGGAATAGAATCTACATAAAATGGGCTCCTTTCTTGGGATATGTATGTGTTTTATCTTGAAATCTGTTATTTACATACATCGGTAAACATTCAGCTGTATTTTGCAAAAAAATATAAATTGTATAGATAATGAAAACATCTCATTTTAATCTTGAATATTTTTAATATTTATAAATATTTTTCAGGGTATTAATTATTAATGAAAAATGCGTTGCTTATTCCGTTTGGCTCCCATTGCTAAAAATTAATGCTTCAAATCTTGTTCTTTTGAACTTAGATTGTGAAAATGTTTCGTAACAGGGCAGTTTGTTCCAATATGTGACTAAACAGCGTTTCTTCCGACAAGAACAAGAAAACTGAATGAAAGTACCTCGACATTCTTCAGCCACTAGTTGATTGGAGACATCCGCATTTGCCACTGAAATTGCTCCTTATTATCACCTAATAAGACGTCCCAACAAAATGTACACTTGCAACCTGTTAGATGTGAAGAGATCGTCAAACAGACCTGAATCAATACGCGCTATTGACAGAGATAATTCATAACTATTGATATTTACACGCTTCACACACATCCTATTCGAAGGAGTTTTGGCACTTGCAGACGCGCGACGTTATTAGTACAGAATTGTAAATAATACAACAAACTACATGAAGAATTGAAAAGGTGTAAAGACTGGAGGGAATTTAAGTTAAAGGTGACAATTTTTGTAAGAGAGTTGAGATAATGAGGTACTTGCCAATATATTGTAATGTTATGAAGGTATACTGTAACAGCTGCCAAGCTAAATAAAAGATTTCAAAATAAAAATAACAACTCAGATTGAAGTTAAACCATTTTTTAAAAATATTCCAAAAGTTCAAACATAGACCGCGCTTTTTAAAAATTTGAATATCCAGCATCGATCTCAAACGTTCGAAAAAGCATTTCAATTTAACATGTTTCAAAAATCTTTCCAAAATTGTGTCAAATATTCGAATAAGTATTCGAATATAAATAAACGATTTTTTAATATCCAGCATTTCAATGAACGATCTCTAACGTTCCAAAATTGGCTGCAGGTAACTTATCGTAAGTAAGAGTAAATCGGCCCAAAATCATTACTTATTTTGAATATTCGAACATGTTTTATACTGAAATAAACGATCCAAACCTTTTTTTTTATTATTGTAGAAGTTGTAATTTTCATCGCGAAATTATAACTAACCGTTCCAAAATACAACAATGTGGACAAAAAATGTAGTGCCACGGTTTTGTAAGTTCGAGTCGAACATTTCGCTTGAGCTAAAAGCCGGCACCTCCACCAAGAGTGCGAGATCATTAGACACGTATCGGATGGTTTGTGGTGATAATGAAGAACAATGGCTGGAGGGAAACTCGGAGATGATGAAGATGTAACAGAAAGATGCTGCGTAATCCCATGATTTACACATCAGTGTGATACCTTCGCGTCATCATCTGACGAGATATTAAATAAGAAACAGATTCACTGGAGTCATGGGAAGACAGGCAGACGGATCATAATTAGTAAATCAATAAATGTGCATATGGTGGAAAAGGAATTGATTTCTTTAAATTACATATTGTACACAAACACTTCGTAGGCTAAAATAAAAAGTACACTGTAAAAAAGTGATAAATATATTACTAATGTATACGGCAGCCGCACTTGTGGGAAAAGTAATAAAATAGTACATTGATAGATTTATTACATTTGGTAATGAATTTTGTATCTACAGTAGAAATAAATCAATCAATCTACTATTAAATGTATTGTCACTTTGATCACAAGTACGGCTGCCGTATACAATAGTAAATAAATTTATAATTTCTGTACAGTGTTTTGATAATATTAATATTGTAAAAGTCATAATTGAAATGAAAATTATAGTAGATTTTTAATGTTTCATTCACAATAAAGAAATTCATATTACGATATCTCACTCTCAGTATTGAATCGTCATAAGTGTAATTCCAATAGGGGTGGAAATTGTATATAATTATAGATACAACTTTCGCCTTGTTTTCAACTATCTCCTTCTTGCAGTCAGTGTGCAACGTCGAGTAGCTCTAAATCATCTTCGACCAGCTCACACATTACGAAGATTCTATCTCTCACATTACTACTTGATGTGTTGGTTTTGTATCAAGTTTTAGATCTCAACTAATAATAACTTTACGCCAGACATAACAAGTATGAAATGTCGCAATGATTCTCTGTTTTCTCTCCTTGAGATTGCTGTTCTCAAGTGATTCATAATCATTGTTATTATTTTACCTTGCCAGCAACACACTTGGTGATTATACACCTGGAATCATGGATTATTTTTAACACAATTCTTAAGTAAGAACGCAATTTGTGAAAGTGACGCAATTGTCAGAACGTCAAATGACTCAAATGATATTGATGACGAATCAAATTGGCTGACGCCGGCGAGCATATGCTCATGTGTAAGGGCTACCCATGCCGGAATGACCTCCCTTGAATTTGCGGTCCCCTCGGGCCGGCCTCCCCCCTCGAGATGGTGATCCCCCTGAAATCGGGTTCAGCCGGCCCGAATCCTCACACCCCCCGGTCCGTCCCCATTCCGGCATGGATTTCCCACCAGTGCTGGACTCCCCCGGATCGGGACCCCCTCCCTTTGCCCTCCAATTATGATCAACAAAGTTAAATATAACAATTAATGTGCGCAATATAACCTCGTCGTTGACGCGCCATTAAACCAAACTAATCTAATCTAATCAAATTGGCTGAATTTTTCCTCCTGGAAACATCGTTGTACACAATGATGAAAACGTACAAGATAATTATTTGTTTTTAAGACTGAAGTGTTGAATTTAAATAATAACAATAACAATATAAATATAAAACTGTCACTTTTAAAATCTGTTCTGCTGTCGTTCGAACGTGTATTGGAATAAAATTCTTTGCGAATTTACCAATAAACTTTTACTTCACATTCTTAACACAAACTAAAATACATCCAAGTCTGTAACAGAAAAGTCTAAGGAATTCTCCCTCAATTGTAGTTATTTTATCACTACATATCTTCCATACTTGTAACATATAAATATATCATCAGTTATAAAAATGTTTTCTTTGTACGAGCGCAGTTATGTGCACTTGCTTTCGGTTTCCTTTTCATACCAATACAGTAAAACGTGAATAAGTATAATAATAAGTCAGTGTCAGACGACACACCTTCGTATTGTAACTAAAGGTACGTAAAAGTCAGCCACCCACAATGTATCGTTGCTGTGGAAACGTTTCTATATCCACTTGGTTAGGTCATTAGCATTATGTTGATGACAAAATACATAAAACACTTATAGCCTAACGCTTACGGGTGTACTTACACTTAGCGTGGTGAATATCACTGTGAGTATATATAGTGTCGCATAGTAGCTAAGTTATATTGAAGTCAAACATGAGTCTGGAGGAAATTAAAAGTGTGGTTACAAACGCGAGAGGAATATCTTATGTCAAATTACATACTTTTTTGTATACTTTACTTGGCTACTTGTGGAGATTGTTATGCAGATTGGAGATGATATTTTGCATGTAAACAAATATATTGCTTTAAGAGGATATTTGTATTATTTCTGTATGAAATGTGAAATATGCTAAGCATTTACTATATTTTAGAAACGTTATTTGGTGTTTTGTTATAACCTGTTCTTTGACGATTGAAAAGAGACGACAATGTCTTTGTACCAATTGTGAAGGAAATACTGACACATAATTTTCTTTCATTTAAAACTAATTAATCAGAAATAATTTTAAAAAGTAACCCTGTCACATTCTAAAATATCTAATGAAAACTTTTAGAAATGGAATGCGTGTTTCATTCCGCTTTGTATAACTTTTTTCATTACTCGTATTTTTTATCCAGCATTAAAAGCAGCCTTCAAATTTTTCAAAACAATTTCTACAAAACATCTTTACTTAATCAGTGTTTGACCCATGAAAAGTGTCTTCAACTTACAAACTAAAATCGTTGTACTCTTCGAAAAAAATCACTTTATCTTCTTGTTTGCATTCAGAAGTTATTAAGCAAGTTCTTACGGCGCAAAGGTGGTCATATTTCTGATCCTCGAGTCACGATAAAATCTATCAATTGATCATCTTCTTTGTGAAAACAGATGTTTGGTTCTAGCGACCTCCACCAAAGAAAATAATATGCAAGTAGCAGCTTAGTTGAAAATCATTAGTTGAAACTAATCCCGAGGGCAGCGCTACGGGAGTCACTCTGGATTATTTCTAATAGAAATTCACGTGTGTTGGTTGTGATGGTTTGAATGCCACAGGTGTTGTTAGCGTGATATGTTTCATGATTATCAAGTGAATCATCAGCATTTATCATGAATAGAACACAGTCTAGTTATGTAACTAAGTAAAACGGTAGTTGAAATTGACTTCAAGTCTTTTTTTGGTGAGATTGTTAATTCGACTTCAAAAGTTCGACTTATTCGTGAGCTTTTTAACACAACTTATAACAAAAATGAGAATTGTAAAATAATTTACGTTTCATTTTTATTGTTTTCCTTCACGAATTTTAGAATAATTAAGTTGTTTGTATTTATTTTAAAACATGAAAAATAAAATAATATCCTATATAGAGTTATTTATTCATCAAAACCAATATCCAACAATACAGTCAGGTCTTAGGGTGGAATCTCCACCTTTACTTGGGCAATCAGCAAGAGCCGACTTGCCTGGTCCGACGCTCCTCCTACTCGTCTTCATCATCTTCTTCTCCTTCTTCAACTTCTTACCTCCTTTCTCCTTTCCCAATGTTGTACAAAAATGTAACATTTTGTTGTGATCTTTTTATAGTAAACTTTGCTCATCTATCTATGGCTGTATGCATGCAATGAAAAAGACCTACAACATGCAGAAATAAGAAATGATATTTTATGAAACGTTTGCACTTGGATATTAATTTAATTTGTCATTTGCAACAACTAAATTCCCCTGTAAAACGCCTAACGACTATTCTCCTCTCACTCTCTCAACATGTTGAACCCCATGCTCTCTCTCACTCTCTCATCATGCTGAACCTCATCCTCCCACCGGCGTCGTTTCATCTCGCCAGCCCCGGGTTCGCGTCTCGACGTCGTATGTTCGGCGTCGCTTTATAACCGACGCCTGGCGCATACCTGAGCAGGGCGTCGTGGGACGTGACTGCGGGGTAACTGGGGTAAAACGTCTGATGTATGGCGCGGACGAGGGCTCGCTCCCCCGGGACGTCGTGTGGGGGGGGGGGGGGGGGGGGCAAGACATGGCTCTCATATTCTTCATTGTCCCCAGCTCGAGCTGCGACTCGCTTACGTTAATGTAAACTAGGAAATATGATTTAATCGTTGGTCTTTAAAGTATGGAGAATGAGGCCAATCCTACCACTATGCAGAACATTGCCAAAATATGTTTTGTGGTGTGTTGGCATCGGTGTGGGTGTGGCACCCAGTGGGGGTTGAAAGTATATTTTGGATGTGAGCAGGTATTTAAAAGTTTTCGAAATTTTTATATAAAACCACGTAATAGACTGTAAATTGCAATTGTGGACATGAGTTTCATGTATGAAAGAAAAAATCATAGGAAGTAGTATTGGAAAAATATTTCGTTACCAAACTTTCGAAGTCTTCACTAATTTGTATTAACTTTTGTGTTATCTACAACCTTTGTGTTATTTTTCGGTTTGCTAATAGTAGAGTTTTTTGAAAATAAATTCAATCATGAACTGTAAAACAAAATAAAAACGAATAGAACGTCATTTATTCGAAATGCATTGCAAATCTTTCACCCGGCGCAAAGTGAAAAGCTTCACATTTGATCTGTCAAAAAGAAAACCAAAACTTTCGGAGTAGAAAGACGAACATGCTACAAGCTGTAAATGTATCCAGTAGGTAATTTGATACAAATTGCCGTCGACTTTATGGTTTGATCCAATTATCGATTTGATTCTCTACTTTCAGATGTAGAAAAGTAATCAACCATCTTTCAACACCAACTACAGATGAAAAAAACTCTGTGAAGTTCAATTATCCATCACAATATCATATCATATATAATTCACAACCGAATCCGTATAAAAAATAAATAAGATTGATATTTCGATGAAGGCTAATTCATGATCAGTATGGTAGAATAAAAACAAAAATTGAAGAAAAAAACAGTGTCGGGCAGGAGAGTCTATATGCATGTGTATATACTTATGTGGCATATTATGGCGGAGTTGGGTAATAATTTGACTTGCCCCATTATTAGTTTCATATAGCTCGGCTAAGGCAGATGGGTAGTGGAAGATAATAGCATTCTTATTCGAATAATAATAATAACAGTTGTAATGATGTCCAACTAGTCGGTACCGACTGAGACTTGAATATCTTGTCTTTTTCAAGCTCCCCTCTGTCTCGAATCACACGTTTCAACGTGATGTGACCGCAGTAATTTTGAATTTCTGTTCTTCATTATTTTAGCCGTGTTGTAAATTAGTTAGATATGCTGCTCATTATTCTATAAAATAACCGTACGGTCAATTTCACTGATGTGAATTATAATTTGTATGTTCGTAAAAATATAATTACATAGATTTGATACGTCGGACGCAAAATATGAAAAATGGTTAAATATTAAATTAATTCCCATGCTATCAATCGTAAGCTATTTTTCCTCCGCAAAAATCATCGTAAGCTATTTTCCCTCCGCAAAAATCATTCCGTAGTTCAAACAAATCCCAAACTAAAATTTCGTTTCGGCGTGCAGAAGTGCTCAAAATATATTTTTCTACCTTTTGGAAAAATATGAAATATCATATTTCAAATATGAAATATTTCAAATATGGTTTAAAATTAAATTAATTCCCATGCTATCAATCGTAAGCTATTTTCCCTCCGCAAAAATCATTCCAAAGTTCAAACAAATATTCAACTAAAATTTCGTTCCGGCGAAAACAGATGTGCTCAAAATATATTTTTGGGAATCCGCGAATTTCTCATATAAAATTATCTAAAACATTGAATTTACTCATCTTTTAGTAGTGCTTAACGTCGCACTGTTCTGCAACTAGGCTAATGGCGGCGGATGAATGATTAAGATACTCATAAAGATGCCTGTAGCTAAGTTTATTTATCGGATGATTAAGGATGTTCCTAGGATGTTTATCGGATGTTGGTGATAGTTTTTCCTCACTTAATTGAAACTTGGTATTGTCCTGTATCGATCTGATTGAACTCGATTGTCTGGATGCGTCAAGGCTTCTCCCACGGGACCTCGGCAATTTCCTGGCGATCATCCCCCCTCCTGTGTTCCCACTTCACTCCTGCAGGGTTATATTAGTCCGGGGAGGTGTTACTTTACTTGCTCAGGTGATCGGAAACATCGGGCAATTGTCTCGCCTCACAATCTCTGTAGGAACATTTCATTCTATTTGGTAACACAGATGTAATAGGAAAAGAAATTGGAACAAAATGACCATATTTTGGTGTAAATTGTTGAAATCATATAAAACTCTTCTTTAATAAACCCCCATATCGTAGGAGAATAATTCTGGACAACAAATCTTGATCAGTCAGTACCTCTACTGTTACTTTCATACTTAAAAATTATTTTTGAACTATCGTGTTGGCTTGGTTTCTTTTTTTGGCATCACTCCTTTAAAATTCAAAATTCAATTTTTTTAGAAGAGTGACTTTGCTGCTGTTTTTAAACGAAGTGGTTTTATGCGGAATTAAATGTCCGACGTTAAATATAGGTAATTAAAGTGTCAATTTCTTCTTTACAGTAAACACTTTTTCATTCATTTCTAATTTTCCTTTCCGAATCGCTATTGGATCGATATCAATAAGAAAAGAAGCGTCGAAGTCCCTCGCTTCTGGTGGCAGCGAGAAGAATATGCTAATGACCAATCAATGAGCCGAATGATCGCAAATCAAGTTACCGCCTCGAGAGGAAGGGAGCTGGAGTCATGGAACATCCCGCGACAAAGACAAGGAAAGAGACAACGCAAGAAGACTGTCTGCTGTCACACGATGACGTCAGAGCCGAGGCTTTACATGCGAATAATAGAGTGATTTTCACTGTAAAGAGCCATAAAGTCGCGCCACTTCGGGAAAAGAGTGCAGTGCTATTTAGTTAAATGG
This sequence comes from Leuctra nigra, assembly GCA_934045905.1. Classification (NCBI taxonomy): domain Eukaryota; kingdom Metazoa; phylum Arthropoda; class Insecta; order Plecoptera; family Leuctridae; genus Leuctra; species Leuctra nigra. The sequence goes on from OW203766.1 coordinate 35,351,214, forward strand.
TGACTTATGGAGAAGATGGAGGGTGGGAAGCAGGCGGTCATGGTATATTAGTAGAGAAGCTTTGCCTCTGGACTGAGGGAATCCTCGAAAAACCTCAGTCAGTATTGTTGGCCGCGCCTGAGCCAGCAAAATATCAAACAATTTCAATATTACATACTTTCTATGAATCACAAAACATAATGCAAATTCAATAGTTTATTGCCTAGATTAAATTTATAAGACATATAATAAAAAATAAGTACTTCAAGCTCTGCGGATTGTTTTGAATTGTTTTGATGGAGAGATAAAAATATGTTTATTTTTTAAAGAAGGTTTCTATCTTTTATTCCATCACATCTTTTGGTAAAAGCTATTTTTTGCAGTCTTACCATTGGTTCTGCACTCTTCAAGAACCAACTCCTTTAAGTATGCTAAGTTAATTGCATCTGCTCTTTATACTTTATTATTTAATAAGACTTTACAAGAAATAAAAATGTGGATTGCGCTTTAATAAGAGTGTATCATCGTGTAATTAAAATTATCATTGGAATAAATGACATTGCCTTTGTACGAGGTTATAAAAAACAGAATGAACATCTGTAATTTGCAAGTTCAGGAAAATCTTACTAAGGTTATACAAAATACTTAGTTAGAAAAGAATGCATGAGAACACATATAAACGCGTGTAAAGAGCGTTGATAAGTGAGCATCCGGCGTGTTTTCAAGCAATAGCAGGATTTTGTTTAAAAATTAATTTTATGCCTTAACTCAAGAAAATTTCAGCTTTCCTATGTAGGATCAAATGGGATGAAAGAAATGTTTACCAAAGCATTTCTTTGCCATTTGTAAAAAAAGATTTAAAAATCTTGTTATTCACAATTATAGGTTTTACAATTATTTCTCTTCTATACAAGTCTCTTCTATTCTATTGAAAATAAATTATTAAATTTTTTAAACCAACGCGATTTCGAAGTAACTATTTTCCAACCCTCACTAGTAGTCGAGAGGGTGCAAAAAATCCACTCGATGAAAATATCATCAAAAACTGCATATTAATCCAAGTAAGACTGCTTTGTTTTTAAAATTAGTTCACTTCTTTTCATCACCCTCTTGTAATACACACAGCACTAAACTTGCAGCCCTCATCATTTCCTATTAGCTGTCTTCATTGACCCTCGTACATGGGGGGCCCAAAACTACCCTTCATGACTTAACGATTTGCGATGCAAATTTTTAAAATTGCCACGAGGGTAAAATAGACAACTTGTAGTCCTTGAGGATTTCTAAGCTCAAAAACTTAAAATAAGTTTCTTACTAGACGTTATAAAAAATAGGGGACACTTTTCTATCCACATGCTAACATATTCATATCATTCAAGATTCATATTTAAAAACAGTCAATCTTGTCATCTAACCAAAAAAATCCCTTTGACTCCTCTCCCCTTATATTAGGACCCCATAAATATAATTTGAATACACACACCTCCTAACATAATATGAATTTTACATTAAGGCGTTGCTTAGTTGTAATGGGTATCTCTCCAGTATACCGCAAGATTATATTCGTAAAGGTGGAATGCTGTTTTCTAGTAAAGCGATTGTTGTTCAAGAAAACAACACCACAAAAAAATCTTCCAATCAATTTCGCTCCGGTCACGCAATTAGGGGAATGAAAATGAAAAGTTCATCTTTATTGATGTCGAAGGAAGGATTTTCGTTTCATGTTTTGGTAATCAAGTTTGTTATTATAAGAAGAGTCGGAGAAAATGCTTCGTGTTTGTAGAATTATCCTCGGTAAATATTGTTACAGAGTTTCATTACGTTTTACTATGAAACACCTCAGTTGAGTCAAACTAGTTACAGTTTTTATACAACTCAACTGAACCTAGATCACAGATATTTACACGATGACGCAACGTCTTTTATACTGAAACATTATTTTTAAAATATTCGATCCTTGGCCCTAAAATGCGGAATAATTGAAGAATTCAGTAGAAAAATAGATCCAGGTTGTTGGGGAGTGTTTGTTTACATACCTATCTCATGCGTAATTACCTGTAAATATAGTAATTGTTGTAAGTAGGGGTGTGCGAATATTCGAAAATTTCGAATACTTCGAAAATATTTGGTTCGAATATTCGATTCGGTATTCGAAAATAAAGTATTCGAAATTTCGAATACTTCGAAAATTCGAATATTCGAAAATTTTCGAATAGTTCATGTCTTTTAATTCAAAATTATCCCGCCATTTCTCAAATAAGAGTGTTTTTCAATGCTGCCAACTGCTGCAAAGTCTTAAACTCCAACCGGAAATAGTCGCGGCCGCCATTTTGATTTCGAGGGAATATTATTTGTAGGTTATTGTTCCTCCAGGTAGACCTTCCTCATACTCCTTTTTTCCTGTTAATTTTATCTTTTGTGATGATTAGTGACAAGACAACAATATTATCCTTGCATATTACATCATAATCATAGTACATTCTCACTATGGCCATCTTTCATTCTGGTCATATGAAAACAGTTTGGTGCCCAATTATTTTTTTTAATTGATATTATGTATTTTAATTTAGGTTCCAATTATTCGATATTCGATTCGATATTCGAATTATTTTTGTCAATTATGCGATATTCGTATTCGAAGTCAAAAATCACTATTCGCACACCCCTAGTTGTAAGTAATTGAGCGAGCGTAGCGAGCGTCACCACGGTACTCTTATGGCACTTTCTCTGTGTGTTTTTTTTTTTTTTTTTTTTTTTTTTTTTGTGGTCACAGCCCAGGTCAAACCGCTCTAGCAATTGATCTGAAATTTTGTACACATACTAACGTAATCTATGCGGTCCCTGGGATCGTTTTTGAACGGGCTCCCGTGATTGGTTCAATTTTTAAAAAAATTATCTTTTGATTGGTTGCTTCGATCAATTTGAAATTTAGCAAAAACATTGCAACCAACATTGTACCCAATCATAAAAAGTTTCAGCCAAATCCTCCTATTGGTTCAAATTTAAACCCATTTTTCATGTGATTTTTGACATCTAAACTAGAACAGATTGACCAATCAACTTAAAACTTCGCGTGGTCATTGGTACCAACATTTTAGGTATTTTTGCCAATTTTCAGTCTAATCTGTCGTTATTTTCAAAAGTTTTGTCATTTTAAGGTCATTTTATTCCGTAATCTTGAAAAATGTATACTAAATGGTCATCCCTGCCTTCTTTAAGCTTCTGCTCCAAGGCAAGGCCTGTAGAGCAGCCAAGCTATCCACAATGTACAGTAAAATGAAAGCATTTTTGAGCTAGCGCATAAAATCGGATGCAGTACGAAGGCCAAATACTCTAATTGGTTTAAGTTTAAATAATGTCTTCTGATTGGTCGACAATAAAAATGTTCACATTAAGTTCAAATTTTGCATGGTGATCAAGACCAACTTAATATTAAATTTTACACATTGTAAGCCCAATCAGTCAAGTATTAATTGTAATTTTATGAGTTTAGTATGGGATGTCACAAGAGATTTCTGGAGAAGGTATGTAGGTAAGACTTCACGACACAATGGATCTGTTATTCATCCAGTGTATTATGGAGATTGAAAAATTGCAGAGAAAATCGTCTTCTGCCGTGTCGTGTATCGTTTCTATGGGGATGTTGCATGTTCTGTGCTCGCTCATCAACGCGTTACACTGAGCGTTTTCCTAGTTTAAAATTAATACAAAATCATTACATTATAAAATATTATATCATCCTACAATTTGTGATAGGAAAGATGCAATTTTTTACTCTTCACAAAGAACTTAAATTCGCTAATATTGGATTTAACATGAACTATCCTGAGTTCGAATCCTGATTATTCGTTTCCATAATCAAGGGTGAATAGTACCCAACTTTAGTCTATAATAATATTGAATTATTTCGTGCGTCGTCAAATGTATTTAAAACTATATTCATTTATAATAACAGCGCTCGAGGCCTCAACTTCCACCAGTTAATTTAATACCTCACGTGTCAATTATTCTACATCAAAGCCGGTATTTAATCCTGTGACACAATTTACATGTAAGTACAGTGTGATGTGTGCACACATGTCGCTATATCGCGTGAAACACTGCTAATTAATGTCGCGTAGTGACATGTGGATTGACTCGTCGACTGTACCCGGGGAATCGAACATGCGGTCTCCCACCTTGCGATATGATCATTATGCCGGGTTTATCTGCTGATCGGATGCTGGGGAGATCGCTTCAGTTGATAGCTCTGTTATAGATGCAGGTTCCATGCAAGATGCAAATTCACAGCACAAGATGTTTCAGCTCATTTTAACTAGGTATTTTTGCTGCATGCAATGGTCTGAAAATGACACAATTTTATAAATAAAGTACAGAAGTACCAACCCAAATTCAATTATTTGACTTGTTTTCATTTGTGTAATAAAGGTATTTAAAACAAACATAAGCCAGCTCTTTTCATTCCTTCAACTACATTAGTTAAGTATTCAGAAAAAGCGTAATTTTGACAAATTTTAATTATTTCACAAATCAGTTATATTAAAATATTATTTAGTTTTAGTAATTAAGCTATAGGTATTATAGCTGTATTATTTGTATTATTTTTTATTTTCACACATTTTATATCACAAATCAGTTGCAATAATTTCAGACATTGAACTCGTCATGTTATTCTAAGACATTTTAATTCAATGAATTCAACATTCGTACACAATCTAACTCTTCCCTTTTATATTACTTATTTATAATCATCTTTCGAGACACAAAAAGAGCAACAGAATGAGCAGCTTGATTTTTACAAATAATAAAATGCGGCTGTAAAGATGAGTGATTTAGATTGGTATGCTAATGATTCAGGTATCCCTGCTGTTCCGTCCGGCCTGTCAGTATTCTACCAGCAGAAATTACACTATCAATAGCAATCATCTTACAAACAACACAAATGCTACACAAATCGATGCATTCTGCAACTGCACTGTGATATATTATTGAAACCCGCAACAAAACTCACAAATCAGATAATGTTTGAAATATTTGACAGATTCTAAGAGTATAATGACCACATTAAAATACACATTACAATTTATTACCACGAATACAAGTTTTAGAACTAATTGGCATTTGAAAAAGCCTTTCAATAAAATATTCGTACATAAAAAGTGATCCACGGACTAATTTTGTTTCAACATTTCGTATCGGTCATTCTGCAAACTGTTTTTTTGAATGCGAGAACAATAAAACTGGTCAAAAGTCATATAAATATATTGACGGAGCAGACAACGATTTGGCAAAAGTTATTGTTATATAAGAATCTCATTTGGTAACATAAAATGTTTCGAAAAACGAATCAAGTACCTACCTATTTTTTTTTTATCGAAATCGTTTTTTTGTTTCTTACGAGAGGGTAATTTTCTTTATCAAGCTCTCTGGTAAATTTCTTCTACCGATTTTATACCTCCAAGTCGATTATTCCGCCTCAATTACCTGCCATTATCCTTCGGAGCCTATAAATCAATAAACCAATGAAACAGCATAGAAGCTGAGATTAGATTTTATATTTGAGACCAGCCGAAACCACATCCTCCTCGGGAGGCAAAACACTCGGCGTTTTTCTCAAATCCAATATCCAGAATCTGAATTATCATCACAAAACACTTGTTGATGTGTGTTACTAGGTCTTTTAATTCAACAGAAATGCTAGATACTTTTTTAAAATCTAAAGACTTGCATAGTATAAAGACCTCGACAAAAAAGAAGCAAACATGAAAATGGTCATAAAAGTAGAATCATTTGCGAGCTCATGAATATTATACAAGCGGATTAATTTACACATAATTAGAAATCTTCTTCTTAATTGGCAGTTTAAAAGTTCGGCAACAAGATGACAGAGACGAAGAAAAAAAATATAAATAAATACTGAGCTTTTAATTCGGCAGAATGACAGCGACGTTGCGTTTAATTTTAGTGAATGGTTTACACATATTTATTGGCTAATGATAAAGAGTGCTCAAGATAAAGTAATTTTTTTATTCGATATGTGAGTTTTTCTAAGTCCGATATTTCTTGTATCCGAAGTGTTTCCATTGTAATTCGATTTTTTTCTTCTTTGTAAACCACAACGAGTTTTTTCTTGTACGCCACGAAATATTTGTATCGATGTATCGAGCCCAACATCACCTTGGATGTACTAATCTCAAGTTATAGGTAAGCTGGAGACGCAATAAACAACGACGCCGCATGTAGCTGGAAACTCAAACAAGAGGCTGGAACTTGAAATCCAAGAACACGGGGAAGATGAATCCATCATTGTTGCACTCAGAGAGGAGAATTAAGATTGTCAGAACTTTGAAATCTAAATTACAATTACAACACTAAATGTCCTGAATATTGGTACTGAGGCCAAATAAATTTGCAAGCTTTAGTCAAATAAAATTTTTACTAAAAAATTCTTACAAATTGAAAATAAGTATATTCTATTTTACAGTTGATCACACCAATATAAATAAAGCTTCAATCTTGGAAATGGTCACATGACAATAAAATGACAATATCGATAAAATACTCGCACCGATTTCTTCAATTAGACACGAACAATTAAATTATTAAATGCTAGTTAGTATGATATAAAAATCACAATATAAACGAAAAATTATGAACAAGATGAAAAAATTATCATCGAATAAAATATGAAGAATATAAATTATATGAGAAACCCACAACGAATTTGAATAATCATGCTAGTAGGATGTTTGTTAAAGTGATTTCATATGTTTAACACTTTACATGTTGGCAGGTGTATAAATAATATAAAATGATATTGAAACAACTGCAGTACGTCATCCAGCATGCACTAAACTATTACATTTGCGTCCATAAATTGTACAAAATAACTCTCACGTCAAAAAGCAATAACAATGAAACTACTGTATTCAACAATTTCCAAAAAAATATCAATTTCCTCTCAATAATCTCCGAACAATGACACATAAAAATGCCACGCATTACCTTCTCAGCTGGACGAAGGACCAAGTGGAATTAATCAAGAATTAATAGACCTTGACTAATTCCATCATAATTTCCCTGTCTCGTCTCTTGAGAGAAAAAAAACTACGATATGGAGTTGAAAAGTGGCTGCCGTTTTGCGCCGAGTTTTTCACCGTCGGTCCAGCGCAAGATATTCAACAACTGAAGCTGCAACGTCTGGACCACATTGTCATCTCGTTCTTGTCGAGATGCATTAGTATTGACGTCGATCAAACAATCGACTCGCTTCGAGAATCGACCGGCAAAAAAATCGATCGGGACATTTGGAATATCGAGATATTTAGTAGTTAATAATATCATGTTATTGCAGTGACCGCTGAAAGAGAATAAATGTTTGAAAAGTGACTTGGGTCTTTGATATTGATTTATAAAGTCATTTCATTTTGTTGTGGACGTAATTTGAAGAAAGGACGAGGCTTGAAAGTAAATGTGCTGGTTTTCATGTTCTTATTTTTATTGGTTAAAACATTATTTTATTGTGGAGGTGCCCGGATTTTAGTGACTAGTCATTTGTAGATTACAGTAGTTGCAACTTATTGGGAATTTATTTAGTACGTGGTTCATTATTACGAAATTAAAATAAATTACAATTTTATTAATAAAATTGGAAATACTTCACAGCGGAGTAAAATATTTGGAAAGGATACTCTATCGCCTCTTCTACTCTTGCTAACCTACCGCGCACCCTTGTATGAAAGGGTTAAACATCTCAATCTTATGGCATTAACTTTTTTTGTTTATTGTGTTTCTCGCATTACCTTCAGGTCAAACTAAGTAACGGATCATAGGCCAATTTTTTCTCAAAACATTGAAAACTATCTAGTTCTCCAGCCTATAGCTTTCTAGCAAGATCGGTCTCTTGGTATCACCTTAAAATTGATTTGTCGCTTATATGATGGCTAATATAAAAGAGATGCACGCTTATCAACGCGTCTCTTGGCCGTCCGAATCTCCGTGCTCCTTGTCTGTCCACCACGGCCACCTATGTCGCCGTGAACTCCACCATGTCCATGTCGCCGTGGACACTACCCATGTCCATGTCGCTAACCCGCGAGCATCTATCATGGTCCAACACACGGCCATGTAGCCCGGCATGATCAATCACAGCAGCGAGCAGTCGCAGCCCACCGCGGCGCGACCATTTGTCCCGCCGTGTGGTGTCATCTAACAGGTGTCCACTTGTCGACTTGTTTGACACTTATTAGGCGAATCATTTCGACCGGTGTCAAATCCTCTCCACGAGATGCAGAGTCTATTTATGACTGGTGATCTGCTGGTGATTCACTCTCAAATTTAAAAAATACCAGCCATTGTTAAATACTTTCAAATTAATTAAACAAATTTTAGGATACGGAACTAAAACTGTACTGGCTATATGGAATGACTCCCCAGGTTTGATAAATTTGTTATAACAACAGTTTTTGGAACTGAAGAACGTATAGGGTAACTTCGAGATTCGTTCTCAGATTCTATACAGACTATGTGATCGAGACCAGTTTCCTGTTATCCTGATATTGGTATGACATGATTTCCATGTAAAATGAATAGTGTTTATAAATAGTTGAGGCTGTTCGAATTTACGTTTTGAAGTAGTTAATTTTTTCAGGTGGGTATAGGCGTAACGATGTCTGTGGTACAAAAAAGTAAATTATATCAACAATGACGAATAAAATATTGCGTACAAACCTTTTGGTCTTTATTGCTGTTTTAAAAGATATATTACTAATGATTTTAGAAGTCATACTCATAGGTACCTAAAATATCGCAAAACCTATTCGCAAATAAACAGTTACGTGCTTAGATCGTTGCAAAAGAGTTCGTTGATAATAAAACTATAATATTTCACATTCGCATCTATGCGTCATATAAAATGACGTCATTATATGGAAGTGCTAGTCCGAGAACCATGATGTGAGATCACCCGGGAATTCCGCCTTCATCTCCCGCCATTCACCGTTCATCATCCTCGGACTAACAGGAGTCCGAGACTGCTGGACATGGCGGGAGTTGCAGGGACTCTTCCCGCCAACACCACATGGCCCGGGATCCTGACAGGAGTCCGAGGCTGCCGGACATGGCGGGAGTTGCAGGCACTCTTCCCGCCAACACCACAGGGCCCGGGCTCCTACAGTGGAGACTTGAATGCACGGGAGAAAATGACCCGGCGAGGTTGGCAGTAAAAAAACATGTTCTGATGTGTTAATAATCGTGTTTTATACGTGTTGAAAGTATACAACTCATTAGTCATTAAGACGTCTTCCTAAACACAGATAATTAGTTCCAAGAACGTTTCAGTTCATAGACTTGCGTTGGTCCAGGTGGGAATGGAACAGAAGATTGTTTAGGTAAATACCAAGAGCAGGTAATAAAACCTAATAATCACCGCACCTTGGCTGAGATATTTGTCAATAACTAGACGCTTCCTGTCATCTTCTCGCACGACATCTCTCAATTTGTCGACCGGTGGCTTACGAAGGATCAACAATAACTAAGTCATATTTATGTTATAGGAATATGCTTTCCCAGTGTAGTATAAGATACTTATTTGCATAGGATATTTACTCTTTGCCACATAAACTCATCTGTCAAAATGATGCAAAGAATTAAATAAGTGAACATTTGCTTACAATGCAAAATATATGGTACAGGGGCATTACGTTGGGTTAACGTCTGAATGGTGTATCTGATTCTTATCTCATAGAAACTATAAATAAATGGTGCATGAAAGTGTAGCTATAGGTTGGTATTTTATAGGTATTTTAATGAGCCAAGAAAAATGAAATAATTTTTTATTTGAGAAATTAAGTATTTTTACTTTGTGTGCACGAAAACATTTACTCGATAAACCCATGATCATGTTACTAAACGATACCAAGAAGTATTATTTTGTAAAATTCTTCTACAAGCATATAAATGTTTGCTTCAGAAAAAAGTGATTACCTAATACTCGACTCTTCCTTGTTATATACAGTAATCTTCTTCGTTTCAAAATTTCATTCGCGTTTTTATATGATAACAATTAATCACATACTTGGTACTCAATCACACGTTAATCTGAATTAATTTGAATTAATAAGCCATACGTTAAAGATGCGGCTCCAGATTCCACAGCCATCTAAGAGGTGCCATCTTGCCTGGCATGATGACGGGATAGTTACAAGTACTGCACGACCCTTTGAGTCGGCTGCACTAAAAGGTAAATAATGAAGATAATATTTCCTTAATATCGCTATAAATTTTGAACAATAAAATTATGAAATATGTGAAAAATTATTAGCAAAGCTATTTATTAATAGTCGATCTTAGCAACATAAACTTCAACTTATGAAGACAATTCCACTTGTTTGGATATTATTTTTCACACTTATCGCAAATTGAATGGTAGCAAAAGTTTTGAAACTATTTAGGTAAATTATCTCCAATGTTTACTCCTACGAGTTCAGCCGATCAACGTTGTATTGTAAATTTGAATGGGTTTACAAAATCACGAAACTGATCAAATTCTTTTCCGTAAAGGTGTCCGAAAGTTGAAGAAAAACCATCTTTCGGACGACGGATGAGTGTCAAGATGCAGAAGAGGAATATCGTTTCATTTGCCTCTGCAAGAGGACAGGTTTTGCCAACACGAATAAACCTTGTCGTCATATAAATTAACTTTGCATACTTCTCTCAATGTGTATTACTTGGCCCAATGACTCACTGACGTTTCTACGGAATGACGTGGTATTTGGAGTCCGGATCGCCGGAGTACGACTTGTGTCTGACCGTGATGATTGAGAGATGAAGAATAAGTGTAAGGATGGACAGTGGGAAGGAGGCTATTACTAGGGGACAGGGTGGTAATAATGAAATACAATGGAAGGGAACATGACCAACATTTCTCTCTCAACCACCGTGCTCTCAACTAAAGGTAACAAATACAAAAATCTCAGTTTGGAAGGACGGCAGCTGGAATCGAATCCTGGACCTGGAGTGCCTGTCTGTTGCTCAAAAGAATGTTCAGATTTATCGACGCAAGTGCCCAGAGTCTACTGGATTCCGTCCCTAAGATTGTTAGCACACGGTCTTGTGGTGTTGAGGACTGAAATCTATTGCAAATATCGATATTCGTGGACGAAGGAACGATGGCTTGGGGAGTGTAACTATCCGATTGTTTGAATCACGTCTGAGGAACGCCTCGAATGACGTCCGCGACAATGTGGTTGCTGTTGTTGTTGTTGTTGTTGTTGTTGTTGTTGTTGTTGTTGTTGTGGTTGTTGCTGTTGTTGTTTGTCCTACCTGTAGTACGGGAATCCCTGCGGCACATGCAGGTCCATGGGCATGGCCGCCTGCGACTGATGATGGGCGTGCGCGGCGCCCGGATGCGGGTATCCGTGGTGCTCCGCCGACGCCATCATGCCCGCCGTGCCGCCGCCGACCGCCGCCGCGGCCGCCGCGTGGTGTCCGAGGACGGCGGCGGCCCACGGCGACGACGCGAACCCTCCGGGGTGATCCAGTTCGAAGCCGCGAGGGTCGACGACGCTATGCATGAGAGGCGGGGGTGCGGGGGAGGGGGGGCGACGCCCGGTTAGCGCGGCGCCGTCGGATACATTCGCAGGGACACTTCTTTTTTCAACACACAAATTGTATTATTTAAACTAAGAAAATTTAATTTTTGGAATGTTGAATAACGTTTTGAACAATTCCGAATTAAATCCAGAAAAAATCAAATTATTAGAATTGTATATCGATTTCTACGTATCAAACAATTTCACTAAAAATTCACATAAAATCCACTTTTTACAAAAAATTTGGCATAGACAATTTTTGGGTTTCTGTGCTGTACTGATAATTATTAAATTGCTAGACAATCTTCACTTGTCGTGGTATTGTACAAAGTATCGCTGGGTTTGTTTACCGATCGATATCGAATCTATAAACGAAGCACACGTCCAGTCAATCACTAATTACACTTTTAATCACTATTATATTGCACATAAATTCCACTCACAATCAGGCTAGCTCCTGATTCAGGTCGATCACACGCGTTAAGGTGTCTCGAGCGAGCGAGCACGCGTGTGTTTGGTTGGCGCACGTGTGGACCGCGTTCTAAGCGAGCTCGAGCGTGCTTTTGCCGCAAGAGTGTAGCAAAGACTGCCTTGTCGCGCCTGTCTACGCGCGGTCGTCTCGCGCGGGGGGCGGGACTAGCAGGGGGCGGGGCCACAGGGAGACACGCCCACAGTGCATCGATCCGGCTAGGAACAGGTAGATTCAATTGTGGAGAGCAAAAAGGAGAAATATTCACAAAAATTGAGTTTTTTCACACACAAAAATTGAGTGGTTATTTTATTATTATACGGTTAGTTGACAAGAAAATTCTTTATTTACGTTTTACTCATAATTATGCTCCTAGAAAATAAAACAATATGCAATAGCAAATCATCAAGATCTCCATGGCCGAAATTGAAATTTTACTTGTAAACTGTTCTTGCTCCTTTAAGCTTTTTCTCAACTTAGTATTCATTTTTCTAATGATTTTTATCTGCCTATGAACCAATCGAATGAAAATAGGAACGTCTAAAGCCACTTATAAGTACTTAATTAATTGTCACTATATATATACCTACTCATATATATACCTATATACCTATACCTACTCGTATTGATATTTTTTATAACTTATAGGTTCAATTTAGGTTTTAAGTTAATTTGATGTAATTACTTACTTGTTTGTCTGACATAACCGGTTTTAAATCACAGGTAATTTTTTATACAGTTGATCCCTCTTCAGCAAAAATAAGGGGTTGTTTCCATAAAAAGTTTGAATTTGATTTCAGAAAAAATTGACTATACCTAGGTGGCTATTAAATATAAAAAAGTAATAAATATGTTAACCCTCCTTTTCCCCGCCCTCAGCATGGCAATTAATTCATTATCCCAGTTAATGAAGTTCTTAATGTTGCCACTCGTCGCGCTCGCTTCTCATTCCCCCGGTGCTCGTAACGCTCGCAGCGCTGCGGGGACATTAGACATTACAAGCACGTCATCACATTATAGAACACAACGAGAAGAAGAAAAACTTTGTTGTGACAAGTTCACGCATAGCCTCTTTCCTTCATTCTTGATGACTAACATTAATGGTGGAGGTGCCGGGTTTCTACATCTTTTCAAATTATTGTTACATATCACTAGGAAATAGGACTATAGGATTCTATAAGATTCTATCCTACATAAAACTCTTTATTGAAGTTACGTATACGTTTCAACCAAGTTTCAACAGCTTTAAAGTTTTGAAAAGATCATTTACGTGAGAGCGAGCTTTTCAGAACTTTAAAGTTTTAAAAATCATGTTTCAAAGAATTAGCCTAATTTTCTCCTCTCGTGGCAAGAAGCCTTCCTAATCGAATTATTGTAAATTTCAAATTGGAATACAGTTTTCAAGTACCTACCTACAAAATAATTCGGTAATTTGTACGAAATTTGCAAAACGAAAGCTATTGCAAAGTCGGTTAATATTCATCAAATAATTGATCATCAACCTATTTATTCACTGACAAGTTCAGCTTTTACAAATCTAAGATTCTTCACCCCTTTTCATGCTCCAAGCATTTCATGTTTTGAAATACCTCAATTTACTAACAGCATAACACCCCTCTATTTTACAAACATAAAAGAAAAAAGAATTGAAAAAAGTGTATACACAATTCCACTTGCCCCTTAAATAATCGCTTTTTATGAAAGCAAACGTCACACATGCACATCTCACTGTAGCAAAACATCAGATGACTGATGGACGCATTAAAAAACGTCCCCATTTTAAAGAGTTTATAACATATTTCGTCGACATGGTCCATTTGATCGCAAACGTCTAACAAAAGTAGCCCAGCTATTTTTCTGGGCACTTAATGGAGATTTCATGACCGTAACGTTACAATTTGATAGACGTTTATAGTCTCGCAAGTTTTTCACGTCGTATATCGCTTCGAATTTCCATTAGGGGGTGAGTTTTTTTTTTGAATTCAGGGGAGGGGGGATTAAAAGAATAAGTTGCGACCTAAGGGTTGACACGCTAACCACAAAAGCTTTTAAAAAATGCAGTTCTTTTAAGAGGTGCGAGTCAGTGAAGTGTGAAATGGGGGGGGGGGGGGGGGGGGGTGAGTGGTTCGACTTAGTGTCACCAGGGGCTCGAACCCGGGACTGGATTAGTCGCGGTCCATGTGACATCTCGCCAGCATCTTTATCAGTGTCAAATCTGTTACAAGTAGATTATCAGGTCTTTTGAGAGAGTTGACACAATGGGGACAACTGAGATTTTTTTTTGAAAGTTTGATATCAAAACATGTGGAATCAACACGTGATGGAGAGGATCAAAATGTGACTAAAAGATAATCCAGACAATGTCTATGATATAATTTTAATACAATTCATACTTTGTCTTAATTTTCATAGCAAAGCTGCAGAACTGTGGAACTTTATACACAATCATTAAAAAAAAATGATATAAAAAGGCTATGCAAAATTTACTTTTGTTTGACGCTTCGGATTCGAGCAACGGTTTGGTCGGAATATGTGCATACCTTACGCCATAATTCCATCAGATAATTGAGTTTGACTGTAAGAAAAGAAAAGTGAGAAAATTTTAATCAGCATAAAGAAACCGATCTTCCTGTTATTTCCTCACTTTCACAAACCTTTTCCCTCTTTCCAAAAACAGATCAGAGATGTTTATTGTTTGGTTATCTTCATATTTTCTGTAAACATCCAAACCAAAAAGGAGATAAAACAAATGAAGTACTCGCTTTCATGGCAAAATAGTCGTACTAAACTCCCAAATTATTACGTCCCCTTTCGACCCCCTCTGTGGACTTTCATCCGTTTGGATGATCGTCTTAGTTCGAACCCAGGACCTTCTCACATCCGCCTCACCAACTCCTTTCCGTTCCAATACATCACCTCTCAACGCAATGGCATCTTTCAATGAAATCAAAACAGATGCAAGGAATCGCATTTATTTACATGTCACCTATTGATTTCCATACACCCCATCTGTTGCTCCACTTCTTTGAAAGCCGCGACAGAAATTGATGATCCTTGAAAGTTGTAACAGTCTCGTGAGATATTAGGGCCCATTAGAGCAAGGGTTGTGGCACCTTTCACGTCGCGGTCCACCGCAGCATCCGCGATCTCACATCACCGGGTTTCAATGTGCTGGAATAGCTAATCGTCCTGACAAATTCGGCCGCTACCTGAGCTTTGTGCAGGATATTCAAATCAGATGAGTGATCAAGAAACATCTCAACTAAACGTTTCTCTAATGTCGTCGAGAATAAGGACATCGTGGTATAGAATGGCTATAGTGTGGAATTACATAATTTATAATTAAGGGTGGACACAATAAAAAATTAAAATAATAAAACATACGACCTGAAACTTGATTTATGAATTTTGAAAGCTTGCCCATGAATTGGAAAGCTTTGAGTGTAACTGTAAATAATGGTATTTCATAATTTTTTTTGGACATTCGTTTGGTCTGTTTTGGTGCACATTGCAAGAATTCAAAAATATTATTGCTATCAATTTTATGTAGATTATAATTTATTTTCCATATTTTCTCCCACAAATATACAGCAAATAACGTTTTTTAACCATTCATAATCCAAAATATTCACTTCATTATATTCACCTAGGCGCTAAGGTATAGCAAGATGAATGGTGATGGTGATGATGATGATGATGATGATGATGATGATGATGATGATGATGATGATGATGATGATGATGATGATGATGATGATGATGATGATGATGATGATGATGATGATGATGATGATGATGATGATGATGATGATGATGATGATGATGATGATGATGATGATGATGATGATGATGATGATGATGATGATGATGATGATGATGATGATGATGATGATGATGATGATGATGATGATGATGATGATGATGATGATGATGATGATGATGATGATGATGATGATGATGATGATGATGATGATGATGATGATGATGATGATGATGATGATGATGATGATGATGATGATGATGATGATGATGATGATGATGATGATGATGATGATGATGATGATGATGATGATGATGATGATGATGATGATGATGATGATGATGATGATGATGATGATGATGATGATGATGATGATGATGATGATGATGATGATGATGAGATGATGATGATGATGATGATGATGATGATGATGATGATGATGATGATGATGATGATGATGATGATGATGATGATGATGATGATGATGATGATGATGATGATGATGATGATGATGATGATGATGATGATGATGATGATGATGATGATGATGATGATGATGATGATGATGATGATGATGATGATGATGATGATGATGATGATGATGATGATGATGATGATGATGATGATGATGATGATGATGATGATGATGATGATGATGATGATGATGATGATGATGATGATGATGATGATGATGATGATGATGATGATGATGATGATGATGATGATGATGATGATGATGATGATGATGATGATGATGATGATGATGATGATGATGATGATGATGTGATGATGATGATGATGATGATGATGAGATGATGATGATGATGATGATGATGATGATGATGATGATGATGATGATGATGATGATGATGATGATGATGATGATGATGATGATGATGATGATGATGATGATGATGATGATGATGATGATGATGATGATGATGATGAGATGATGATGATGATGATGATGATGATGATGATGATGATGATGATGATGATGATGATGATGATGATGATGATGATGATGATGATGATGATGATGATGATGATGATGATGAATGATGATGATGATGATGATGATGATGATGATGATGATGATGATGATGATGATGATGATGATGATGATGATGATGATGATGATGATGATGATGATGATGATGATGATGATGATGATGATGATGATGATGATGATGATGATGATGATGATGATGATGATGATGATGATGATGATGATGATGATGATGATGATGATGATGATGATGATGATGATGATGATGATGATGATGATGATGATGATGATGATGATGATGATGATGATGATGATGATGATGATGATGATGATGATGATGATGATGATGATGATGATGATGATGATGATGATGATGATGATGATGATGATGATGATGATGATGATGATGATGATGATGATGATGATGATGATGATGATGATGATGATGATGATGATGATGATGATGATGATGATGATGATGATGATGATGATGATGATGATGATGATGATGATGATGATGATGATGATGATGATGATGATGATGATGATGATGATGATGATGATGATGATGATGATGATGATGATGATGATGATGATGATGATGATGATGATGATGATGATGATGATGATGATGATGATGATGATGATGATGATGATGATGATGATGATGATGATGATGATGATGATGATGATGATGATGATGATGATGATGATGATGATGATGATGATGATGATGATGATGATGATGATGATGATGATGATGATGATGATGATGATGATGATGATGATGATGATGATGATGATGATGATGATGATGATGATGATGATGATGATGATGATGATGATGATGATGATGATGATGATGATGATGATGATGATGATGATGATGATGATGATGATGATGATGATGATGATGATGATGATGATGATGATGATGATGATGATGATGATGATGATGATGATGATGATGATGATGATGATGATGATGATGATGATGATGATGATGATGATGATGATGATGATGATGATGATGATGATGATGATGATGATGATGATGATGATGATGATGATGATGATGATGATGATGATGATGATGATGATGATGATGATGATGATGATGATGATGATGATGATGATGATGATGATGATGATGATGATGATGATGATGATGATGATGATGATGATGATGATGATGATGATGATGATGATGATGATGATGATGATGATGATGATGATGATGATGATGATGATGATGATGATGATGATGATGATGATGATGATGATGATGATGATGATTGATGATGATGATGATGATGATGATGATGATGATGATGATGATGATGATGATGATGATGATGATGATGATGATGATGATGATGATGATGATGATGATGATGATGATGATGATGATGATGATGATGATGATGATGATGATGATGATGATGATGATGATGATGATGATGATGATTGATGATGATGATGATGATGATGATGATGATGATGATGATGATGATGATGATGATGATGATGATGATGATGATGATGATGATGATGATGATGATGATGATGATGATGATGATGATGATGATGATGATGATGATGATGATGATGATGATGATGATGATGATGATGATGATGATGATGATGATGATGATGATGATGATGATGATGATGATGATGATGATGATGATTGATGATGATGATGATGATGATGATGATGATGATGATGATGATGATGATGATGATGATGATGATGATGATGATGATGATGATGATGATGATGATGATGATCATGGCAATATTAATATAATTATATTTAAAAAGCATTTTATTGTTTCGTGAATTCGTCAATATACCTAGACATTCAGAGGAGCTTGGTTCGAATCCAAGGAGGAAAATCATTTCATCTTGCAGTTAATATTTATTCACATCAACCTACCTGAGGTTCCAGGAAAAATCATATA
Organism: Leuctra nigra; assembly: GCA_934045905.1. Classification (NCBI taxonomy): domain Eukaryota; kingdom Metazoa; phylum Arthropoda; class Insecta; order Plecoptera; family Leuctridae; genus Leuctra; species Leuctra nigra. Next base: position 35,369,986 of record OW203766.1, read on the forward strand.
TTTCACATTTTAATATTATTATATAGCATTCATTTGATACTTAAACTAAACTCATGAAACAATCCTCTTATAAATAATGCAAGTTGTATTTCGCCACATTTCTATTCGCGCCTGCGCATTGCAGTAGCAAACACACGCGCTGATCGTCTAGCCCAGCTTCTGATCCTCGCGTCGCCATGGTTACCAAACAGTCTAGACCATCAAGTTGTCATAACCACGAGATATATACCTGGCGAGAGAGACAAGATTTGAATCACTAACATCGACTCATCTTTGACAGGAAGCAATAACTTGCGTCAATCCCGAGATGATGTCTTTCTTGGAAATGTCGTTTGGAATCTTTTGATAATTTGTCTTATCGCCGAATTTATTGTTATTTTGTTTTGGATTTGGATGGGAAATGATATTGTTAAGTTTGTGTTCAACTTTTTGACGACTAAATTGAGTCACCAGTTTGTTTTTTTCCCAAGGGAATTGTGTCTGATGCGAGATAAGGATGGTGCTATTTTGCCACTCAACTACCAGGTAACTCCATTAATCGTGTCAAATCTAGAGGATATTTGTCGCCTTGCATATTAAGCAGGCCGGTTTACCTCCGAAAAGGATATATTCAATTAAACCCGTAGAACGAATGAGTCAGGATGTTGATAAAGTTCAATGTTTGAAGTTTCATTGTTTGAGCTTCCGTTTATAAAACTTTGCGTTGAACTTGCGATTTGAGGCTTTGGTTTGCTTATATTGTCTAGCAAGCTTCTTCAATTTTAAAAAAATATTCGGATACGTGAATAAATTTACAATTTCCAACATTTTATTCAAAATAATAAACGTGAAATAATAACTGTGCCAAACTATTATGAGAGGTAAATATGGTCTATCAAATTGCAGACTTTAGATGATGGAATTCCCATTGCTGGTCTCTTCTTATTTTACATCCATCATCAGAAGATTTGGTAAAAAAAAATGGTGATTCTGGAAATTATGTTTATTTGGTAGACAAATTTCATCTTGATCAACGGTCTGACGATTTCAATGCGAACAACTGAAAGAAACAAAGCAGGAGTGTCAAAATGTATCGCAAATCCAAAGAAAGACATTCAGAAGATAGTTTGTACATTGGATCATCTTTCCAGCTACGTGCTTTGGCAGCCACTTGTCACGTGACTTCAGTGCGAGCAAATTGTCTTTCTTCTCGAGTGCCATGAAAACAAAGAACATGATTTGAAAGAGAAACTTGTATCAATGCATTAATGCAACAACTGCACTTAACAAAAGCTTAACGTAAAGAAGAAAACAAACAAATCCCAGAGTCAAGATTAAATTAGAATAAAAGACGTGCGTAAAACAAGCAATAAAGCAGTCAGTAAAAACAAAAGGCGTAATAACACAAATATAAAAGCACTTTTTATAAAATTCAAAAATACTTCATGAACGTTAGTAAAAAAATAATGAAATGCAAATCCGTTCAAACGTACAAAAAACAGCTGCATTGAGAGGGCTTTTTTTCCTCGGACGGGCGATGCATTTGGCCCTAAATGGCCAGTCAGACAAGTGCAGGGGGTGGGTGGGGGGGAGAAGGGGGTGCAGTTTAGACGTGCCTCAACTTTCAAAATACTCTCGACTTCGGTAGCAGCGCTTGATTGCACGAAAAACACGACAGCACACGTTTTCAACAAATAAAACAAGTTGATATAACAAAAAAGATCATGTAAGTAGGTATCATACGTACAAAAGGAATATAAGTGCTTATATACATGATTTTTTTGAATGACAATTTTTTACATATGCAGATTTTTCAACTAGTTTTCTATTCTTGTAGCCACGTGCGCTGTCAATCAGCTATAAACAAGGCGAAGGGTGGCGGAGGGGGGGGGGGGGGGGGGGGGCTGCATCTCTTAGAAATCTTCCGAAAAGGTCGCTTGAATTAGCATTGGCTTTTGTCTGTATGCAGTTTTTAGCCCATTAAAAGAACTCGCTTGATGCAGTTCGCTTTACATTCGAGTGCAAAACGCCGCTTTCAAGGCAATATGTTTAACTTATAAGAACGAAATTAACCGCACAAACAAGTTCAGAGAGGTTTGCAGCGATTTGTATACCGCATTGTACAAGTGAATACATTTAGAAACTAAATTTAAAAAAATATTTGAAAAATAATCGATTGGAATAAGGCA